>OZ020197.1:15864756-16432548 GCA_963971165.1 Philopedon plagiatum
TCCACCTGTTTTCAGATATTTCGGCACTTCCTTAAAATTAACAATTTATCAACTTGCACATTAAAATTTGCTTCCATGTTTAATTGAGCAATAAACAAACCAAGAAATAATCCTCCAAAATTTCATGAACATATTTTAAACCGTTTTCAAGATATTGCCTTGTAAAACTTTAAAAAACTAACCCTATGTATGTATTAGCAGAGACTATAATAAAGAATATAGACGAATTCTCGAATACACCGAAATGGGACCGAAAGCGGGTCTCCCTTGAAATATTTGGGTGGGTTTACTGGTTTATGGTTTAGAAATTTGTTTGTTCACCATTTTATATTTATATAGAACCTACATACATATATATATATATATATATATATATATATATATATATATATATATATATATATATATATATATATATATATATATATATATATATATACAGGGTGGTGCAACCAAGATGGGGTGGACGATTGTGAGTAAACGGTGAGGAATTTCGAAAAAATTTGTTTTGGATATTATCGATAGTCAGACACGCTATGTTTTAAAATTATTGCCATAATACAGGGTGGTCCGAAAAACTCGTGGCGAACCAAACTTGTATTTTTTTAAATGGGACACCCGGTATATTATTGTTCCAATTGATTCTCCTGTTCGTTACGATCATTTTGATATAGGGTTTATTGGGTCTAAAACTTATAGTTAGGGAATGGGAGGCGGTTAAAGTTGAAAAAATGCTCACAGTTCGGCCATTTTTTAAAGAAATTTGAAACAGGTATGGAAAAACCAAATATTCCATAAAACGTTACATATCCTTGAATACATTAATCACTTGCAATTTGTTTAACATTATTCACTGTTATACAGGGTGGTCAAGTTTTGCAAATACGCCCTGGACTCATTTTTTTTAAATGGAACACCCTATATATTTTATTTTCATGTTAAAGATAACATTACTAGTTTTCAAAAAATACCATACATGATGCCTTTCTGACCAACAGTTTTTTAGTAAACCAGCCGTGAAAGCAAAGTTTCTTCATTCTAATACGATTATACTGAATTTACGTTGTTTATTATTGAAATGAAACAAAAGATTGACGAACTTGTCAAAGCTACTGCCGCATAATCCATTATTTACAAGTTAAGTGTAGGTGGCCCAATAATTATGAGGTAAGAAAACTGAGACCCGAAACTTTTACATGTTTATTAGAGATATTTCAAAAAATAGAAAATATTGTTTTTAGGAAATGTAAAGTAATTAATAAACAAAGATAATCAGTTATCAGTATTATTAATAGTGTAAGGAAATTAATTAAGCAAAAACAGAACATCTTTTAAAATTATTTAGGTATGTACTTACTTGTTTAAATTAAATTAGGTTTACAAGTAAGTACATACCTAAATAATTTTAAAAGATGTTCTGTTTTTGCTTAATTAATTTTCTTACACTATTAATAATACTGATAACTGATTATCTTTGTTTATTAATTACTTTACATTTCCTAAAAACAATATTTTCTGTTTTTTGAAATTTCTCTAAAATGCATGTAAAGGTTTCGGGTCTCAGTTTTCTTACCTCACCTACGCTTAACTTGTAAATAATGGATTATGCGGCAGTAGCTTTGACAATATTTTGTTTCATTTATAATAGTGTCATGGCCTCCTAATATTAGATATTTAATAATAAACAACGTAAGTTCAGTATAATCGTATTAGAATGAAGAAACTTTGCTTTCACGGCTAGTTTACTAAAAAACTGTTGGTCAGAAAGGCATCATGTATGGTATTTTTTGAAAGCTAGTAATGTTATCTTTAACATGAAAATAAAATATACAGGGTGTTCCATTTAAAAAAAATGAGTCCAGGGCGTATTTGCAAAACTTGACCACCCTGTATAACAGTGAATAATTTTAAACAAATTTGCAAGTGATTAATGTATTCAAGGATATGTAACGTTTTATGGAATATTTGTTTTTTCCATACCTGTTTCAAATTTCTTTAAAAAATGGCCGAACTGTGAGCATTTTTTCAACTTTAACCGCCTCCCATTCCCTTACTATAAGTTTTAGACCCAATAAACCCTATATCAAAATGATCGTAACGAACAGGAGAATCAATTGGAACAATAATATACCGGGTGTCCCATTTAAAAAAATACAAGTTTGGTTCGCCACGAGTACCACCCTGTATTATGGCAATAATTTTAAAACATAGCGTGTCTGTCTATCGATAATATCCAAAAAAATTTTTTTCCAAATTCCTCACCGTTTACTCACAATCGTCCACCCCATCTTGGTTGCACCACCCTGTATATATATATATATATACAGGGTGTCCGGGAAAATGTGGGAAATCTCCCGGATATGAAAAAAACACGTGAAAAGAGTACTACAAGTTCATATAAACTTTTTTCGTATCGGCCTCCTCTTCGGAGATATGGGCTCCCAAAGAGCTCCAATGAAATCAAGTTTTTTACACATAATTATTGAACCACCAGGTATATTCCAATTTTTTTTTAATATGATGTATACCAGGTTAGACCCTTCAAATTACTATCCAAGAAAGTATTGTGAAGTACTCACAGCTGCAGGGACGGACTAGCTCTGACACTCGTGACCCCATTTTTTTACGCCCTGTATGATAAGAACTTTGGACCACGTTTTTTACATACCTTTAACCATTGACTAAAAATTAAGTACTCTTCATTCATGTCGTTAATCCTAACCGTTTTCGAAAAAAAACGTCATTTTATTTACACTGTTAGTCCCCTAACTTCTGTCGGGTTGAATATGAAAAAGAGGAATTTTTCCCTGTCGCCAACATAGTTTCAATAAAACGTTAAAATTTAACTGCTTAGTTAAAAACTTCGTAAGAGGGTTCAACATGTGCCCGTGAAGTCTTATACACTCGCGGGCACGACGAACTGAGGACTGCTGTACCCGCCACAATAACCCAGCATTGTTCCTTATTTGATCACAATGAAACGTGATTCTCCGTAGAAGTTCCTCCCTACTATCGACGGGAGTAGAATACACCAAAGTTTTGAGGTGTCCCCACAGGTAAAAATCCAACGGCGTTAGGTCGGGAGATCGAGGAGGCCTGGCAATAGGTCCTCCCCTACCTATCCAACGGTTTGGATAGACGTTATTCAGGTGCTCCTGCACAGCAACGCTGAAATGAGGTGGCGTTCCTTCGTGCATGTAGTACACGTTTCGGCGGATTTCAAGTAGTAAGTGCTCTACTAAATCATGAAAAGCGTTCTGGAGGAATTCCAAATAAAGTTGGCCTTTCAGTCGTACCGGCAATACGAATGGTCCAATCAAAAAATTGCGAATGATTCCTGCCCAGACATTAATTGATTGGAACCGATGTTGACGATGCGAAACAATAGTTGCATGAGGATTTTCATCAGCCCATACATGTGAGTTGTGTAAATTTATGCTTCGTCCGTGAAGTGAATCTTCTGGCTTCCAAAGCATTGCAAGATGCAAGACCATACATCAGATGCATATCTGCATACTCAATAAACGTGTTATTTCGAATTATTTCACAATTAATTTCACCACGAAATCAGCGATGTGAAAGTTGACAAGTTCTAAAATGCAGGATATTTATTTCTTTCGTACCTAGTAACGTTTGCAACAACAATACTTTGTTTTTGGGGCCGATAAAATAAAACGCACATTTTTTGCGAACCTAGGTCGAATTGCAATTCACAGAATTAGACGTATCTGTTATCGAAATACGCCAAATACATGATGTAAATAATATGACGTTTTTTCGAAAACGGTTAGGATTAACGACTTGAATGAAGAGTACTTAATTTTTAGTCAATAGTTAAAGGTATGTAAAAAACGTGGTCCAAAGTTCTTATCATACAAGGCGTAAAAAAAAATGGGGTCATGAGTGTCAGAGCTAGTCCGTCCCTGCAGCTGTGAGTACTTCACAATACTTTCTTGGATAGTAATTTGAAGGGTCTAACCTGGTATACATTATATTAAAAAAAAATTAGAATATACCTGGTGGTTCAATAATTATGTGTAAAAAACTTGATTTCATTGGAGCTCTTTGGGAGCCCATATCTCCGAAGAGGAGGCCTATACGAAAAAAGTTTATATGAACTTGTAGTACTCTTTTCACGTGTTTTTTTCATATCCGGGAGATTTCCCACATTTTCCCGGACACCCTGTATATATATATATATATATATATATATATATATATATATATATATATATATATATATATATATATATATATATATATATATATATATATATATATATATATATATATATATATATATATATATATATATATATATATATATATATACACACGGTGGTCAAACAGATTCCTAAGCCATAAACCAGTAAACCCCCAAAATATCTCTCGGGAGACCCGCTTTTTGGTCCATTTTTGGTACAAGCCAGTGTTTGTCTATGTATTGTTTAGTCTATGGTATTAGCTATTACCCGCAACATCGTTCGCGTGGATTTCCGGTTTAGACATTATTTTTCAGCGTATGATTATTTAATACTCACTCAAATGGGTAGAGAAAGAACTGAATCAATAAATTACAGTTTATCGTTGAAGTTGTTTCGTCACATTGCACGGTTTTGTTTTGGGATTTAAATACTCCAGCGCCATGTACTGACAATATGAATATCCAGCGATGTAAAACTGCTTCTGCGCTATCTATATTATGCTAGCGCTACTAGCGTTGGAGAATCTGGCAGTTGATGTTTTTGTAGTACAAAGTTCCAATAGTCAACCCATACTCTGATTAGCGAACTCGAGCGCCCACAGGGGACAGGCTCCCGCATTACCCCCCTACAGCTACACCCCTGAGTATAGATAAGCTTTTGCAAAACTGGCGGACATTTTTGATAGCTTCGAAAAAATTACTTACAGCAAATGCAATGTAAAAAGAGGTACCTAATACCTAACAAGTGTGGAAAGTGATACTTTTCCGCACGCGACTGCAGTTGACCGAACGACGCGAAGCGGAGTTCGGTCAGCACGCATATAAGTGCGGAAAGTAATTACTTTCCGCACGCTCGTAGAAAAAATACAGTTTTAGCTATAACTGCTGACTTTTGTTTATGTCACCCAACTCGTCTGAATCCCGAAATCGTCACTGTCACACCCTCTTTGCCAACTTAATTTTTTTTTCAGAATGTTTCTTGATTTTGTCACAAAAATCTGGCAACCTAAATGTAGTCGACTATTTCTATTTTCTTATTCCCAGGGACGAAACCAACCGTAACGGTATTTTAAAAAATAACACGACGATGGGGGCTTGTCGTTTTAATTTATGTTGTCATATTTTAAGCAAAGTGATTGTGTAAAAACATTGCGTAACCGTAATATGTTATTTTCAAGTTGACTAAAATTCATCTGCTATATTTCGCTTTAATATTAATCGGGAAAAAGTACTTATACAGAGCGAAAAGGATGCTAATTGTGTTTTAGAAATATCAGATTTCCAGCCAGACCAAAGCAGATTACGATCAAACTAGGCAAAATGAATAAAGCCTATCTCTAGAGACTTTTAGTTTTCATACGCATTCCAAGGGCGATTTCAAAAAAATACGAAGTAATATAAATCTGCATTGATAAAATTTAGTTGCCAATTGCCTTATGGATGGATGTGCTAGAGAGACAACCAGAGAAGTAAATAAATAGTATATTTTAACTGGGCTTGCCAAACGTACCCCTTTACAATGGCCTTTTTTCTCGACAGATTTTAAGTGTATCGCCCTTTTAAAGATCTATATATCGAAAATACCCCTTTTAGAGATTGGGAAGTTTTAACCTCACCCACTGAAGATCTCTCAAGAAACCAAAGCGAGTTCTTGAGATCATTTTAAGTTTTAGTATTATGGTAACGGTAAGGTTGATTGGCAAACATTTATGTATAGGTAGTCTTCAATATGGAAATTAAAACTATGGATATACTATCTCCAATTACCCATGACCCATGACACCACACCTCTCTCAAAATACCCCTTTTTCTAAGTTATTATTTGGCAAACCTAATTTTAACCTTTTCCAAGCCGCGTGGTTGCACTTAGTATATAATATGCGCATGTATCAGGCGCGGCCCGTGAGCTTTTTTACAGGTGGAGCAAATTTTGTGGGCAACTAGTGATATTAACGTAAGCAAAAACACTTTTTTAATTAAGGAAGGTCTTTTAATAATGTGTCTAGTTTTGCCAAGGAATTATTTACCTACAAATAAACACCGCAAAAAAACAAAATACTAAAATTGCATTTTTGTTGTGACTTTTTTAAATATGTATATAGGCAAACAGTTTCTTGCACTGTTAACACAAGTACTCAAGTACTAATACTACATTACTACATAAACTACACAACACAAATGTCAAATAATATCGAAAAACATGTTACACAACAAAATTAGGAAAACCGAAACACCTCTTAAACTAATAATAAGTGCCGGCGTGACGTAATGAAATGTAAACAAAAGTTTATACAAATGCTATGCGCATATAAGGTAATTAGTTTTTCGTTGTCTAACCGAAATGTTTTGCAATAGTATATTTAACGGAGCGGTTCGAGTGTATTTCGATAGTGGCCCGGGGCAACCCGAGAACCGGCGCAGCGGTTTCGACGGCCAGGCGTGCGCCGAAAGTGATATAATTGACCGGCCGTCAACGATTTCGTTTGTATTATTTTGTCTCTTTTTAACTTACTAAAGCGCGTATGTTTGTTTCTCTCTTAGTTTAAATGCATTTATATATTGGTCTATTTCCATATAAACCTATAAGGTCAATTTAAAATACGGCCGAGGCCATAGCAAGCTCTCTTGGGGAGTTCTCGCATATAACTATCACTTTTTTTAAGAAAAGATAATTATTTTTTGGTTTTAAAAAATAAATTATTAGGTTGACCATTGAAAAAAAAAATAGGTGGGTCATTGGCCAAATGACCTTATGGACGAGCCGCGCCTGGCATGTATAACGAATGTTGGGACTTGATAAAAAAAAACAGACATTTCAATGTCCGGATAATTTTTTATTTCTCACCAGCACAGGGAAAACCGGCCTACCGGGGTCACTAGCGGACACCTGGCAACTCTGGTTTCACAGTAAACAAATGTGTTCTATGCTACCAAATAGGGAATTAAAGAAATTACAGAAGTTTCTTTGTTTTTCAATATAAACAGTGAAAAAAGCCTATTTTAAATCTGATAATATGTATAATCTTTCTTAAACTAAATATTTGTATGTTTATCTAGGTAATTACGTCAAAAAATTTTAATTTTGAAGGCATACAGAGCTACGTTGTTAAAATATCCACAAATTTTTACACAAACACATTAATTTTTTTAAAGTGTGTTTTCGTACCCCCGCACTTTTTAGCAACAGGACAAAGCGTATGAAACAAACATAAAAATAAAACACAAAAACAAACATAATCTGCATTTGACTCTATGTTTTTTTTTATCAGCGCAGAAATGGGAAATATAAAAAAATTGCCTCGAAGCGTTGTTCTTGTCCCCCCATTCTCCCCTCTTCGGCCAAGTCACCTTAAGTCAGTTTTGGTTGAAGATATAGATTGACTAAACTTTAAAGGAACTTTTAAGTAACAGTGATGTTGAACTTGGCTTCGTTTTATGATGATGTTTTTGTTGGGATTTTACTTCTGTAATTGCTAATGGTAATTTTATTGGGTTTTGAAAGTGTGGTTCAATGCACGTGAGGTTTAGAGACGTAGATTTTTGTTATGCCTATATATGTATATACAGCAGCACTACAGGCCCTAGTGGCCCTAGGCTTCGAGTTCTTTTACTCTTTTTTTTTTCATTTTTTTCTGTCCTGTGTGTAGTGAACCGTTACACTAGTCGTTAAACTTGGCCTGTTTTTTTACATGTATGTTTTTGGTGGGATTACTGTATAACCCAATCGAGCATATGTGGCGTCAGCTAAAATCAAATTTTAGATCAGAAAACTTCTCCAACTTTAAGTGCAAGTGTTGTGACATTAATTAGAAAATTGTAGATAGCATTTGGAAAAATTCGATTAACCATGTTATTTAAGTCCTGTTTTTCATTTACTGATAACATAGAGCCACTTACGGTTTGCTCAGGGCAGCCAGAGCTCTAGGGACGGTCCTGAAAGGGACAGAACTCAGTGATGTGGTTAATCGTTAAAATTAAAAACTCGCCGCTTGCTTCTTTCAGGGCAGCAACTACTCGAAAATATAATCCAAATATTGCAAATATTTTTGTAAAGTAAAGTAGGTAAATAAATTGAATAACAGTCCGAAAAATATGTGGCCCAATAATAACTACTCTGGCTTAGTCTCTACTATATTTGTTTTAGCTGTTTTTTCTTGTTCGAATAAAAGTTCGTACTTGGAATTTTGACACGTGGCCTTAGACTAATGCAATCCAACCATAAAAAATATATTTTGTAAACAATATTTTACAAAAGTAATTATAAAATCAAAATCAACCTTATCAGCGTAAAGATTAATCTTACATAAATATTTGGTCCCCACCATTAAATGTTAAAAATTAATTGCATGCTTCTTGTGTAGTATCTCAGTTATTTACTTCCAGTGCCGGCTGTACCATTTCGAGAAATAGTACCTTTATCATCAAGAATAATAATTGTTGATTCTGTAAGGCAAACGACTTGAAAATTATTTTCAAACAAGCTATCGACAAATGATGTTATTTTTGTTTATCTATTTTATCTAGTTCATACTTTTTCTGTTTGTGCGTATGTACTCGATATTGTAGTACCTTCGTTCGTAGTTGTTGTTTTGGGGCTGTCCTTTGCTATGCCTTCTTCATTTTATTCGTTAAGTCCTGGTGAAATGAGCACCATATCTGAAGGAGAACTGGATAGTTCTGACTACCTGCTGAGCAGTACGATACGACTGGAGGATTGTACTTACCTGGGGTTTAATTTTCTTGGTAAGTACCTTTATGACATGCACAATTTTTGCTTTTTGTTTTAGTACCTCATAGGAGAAATTTGAGAGATTTTGGACCTTTATTTTATTCTGTGTTTGTGGTTACCTGTATTCCGAACCTGCGCAGTATTACAATGATTTCTTTTTGGCGGCAGCAGAAGAAACCTTGTTTAAAGTTATCGTTATTCTGAACATGCGCCGTATTAAAAACCAGTAATTTATTAACGACTAGCTTTCGTCCGCGGTATAACAATTTTATTACATTACAAACTTTGAATCCCCATTTCACCCTCCCTAGGGATTTATTTATTAGAAACTGTAAAACACGCATAAGCATTTAAGCATTAATGGCCAGATTCTTCAACGCTAGGTCGGTCTAATTTGACAACCAAAAATATTAAACTGATAAGTGTAAGAATAAGACAACTATAAGTTTTATTATACTATTAATTTATTTTCGAGATTTTGCGCAAATTTATGAAGAAAATGGCAATTTTAGTACGTACTTTTCACAATAAGAGGTCTAAATTCATTCTAACAACAGCTGCTGAAATATTAGAATAACTCATAATTTTTTAATGACGACTTATTAACAATGACAGGACAAAAATTTGGCAAAACCTAACTGATCAAAACGAGATCTTAATTTAAATCAGTACTAAATCTTAAAGTTTTTTAGTGAATCTTAACTTTATTTTTTAGAGTACTTCTACGAAGTTTCGAGTTAGTAGGACCATCTAATATATTTTCTCCATACTAAGAGTTTGAACCCCTAGTGCATGCCTACGTTATATAAAAAACCTCTCTTCAAAGTTTCAAGTTCCTAGACACAGCGGTGTGGGCTGTGATTTGCTACGTCAGTCAGTCAGTCAGTTTCTTCTTTTATATGTATATACACTGATAAAAAGGATCATTTGTTTTAATAGAATATGACATTTCCTCAAACGAATGATTCTTTTGATATATGCCAAATGAATGAGGAATTTAAAATAAGAAATACATTTCTTTGGTTCAGATTCAATTTATTTCTTTGACCCAGAAGAATATGAATTTACAATCCTTTATCTAGGAAAGTAGTAAACTGTCAAGTAAGAGAATAGGGATTTATGCCAAAATATGATGCACTCCGGGCACATGAACGCATAACATCGAGCTAATTGGTGCAAATTCCGTTCTTTGTTTTAAAATAATCGTAGATTTGAGCCACAAACTTGATTTAATTGTTACAAATTCTGTCCCTTATTTTAAGATCATCTTGAACTTAAGTAAAGAGACTAAGCCTTTTGTTGCAAATTCAATTTCTTATCTTAAGATTATCGTACATTTGAGTCAAAAGATTAATTCTTTTAATATAAAATCAATTTTTCAGTTTAAGATCTCCATAACTTTAGCTCTAAAAATTAAGTCATTTGTTAGAAGTTTCGTAAGACTTGTCTATAAACTGTTACTTTGGGTAAAGAGAATAATTATCTCGTTTAAAATCCTATAATAAGGGATGTTTCAAAAGTGTAGTTATAGACTAAATTAAAATCAGAAGTGTATACTAGAAGGATGTGTGCCTTTTCCTAATTTGAATAGCATTTTAATGATATTATGTTTAACTTCAATTAACTTGCAAAATATAGGAACATTAATTTAAACTCAGTAGTTTTTTTATTTTATTAGGTACCTAAAACGTATGTATTAAATAAAATGTCGTACAGGGAACAAGAAAACAATGAATTATTTTAATATTAAATATATTTAAAATAGAAACACCTGTGTTTTTGCTGACGCTATTACAACAAATGATATTTACTTATGAGAACTAACAAATCGCATAACAAACAAAATATTTTAAAACTAATTTATCCCAAAAACTAACCATTTATAATTATTATTTATTATTATTTACGATAAAGTAGGTAACGTAGCAAAAGACAGCAACATTATAAAAATGTGTCGGAAGATAATAAGAATAAAATAAGTTAAAATACTCGCAACTGTCTGGTATTTAACATTAATTTGCTTACATTTTCACCTGAGCTGCACTCATCCAAACTTTTGATGCCTCGCTGAAGCCGGAAGCCTATGTTTTGTATTATTGAATTGATCTGCTCTTCAGTGGGACATTTCAATATCTCACCTTCATTAATTCTTTGTTCTAATCTTGTCAGAAAATAAGAAAAAAATAAATTAATAACTTTTGAAAAACTAGAGACCATAATTTCGTCCACATTCGTATTTCATACGAGCGAAGCTGTAGGTAAAAATTGTATAGCTAACAGTGCGTCCTAAATTGGTGATGAAAGTATCCCGAAAACTATAAGGGACAGACGGAAAATTTTCTTGAGTGGTGAAAAAGATAATCTTGGCAGATTTGCAGTGTGTCTTAACTCAAAGGAAATACGCATCAATAGAAAATCTTAATCTTTTATCAACAAACCCGTGGGTTTTCAGTTTAAGACATAATATCTTGTAAGAAGGTTGTATTCTTTGGTAACAAGTGCCGCGGTTTTGCAGAAAGATATCGCCATTTTTATTTCCTACCCTGAAGTATTTACAAAGAAGTTCAATAATTATGGTCATTTTTTTTTGAAATTATAGGAGTTGTTTTATCGCAAGTACCGAATGAGCTTTTTGGAAATAATTAGTCATAAAAATAATGTGTAAGGTTAAAATAAATGTCCAGGTTTTGTAAATTCTGTATAGTCTAACATGTGCATCGCATAAACCTCTCAATTCTTAATTAACTAGTCTACTAAATTATCAAAGAATATTCTTGCATTTACTTACCGTCAAATTATGGCCACAAATGGTCTAAACACCAACTATTTAACCCAATACTCAAATGCTTCTAGTTCCAACTAACTGATCAAAGAAAATATAACAGGTTTCAACCACTGATATTCCGGGATTCTTACCATGAATGACGTTCGCGCGATTCGTTAAAAACGAGTTTGCACGATGGCTTCGGGCACTAGGCCTCGTGGGTTATGTTGGTTGCCAAATGCTTGGGTTCTTTATGAAGAGAATTTTGAATTTGATAGAAGATCATAGAGTAACTATGGTGGGAAAGTTTTTAGTTTAAATGAATTTCTTTCAGCTTGATAGAATTAAATCCCAAGAGAACTTGGGACTGGTTTTAAATACCGATGTTTGTTTGGCCGAAGAGTGGTATCTTTCTGTCCGATAAATTTCCTTTGTCCTAAGAACAAAATTGGCAAAAGAAGCAATTCTTTTCCCACAAGTAGTCCTGTTTTATCAGTGTAGAGATGACAACCGGCGTTATTTACTGAGAAATAAAAACGACGCAAGCAAATTCTAAATCCGCTCCTGGATCCATTAATGAAAAGTAATGGATCTACCAATCTATATCATACATAAACATTGCGAAATTGAAAATGTAATATTTCTTCATTCTCCTTGAAGCATCCGGACCCGTCGCCGCCCTTCAGGCGTCCCTAAACATCCCCATTCTTGGTTCCAGTGATGGCGTTCTTGACACCATTTAAGTCGTTGGCGTCAATGCTCCGCTGTTAGTGACAGTACCACAGATCAGAGGGCGATAGAAATGCAATACAAATATATAACTATGATGATGATTATTATACGAAAACCGATGGCAGTGGTAGACGAGAACTGTTCAATCGGCCCCTAAAAGTTAAATTGACATTAAAATATTATTTCTATTTGTATGATAAGTGGGATGTTTACTAATTTTCAGCTTTTTATTTTGTAAATTTGTGGAAAAATACGATGTCCTATTAATTAAGATTTTTGGCTTGAGGCTGGGCGATTGTACATACTTTGGCAGATAGTGGTGACCATGATTATTACACAATACTCCTAAATAAATAGTAATAAACTAAATATTTTTGTAATGACTAATGATTCTAGCTTATAATACAATCAATTTCTCAAATTTTTGTGTTCTAAAATTATAAATAATTAATGAATTTTTACCCTTCTACGAGCGGACAATTATTATTGATTACAAATAAAGTTATTTTTTTTACCTTCGCCAGCATTATTGCAAAGGCTTCATAAAGAACACATTTTCAACATTTCAAAGAAAAGATTTTGACGTGCTTATTCTAGGAAGATCATAGAAAAGTGTTGACTAAATAAAAAATAAAAAAGCCGATTTCGAGGGGGGGGGGAGTTGTGGGAGAGATGGGGGCGCCCCTGTTTAAAACAAATCTATGTGATGTGTGATTTCTAAAAATATTTCTCTCGTGGTTATCTTATCTACTAATGATCTACTAACAACTCATTTTGGTGTAATTAGGATTTTAAAAAACGTAGTGCTTATTAAGTACTTCAAAGTGTTTTTTGTTTACGTAATATACTATTTATACACGTAAGAAGATTGAAGAAAATTAATTGCGAGTGATGATGAAATTTTTCCATAAAACGAAAGTTCAGATAAATAAAAACAATGATTACATGCAGATTTTGGAAAGATGTACATGTACATAAAATAAAACCTCCGAGCTAACAACTTACCATATAAAAGCTATTCCCTGTCACTTCAAGCACTTAAATATAATTTTACGTAAAAAATCGAAAACGTATAGGTACTTATGATTTAACTCAAGAGTTAATATCCTTAGCGGATCAGCGGGAGTTGGCAGTACAGACTAAGGGTCAGTGTGGGATGACAGGTGTATACCGTAAATAATCTGGATAACATTCCATCCAGCACAGATCCCGTTGCTCGAAAGATGCCAGAAAGACAAGTGACATTGATCGGGTGATGTGATAACTTCGATGTTCGTTTTATGTTAATCTTCTAATTTTGTTGGTTTTAGCCTGTTTTGCCGTTTTTTTTGTGGACCTAGTGTTTTATGAAATCATATCATCATTTGAATATATTGCTTATCGGATTCATCACACTTGCAGACCAATGTTTCCGATGGAAGCGTAATGGGGCAAGTCAGCTGTCAAAGTGAGGTTATTAACATAAGCAAAATCTTACTGCCAGATTCTTCAACGCCAGATCGGTCTAATTTGACATCCAAAAGTTTTAAACTGACAGGTGTAAGAATATGACAACTAAGTTTTATACTATGAATTTATTTCTGAGCTTTTTTGCAAATTTATAAAGAAATGGGCAATTTTAGTATGTACTTTCGACCATAGTAGAACTAAATTCATTACAGCAACTCGTTCCAAGAATTATAACACATTACGAATAATCATACTTTTAGTACAAGGCGCGACCTCTATTGAGGAGACGTATCAAAACGGGGCGCCGCTAACAATCTTGACTAAATTTTAGTCTACTAAAACATATAGAAAAGCAATACTAAAAGTCATAAACATGTAGAATAGCAATGATACTACAGTACCTATTTTATGTTTTTTGCGGTGTTTATTTCTGGGTAAATAATTTCTTGGCAAAACTAGGCACATTATTAAAAAACCTTCCTTAATTAAAAAAAGTGTATTTTGCTTGTTGCGTTGATATCAGTAGTTGTCCACAAAGTTTTGACCCACCTGTAAAAAAACTCACGGGCCGCGCCTGCAGGTTCGTGAATTTTAGAGCAACACAAAATAACAGTGTTTTCTTGCCTCTGTGACTATATCGAAATTCATGCATACTTTGGTTCTCTCTCTCTTTCTCTATCGCATTCCTCTATGTTTTTAAAAATAGCTTACTGGTTTTGTCTATGTAATTAACAAATAATTAGGTGACTTTTTTTGTCTGCTTATGACATTACCTTGAACAAAATGTTAATCTCATAGGTTTGGATCGAAACATTAATTTTGTTTAATATTTGTAATTTATTTTGTTGATGATGTTTAACCGACAGGAAGACATTATAAATTAATAATTACAAATTTATTCCATTCTGTGTTGATGTATGCCTTGTATGTATTTTATTTTATTTATACTCTATATTCGCCAATATCTTAAGCCTTAAAGTTCCATTATAATTTTCACAAATTTTCGATATTTAAAGAATATAGCAATTGAAGATTGAATGGATAATGGGGATAGTCGCATTTTTGGGTTTTACGCTTCTTTAGCAAGAATAATAGCCCTGTTCGCACAAGAGTCACAAACCAGTCAGAGCCAATGATATTACTGGAAACCAGTCGGCAAACTGTCACGTTACCAAATACCTAAAATTTGTTTGGCGCTGATCGGTTTGTGATTCCTCTACGAACAGAGCTAATAACGTAAGATAAAAAAAACGTCCTCAAAGTATGCCGTGGAATTAATCAGGCATGTCTTGAATTATTACTCTTGAAAGGTAACATAGGTAAAAGGTGAATGAAAAATAGAACTGTAAATGGATCCTACGGAACCTGAAATATAATCCTGAAATGTGACCTGCATATGCACGCTTATCGTCTAGGCTCAGTCCAAGAATTGTTACCAAACGACAAGTCGCAGCCATTGCAATTTTTAGGGTGGTTTATGGGTAATTTGCATAATAATGAAAACGTATTCGAAAAAACCTTTTTTACTAACGTGGCATGGTTTTACTTCTCTGGTTATGTAAATTTTCAACAAATGAGCATACTTGCATACTTTACGCACGGTAGTAGGAAAAGTTTTTATAGTTATAGTCATGTCATAAATCAACTTGACAGTTGGCATTTACCTTTTTTAATTATAAACTGTTTTGAAGTTTGTTCTTGAAGTTAGTGAATAAGAGGGCATTTCTGTGTTTAATACTTTTTTAACGCTATTATGGGTTTCTTAGGAATATTTGTTAATAATTATCTATCACCCTAAAAATTATTGACTCATGTTATTATGATGATAACTTTATTAGTATTTGGTGGTCATAGTCATTACTTGATCATCAAAGTAGGTCTGGCTTGTGTCGCCTGGATGAGTGTTCGTTCATTTTGTAAACATGTTAAAGCGGATGTAAAATTATTGTTTATTATTTTTGAATAATATTTGTTTAGACGAATTAATTATTATTATTAGAATACGAATTAGACAAATATTGCTTCTGAAAGAGGTTGTATTTATAAAGGTGAAAATAAGGCAAATGCATACTTTAAAAAGTAGCTATAAATAAACTTTATTCATTTATGGAGGGGGGGGGGGGGGTCAGCCTTGAAAATCGAATTTCTGCGCCTTCATTTTTAAATTGACGACCACCGATCTATCTGCCAACTTTTAATTTGATTTAATATTTGCGTGTTACGTACATCTATGCACTTTATTTTAAGAACATATTATGAAGATTAGATGATTTTAGAAGATTATTACGTTCCTAACGTCAAAAAAATCACCAACCATTTATTAAATTTAAATATTCTGAACAAAAAAATCTAAATATAAAACTGAGCGGCTTAACTGAATTTTTCTAGATCAAGTGATTGGATGCGATGGCCTTTAATTGTACAGAGGGGCCGTAATATACAATTTGTGTTCGGGGTGTTAGGAGATTAGGTCACGCTTAGTACGTCGTAAGGGATCTGAGTGTGACTTACACCGACATCTAGCGGCGTCACGTTCACTTGATGATGTCCTAACTTGCATTTAAAAGGCACTCTTTTCCGATTAAATCTACTAAACAATATAACACTTATTTAGAATATCTCTGATAAAACGCTGTTGGATGAAGGTGCCGATAGATGGCGACATGATTCTGGTGTAGTCAAAAAGGCCATACAAATCTTCCTAAGGTTGGAACGTCTTTCTGTTTTCATAAACATTTTAAAAAAAGTCAGAGATTGGTATATCCTGTTATTATTTATTTCTCATGAGATTATAAAATTTGCTAAATGTCTGAGAAATCATAGTTTTGCAATCTTAAAAAATTATCTTACTTAGCAGGATCCATTAAAAAAAGGTTCGTACACTATCAATTACAACAAACAAGTAAAAATCTATCTTATCTTGGCGACCTTCAAAATTGAAACAAAAATAACAAAAATTATTGTTGTCAGGCCAAAGATATGAAAATACAGACCCTATATAATTAATTATAGATTCAGTATCTATACTTAAAATAACGATAGTGATTTAAAGATAGGGAGTTACTGAGAGACATGCTGTAATATCTTAAGCACCTTATTTTTTTGTTTTAAAATGTCCAAATACGGCGAATGAAATCGGCAACATTATTTTTTGCAATTTTAATTATATTGATTGGGATTTTAAGAAAGAATATCAATAGCAAAAGACGTCAGATATTTGTTTCACAAGGGCACAATGATATTTTGATATGGTATTTGATATTGGGGATGTCATTGCATATTTATAAGTTTTCTATGGAAAAAAGAAACAAAAAGGTTATTCATCTACGTTATACGGCCTTGGAAGGAGACATAAATTTAAATTAGTTATTCCAATTTATTGGAACAGTAGGTATATGTATACCCCTGGATAACAAAAGGTTACATATAGTATGTGATTCACAGTCTTAAGTGCTAGTTCCCTAAGAAAGTTTGTTTATCGGTTCTAGGAGGAGGGGGAAGAGCCCCCCCCCCCGTAAGACTGCTCATAACTAATACATTGAACTTGTTTTGCTCGAATTTTCAGTAGCGGATCCAGGTTTTTGCTGAGGAGGAAGTACGAAATTTTACAACAGGTTAAAAAGCACGTAAAACACATTAAAACAAATTAATGTTTATTATAAAATTTCGGAGTAACAGAAAACATCTATAAAATAAATTAAATTTTTCTATTTTACCCACACCTGGTTATAATATTTTCAATATTTAAATGTATATCTGGATGGACATGTAACAGTGCCAGTCCACTTTTACGAATGGAAAAGGCTAGTAATTTTACGAAGTTGAGCTGTAACACAGCCGTCTTCAACTCTCGAGCCATGAAGCACAAAAAATGGCCACATCGCAAGGCGCCGAACGTGGGCTGATTTTATTTCGTTAATAATATTTATTATATAATATGGAATGGAATATGAAACCCCTTTCGCCCCCTCCCTAAATTCGCACCTGAGTTTGCTTTTAGTAACATAATATGACGATAAAAGGAGCGTAATACAAGATATCAGTAAGCACAAAATTATTTTGTGTCGGTAACATTGCCATGGACTTGTCTCAGATGTTTCTAATACGTAAAACTTGACTGATAAGATAGCAACCATATTATAGGATACTGATACTACAAAATACCGAAAAAAAAACTTTGTTATTTAATATTTCAAATTTAAACTGAGATTATTAGACTTAGATAATATAGTTTAAGTATTTACCGTTGATAAAAAATGAAATCATAAAAATCCGTTAATGTCTTGTAGCTTTGAGGATCAGCGATAAAAAACTTGTCTGTTTTAGATTTATTGAGAAAGGTCAAAAAATGAACAAAGGCTAAAATCGTTGTGGTATTAAAAATGCTTAGGTTTAGGCCAGGCAATAGATCTCAATTTATCGTGACACATCTAGAGTATTTTCAAAGGGATTTTTTTTGTTTTGGTGTAATGAGTAATGAGGTATTAAAAATTAACACAATATCAATATCTTGCACTATTAACATGACAGAACATGTTTTCCTGATAAAAGTTGACCTATATTTTTATGTGGGGCAAGTTAGTATCCGGGGAATATCCCCCTCCTAGAACCCATCAGCAGACTTTCGTAGAGAACGAGCACTTAGACTGTGAATTAGTTGTTCAATTCTGTGGTCCAAGGGCCACATCATTCAGTGGCGTAGCCCAGGGGGACAAAATGGGGCGATCGCTTCCCCGCCCTCTACTGGTCGGCGCCCACCAGCCCACGTAATCGGCATTATTCTAAACTTAAAATTAAATCCTATATAGCCGCTAATACATATGTATGTATAACATAAGTAGGCATGAGAGCATGAGATAAATAAAAAAATCTTTAAAAAGCTTTTAAAATGAAAAGTACTTTTAAAGTAAATAAATAATCTACTTAGTAGATATTTCACACTCCGTTATTTCAGTATTGACGGTTGAGAAACTCTGAAATATAATATGGCGCCTAGTGGCGTAACGCAAAATGTCGAAAATGCTACCGCGGGGGGAGTTTTTTCTTCAATAGTATAAATTATATCTAGTTTTTTTTATTCAAAAATATAAGTATTTTTGTTAAACAAATGCTTACCTTACCACAATCAATGTGACAAATTTGTAATTGAACAAAAATTTTAAAAGCTTTGTATTTTTTAAAAATTCGCGATTTCACATGTTTTTGAAAAATCGTTCAGTTCTAATTGCCTTGCTTCTTGCTAATGCTTATAACTAAGAGAGACATTTGAAAGCCTCTTTTTCGTCATCGTGCTACGTAAATAGTTTTTTATTATTTTCAGTTTAAAAAAAAAATATCTTTCAGCCCTTGCCAAAGTAACTGGTAAGGCTATATAAACAACACACAATGGCATTACATACATCAAGTAAACTTGATGCTGCGCACTTGTTGTCAATTATTAATAATTACGTAACATACATAAAAAAAAGAAATGACACATACGGGTCGAATTGATAACCTACTCGTGAAGTCAGTTAAAAAGGAATAAAATCGAGTTTTTATTTATTCACGTATTTTTTAAAATACCCTTTGCAAACAGACATATGGCCACCAATTCAAAAATAAAAGGAACGTTGCGATTGGGCAATATCTGCCATTTAAAATGTCAACAGAGTTTTACATGATCTTTTTATTTTTATTGAAAAAATGTTGAATAACATCATTAGTATACAACAAAATAATACCGGGACCTTAATAAACCTCTTGATTTCATGTTCCTATATCTTTTTTCAAGTTTATCAAATCCAAAAATTAACTATTTTAACACTGACTCGCTTACTGAGCATTCAAATTCATGAGATACTTCCCATGGACCTAGAATACTGAAATTCCGCCCAGGGATAGGACTTAACACACAAACAAAAGGATGAATCCAAAAACCGAGACTTCCTTCATCTTCTCTCTTCCTTTCAACTCTAAGAGTTAAGAGTGATACTGAATAAAAGTAGATCATAAACGTATGTATTGTAACTTGATTAGTAGGTCATTGTAAATTTCGTTACTCGATGTCAGTATGTAAATAAATATACTATTTATTACATAATTGTTACACCTAGAAATAATGCATCAATCTCAACCAAAATTAGTATACATGTTCATATCTAGCAGTAGTACAATTAATTATAATTTCAATTTTCAACTTTATCATTGTCTTCCAATCTGATGCCGCCTGGAGCTTCTTTAAGAGGTCCAAATGGATAGAAATCGCTAGGCGACAAGTCTAGGCTATAAGGAGAGTGGGAACGGGTTTCCCAATACATTTTTGTCAAAGATTTTTGAGTCAATTGAGCATTATGTGGCCGGACGTTATCATGGAGTAAAATCATACTTCTGATTGATTCCGTCGTTTTGTTTGAAAGGCGGGTTTAACCTTTTCCACCAAGAGCTGAGAATAGTAAGGGGCATTAAATGTTCCGGCCATAACTTTGACGTGGCCATAACTTTCCTTGCTGAAGGAGCTACCTTCGCTTTTTTTGGCATACGTGATGTTTTGTGTCCCCATTCCGTGCTTGCCCTCTTAGACTTCTGGAATAAAGTGATGCACCCAGGTCCCATCACAGGTTACTTTTCTTAGAAAAGCTTCGCCTTCGTATTGAAATCGATTCAATAGATGTGATGACTCTTTGATCTTTTTGTTCCACGCTAAGCAGTCTTGGGACCCAAGTGGCACAATTTGCCTCTATTTCAGCTCTTCGTGAATAATGTTTTCAACACTGTCGATGCTTATTTATAATGTGATTCGCTGAATTAGGAATGACTGATGTTCTTGGAAGCTATTCGTGTGATGCGTTCTCGTCTTTTTCGGACACTTTTACACCAGTAAAGCACTTGGGTTCTTGAAAGGGTATGTTCTTCAAACTATTGAGGAAGTTTTGCCAAAATTTCAGTCGATTTAACTTTTTCGTTGCAAATAGATTTATTAATAATGCATATCTCAAGAAAACTATGCACGGATTGTTCAGACATCTTGTAAACAATAAACAAAACTAAATGCCACCGTTATAACAGATCATAGACCTTCTAGATTGTCTAATGCATTGGTGCATAACACCGTTTTGTTATTGTGAAAATATTCTGGCGTTGAGAGCAAAAGTCCGGGTCATATTTGAACCATATTCACAGTAATTTTTATTCGGCGGAATAATCTCCGATAATACCTGGGGACAAAGTTACGTCTAATTTCGAGTCTACCTTACTCTTACATAAGTGTTTTGCGGTGTCTATTTAAACTTTAGTGACTAATCGTTTTCCTAGATTTTGACCCCATCCAGGTTATATTTGGTGAAACCCAATCATAATAATTGACGAGAAGATAAATCATTTTTAACCGACTCAACTGATAACCGTAGTTGACTTGTTGGACTCTGACTCATTTTTTAGTATTCCCTCGTTATCAAGTCACATTTTTTTGTAACCTAGAAAAATATTACATCTGACTGATCTACCGGCTACCGGATTACTCATTATTGCACGATAATTTCACTGGAATTTAATTCGAATTTGGATAAATTATATATTACGGAAACATTTGTATGTACAGCATTAAATAATGTTTTTAAACAAAGGGAAGTTGGGTTTGCTTCTGGAGTTTAAGAGTTTAAGAGTTAAAATGAAATACTTTTAAAAACAATATAACGACTTATTTCAAGGGCAATGATAATAATATTTATACAATTTGGATAAATTAATAAAAAGTAGCTACATGTATGTATGTCGTGCATTTATAAAGATTTTACGGTATTAGAAAAATGGAACCAATCCTTAACATTTTGAAAATTGTATAATGTGTTCTGCGTCGCTTATGTGCACATCCACACAGTCCCGTAGAGTGGTCCACTGTACTGGGGGAACCCAACTTTTTGACTTCATTCTCCTGACTATACAGCGTGTGTGAAATTTCTTTACCGAAAGTAGAAAAAATCACATTGCTGTAGAAAGTTCTAATTTGAATAAACTAAGAATCCCCATGGAAAAAGTCTAAAAAGATCCATAGTATACAGGGTAGCGACAAAAACGTAAACCATACCCAAGAATAAAGTACCCTTATTTAGCAAGATACAAAGAAAAGTTATTTTAAAGAATCATTTGGAATAATTTTTTCTTTCTTAATATGAATTCATACCCACCTAGGAAAAAAAACAAGTTTTTGCATTTTTACTTTGCGAAATCAATGTTAGTACAAGTTAATAACAAGTGATTATCTTCTATACAGGTAAAAATGCGAGCAATGACCCCCCCCCCTCCTATTATAATAAATCTTTGTGTTTAAAACTTAGTTCTCATTTTGCTAAGCATGTATCTGCTGGTATTGGGATTTTAATAAATTATATAAATAATTTTTTTCCACAACAAAAACTAAAAAGGAAATAATAGTCGAATCGTATAAATTTTTCCTTGCTGGTGAATAAAAAGAAATGAATGGAAAAGGCATTCCTTTAAACTAAATTAATCAAATGATTTAAATTCTTTGCTCGCGAGAATGAGAATTCTTTCCTCTAGAGAACTAGAAAGCTCGATACCGTGAATCTCCCATCTCGGCGGCATCACTAAGTATACGTTTGATTTAAATTTATTGAATATAGTTTTCATAGAGAAACTTTCTTATTAAGGTACCACTGCACCTCTAAGGACATCTGCATCACTCTAAGTACTTATATCATGTACGACAGTACACACACGCAATTTAACATTGACGACGAATAAATAACTAGTTTTATACAACATGACCGAGCGAAATTTTCAACTTTTGACGAAAGGTACCACACGGGGTACCATAACGCATCGCGGCGCGACGGTACTAACAACTAAGCATAGATACACATGCCGTTATTAATTTTTCCGAAATTGATACATTAGACTTTGGTAGTTCGGCCAAAATTGGTGGTACTTTTGAACTTTTTGAACTTCTGGTTTCGCGTAAACGCAACGCAGCGTAATATTTTCGAACGATGTACTGCGATTATGTTATTATGGACATATCGGACATCAGTCAAGGTAAATGTATAAACTTTTTGGTGGTGATTACTGATTACTTATCATTTTAAATTATAAAGCTAATGAAAGCATTTGCGGTGCGAGCATTGCTTTTCACGTATTAAAAACCAGGGATAAATTTAGAATATTGATAAAAAGTAATAGTTCGTAAAATAGAGTATTTTTTTATTGTTTATTAGCGACCCGCTTCGCCGCGAACAATTTTAAATTTATCCACAAAGAAGGGTTATCGCTAGACTAAGAACATCGACCCCAAATTTACAAAAAAAATGACTTACCTTTTTTCCTTCATTCTCTCACCTCCTTTCCTTCAAACTCTACCTATTTACGAAATATTAGAGGATCCATAATGTACCTGTAGTTAGTAGTGTAGTAGAAAATTACATATATCTTACAAAATTTTACCAGGTGTTGCCGACAGGGCGATACAATTTTAATTTTATTCTGGTCGTGCTTATTTATTTTACAGGTTTTCATAGATAGTTCATTCAAATTTCGTTCATAAAACACTTTCTGAATCACCTACGGAATAACCTTAAAACCATTAGAATTAATTTACAAAGTGATATTTTTTGGGGTCACGATGCAATAAATAAAAATTTATTCGCTGAGATCAAAAAGCCATTACACCATATTAGGTTTGTTTCAACAGAAAGTTCACAGGAGTTCAGAACGTGATTCAAAACTGCTTAGAGTCCATGCGAGAACTGTTCTAGAATCAACTTGACTAGTGTTGGGATGATTTTAGAGCCAGTGGAGAATTTTGTTTGTTTATCATAACCTATAAAATCACAAAATAAAAAAACACCTGTTGGAAAACATTGTCCGTCGTTCTTACTTTTGCTTGAAAATCTCGACAAATCAGAAAAATCGCTCTGTTCTTCCATTACTAATTCAATTAATATCAAAAACAAAATAAGTGAGGTTAGATAGCACGTTAAACTGAATTAAAAATTCTTATAAAATCCTAGAACTTTAAGAACGATTCAGAATAAGTTGGGAACACAATTCACCCGTTCTTGGAACACAACTGTAAATTCTGAATTTTTAAATCGACTTGTTGGAACGGTAAAATGGCTTGTGCAAACTCACTAAAGTTCTAAACGGTTCTGAATTTTGGTTGGAACAAACCTATTAAAAATGTTGCCTGTTGTTAGGTCGTATTTTGCCAGATATTATCTAAACAGTACAAGAAAAAAAAATACAAGACACCAAAAAGTTAATGGATAAAACAGAAAAGAAAAGGATAGCCATAAAAAAATTGGAGAATTAAGAAGATCTTGACCGCCCAAAAAAATATCACCTATAGGTATAGTATTGCTAGTGGAAACTGAATCTCATAAATCTAAATTCTTAAGATTTAAATGGTATAAAAAGCCCGACAAAGGCCTGCCGCTTATACCGGGAGCGCTCGATACCTAGTTTAGTAGCATAGCAAGTAACCCACATTTCATGCAGATTTATTAGTGATAACTTCGGTATACAATGCAAACAGCAGCTGCCTGTCTCGTGAACAGTGTTGTCGGATATAGTTTTCATATGTCGCCAAATCGACTCTCAAATATCGCCAAAACGAACTAGATGTCACAAACGGGTAAATAGTGGCACTCTGTACGAAAAGTAGCGATAGCGATCGGGCTCTCTTCGAAACATACCGAAAGGTGATACAAACTAAGAATTTGCAGCCCGGTCGCTATCGCTATTTTTCATACAGAGTGCCACTGCTGGTCGCATTCTTTTTGTTGTTTCATGTCCGGTTCACACCAAATCCGTGTGCGAATTAAAGAACAACTCTAATACATCACAACTTCGATCTCTGCGACATCCACGCGTTTGTCTCAGAGTTGCATACAATAACAAACTTTCAGGGCTGTTCGCATAAACCAGCGAGATCGGCCAATGAATTCACTAATCAGTAAAATATGAACCATCGCCCAATTGCGATTTTAAAACATCGGTAAAATCGCCCAATTTGCGACTTGCGACTTTCTGACGTACTTTGTCGCAAAACATTCTTTAAAGTAGCCCAATTTGTGATAAATCGCCCAATTTGGCCACACTGCTCGTGAAGGGACACCTGCAGCGACGACGCGTTTTGTCTCTTTTCCACTAAGGGTAATATTATATTATGGCATACAGAGGACAGAGTCATTTCCATTTCATTAAGACGTTACGTCTAGACAGATGCTCGTTTAGAACATGATTTATGTGAGACAGTTAAGTTTTAGGTTTTGACCAGTGAAGTGCGTATTATAAGTATTTTTGTTTTTAGATACTTGGTTTATGTAAGTGAATTTTTATTATAATAATGGCTTTTTGGCGACCTTTTGAGGTAGATGAAAGCGAATTATTACATGTTGAATTACCTTCGGCACCGACCGTGGCATCGCCAGTCGAAACATGTCCGGAGTTTAATAAAGATTTACATGTGCAAAGTCAACGAATAATTCTAAATATTTACGGCTGTTTAAAAAAAGAAAATCCGACACAGTCAGATAAAGCCATTATAAAAAGAGTTAACGAATTAACACAACTTTCGATATCTACAATTTATCGCGTAATTAAATCAAGAGATGCTACAGATCATTCGGTAAAGCGAAAGAAAAATAATCAAAAGTTTCAGAAAGTTGACGATGCAGCAAAAGATGTCATTAGACGAATTGTGTACAACCTATATAAGGAAAATACGGTGCCAACATTAGAAATGATCCGGGATAAGTTACGCGATTACACTGATTACAATTTCCAGTCATTGGAAACTCGTCGAGGAATTTTATTAAATTGCGGATTTAAACACAAAAAAATTGATAATCGGATGGTTATAATGGAATCGCGCCGTCTTGTTGAACATCGTCAAGAATATTTGCGTAAAATAAAAGAACACCGGGAATCAAATAGGTATATAGTGTATCTACATGAGACATGGTTTGATACTCATGATGTTGTTCAGTACGGTTGGGTAGATGAAACTCAAAATTGCAGTTTAAATGCACCGTGTTCAAGAGGAAAGCGCCTGATAATACTTCATGCCGGAGGTGAAAATGGTTTCGTGCCCAATGCACTGCTTTTGTCGGC
The DNA here is from genome assembly GCA_963971165.1 of Philopedon plagiatum. Lineage (NCBI taxonomy): Eukaryota > Metazoa > Arthropoda > Insecta > Coleoptera > Curculionidae > Philopedon > Philopedon plagiatum. The sequence goes on from OZ020197.1 coordinate 15,890,743, forward strand.
CAAAAACATAAACCAATCTTCTGCCGATTATCATGAGGACATGACTGGGGATTTATTTGAAACGTGGGTTGTTGATCAGCTTTTACCGAACATTCCACCAAACTCGGTAATCGTCATGGACGCTGCACCATATCATTCGCGTATATTAAACAAAATACCGAATAATAATACTAAAAAGGAAGACATTTTAAATTTTATGAGGCATAATAATATGGAAATTCCTGAAAAGGTCCCGGTAAAAAAAGAGCTGATAAAAATGATAGAGTCGAAATTTTAAAAATTAATTATAAATAAATAAATATAAATAATTTTGGGACGCCTATGGCTGGACCTTATCGGCACTGCTGCGTCAAAGGTGTCGGCTTCGTTACTTTTTTTTTGCGGTTTCACTTTCCATTAGTTAAAGTATACATTAAGTTTATCGTCCTGTATTCTGTATCCCAGAAAAAAGGCTTTTCAGGATTTTTTTTCTTTCATTTTTCTTTTTCATTATTTTAGGACAATGTTGCGATCATTATACATTATACAGGGTGTCCGAACAGTCTTAGTATGGGTAAATATATTTTTCAATCCTCTTTAGGGATGACGCTAGGAAGTAGAGGTCAAAAATTTTAAGTGCAACCATATGCCGCGTGGTACCTTATTTTAAAGGTCTTTAAAAATGAAACATTTTACCGCAAACCCGAGGTCCGTATCTTAAATCGTTTTTAAATGGCAAGCCTATAAAAATTAAAAATTGTGAATTGTGCAGATCTGGCATCACTGATGGGTCCACAAGTTTCCGTAAATTATTAAAGTTAAAAAAAGGATTTTTTTTGTGAAGCTTGGCCGAGTTTTTTGCCCTATAGATCTCCCCCCTCCCATTGTTAGTTGGTACTAAAATCTTCCCTAATATGTATTCTAATCGCAATGATTCCATCAGGTTTGCCGTCTGTTGCGCCTGTTTGCGATCCGTACCACAAAAACGCTTACTGTGGGCTACCTTTTACAGATAGGCATGTATATGCTACCTACCTGTAAAAGGTGGCCCCCATAAGACCTTACAGTGCTCAATAATTCTTCCATAGGTTGTTTAGATGATGTCTTGAACAGTTAAGGCAGCGTAAGTCAAAGAAGTGCTCGCACGCCCGTATTTTCATCGGCTTGATTCACTAAAATCATCACTGCTCGGCTCCCTTCTGCCATAGATTGATGTTTTATATACCCAAATCTTCCCTAAAAGATGCCTTATCGAATAGTGACAACTGCATCAAAATTCGTCCAGTAGTTCTTGAGAATACTCAGTTTTAACCGACAGACAGACGCCTTCCGGGTAATTTCCTTTGTACTGTGTGGATATAGTTAACAAACGTAAACCGATTAATCTCTTCTTATATTCCATGATGCCGGAGGGCTTCTTTGATTTTCGAAATAGCCTTCCCATCTCGCTTTATCTGTATCAATTAACTGTGTTGGAATTAATAGTGACTATCACAAAACCAATGTGCTGTTTATTCTGATGAATAACTTTTGTAAATTGAGTACCTTTACCTTATCGTTACCATTGACATTATCAGTTGACTGATACGAATAGCAAGTGCAAATTTAAAAACGGCCTGACGATAGATAAAATTAGATTTGTTCAAGCTTGATTTGGTCTGCACTTACTTCTTATTGTTGTCCTTTATCAAAATATTCTAAACTGTACCTCCTTCAACGCACTACAGTATTTTTCTGTATTTGAAAATTATGCGTTCGAAAAAAAATAGAAAATTTTATATACTATCCAGCCTTCTTCCTTATTGGGTCTCATTAGACTGCCACGTTCTATATGGAAATATCGCTAACGGTTATAACACCTATTTTTAATCGTTTTTTGTGTTAAAGAAACTAGCATTGTTGTCATCTAGTAGGAATTTACGGAAATAGGAATGCAGTGTTTCTAAAAAGCGTACGTGTGAATCGTTGCCTTGCGGGTGTTAAGCCTCGACACCAGGGAAAGAAGAAAAAGTCACATAGAAGCATTCCAAATGTGGTGCCACAGAAGAACGATTAAGGTAAGGAGGGTCACAAATAATAAAGTGCTGAATCGTATCAAGGATAGAAGAACATTTAGAGAATGTTACCGAAAAGAAGAGGCAAGATGATTGGATAATCGGATACATCCTGAGACATGGCGGTCTAACACAATTAATAATGGAGTGGAGGTAATGGCAGAGAGTATAGAGTATAGACAAGCCTAGGCTGTTCTTTCGCTCAAATAGTAAAGGATGTAGGTACATTTGGCTGTAGGGAAACGAAAGATTTAACACAGAATTGAGCGGTTGGTTGCGTCCAACCAATCAGGATTGAAGACTCCAAGAAGAAGGCGAGGGATAATGGCGGAGGCTTACTGTTTATCCGGCCCGGGGTTGGTCACTCTTTTGGATTCCCGTTATTTGAATGCAGAAACGGAATAGACTATTTTTCTCAATGCGCGAAGCCCAAGTCCCTAACGCATCCTCTATTTATTTAAGTTTATACAGAATTCCATAATTCATGTGGCCTAAAAAAACGGAAGAGCCACATTTAAAGCAATTATTACCGCGTCGCACCGTTTTAAATCTCCGATTAGCTAAGATAAGCAAGATGCTGGGGGAATTCCTTCGTCAGAGACGCGACGACGTAACAACAAAAATAAAATGTTGAACACTAACACACAGTCGCCCATACAAAGTCCAACCGATTGTGGTTCTAATTGATGACGGAGCTAAAATACTCAGTTATTTTATAGTTGCATTGTTATATTTTTTCAAGTTATCCGGGTCAGTTCGTCATTTTAAACGGGTTGTAAAAGGCAACATTTTTTGTTTTTTTGCGGTGATATTTTGAAAATTGCGCGAGTGCAAACGCCGACGTTCGTAGTTAATTCATTTTATTGGTGAAGACAATAAGTAGTCAAAATTGAAGGCCAAATGGGACTTTTTGAAGGTACGAGTGTTTTTTGTTTATTTTCTGCTGCAGCTGAATTTTTAATACTGCGCAAAATATTACAAAATGCCTCACGTCTTGAAGGCATGTAAAGACGGTTTGAAGTAAATTTAAGTGAATTTTTCACAACAAAATGGCTTTGGTTATCATTGAGGTTATCGCAAATAAATATTCCTTTAAAGCAAGAATTAATTGATGCTATTTTAAATCGGGCTTTATTAGATTATTAATTTGTGGAAAATATAACTTTTTCCAGTACTGTTTTTCTACCTTTCCTTATATTTTTTTAATTCATTATGTAGTTCATTATTTTAGAAGTAGATACCTAGAAGATATAAAGTGTCCAATCATGTCATGAAATATTAGTATACAGGGCGTTCGGAAATAGCATTACGAAAAGGCAGGGCTTATGCATGTTCCAAAAATAGGAAAAAAATGTTAAATGAACACTGCTTGTTCTAGATGTTTTTGAAGATGATGTCCTAGAAGGGAATTTTATCTGATAGTTAAATATCCCTTTGGAGTAATGAAATGGGCTTCAGAGATTAAAGAGTTTTAGTTTGCCAATATTTGAGTTTTTATATGACATTTTTTTTCTTTGTTAAGCTTTAAATCAAAGACATTTTTTTAAAACTTTATTAAAAACAGTTTAACTACTAGCTCCTTTTTTGTTGTAATTTCCTTAAACTCTGATGCACAAAAATTAAAAGGGCAGGTTTGTTAATGTACACTATTGTAAATGTGAAAAGTTATACGAGTATATTGCGAAATGCAAGGAAATCCGAACATTAAACTTAAGCAACTTAAAGAAGGTCAAAAAAGCTAGAAGGGCTAGAGAGTTATGGGTAATACTGAATTTTCAGAATAAATAATTTCTGTGAAAGATTACAAGGGATTACTCAAAAGGTAATTAAAAGATCTTAACAGTGTCTTATCAGTTTTTCCCTTATCAGTATTCATTGTTTATACAATCATAAAGTATTGGATTGGATAGTTTGCTCTTCAGTATTGTATGTCAATGTAAAATGTAATAAGCGTGCCCGTTTTGACTGTTTTCAATAAAAAGTGACGTTTCAAATTCAGATAAAAACTGTTTAAATTTGTGTTAAATCGATTTAGAGTGAGAGAAGTTTTTTTATTGCTGTCCATAAACATTCATTGGAATGTTCAATATCGATACAATAATGTATAATACTTTTATGGGTAAGTTTTTAGTTTTACTAAGGATTTTCATACGCCTTTTAATATTACTAAGTTTAAATAAGAATAATGTTTTTTCGTTACAAGTTCCATGCGCCTACTCACAAAAACGTTTTAGCGCCCTCTGTCAGCTAGACCCCGATTAGTTTTTCTTGCCCTCACAAACCCACTTATACTAACTTTTGTGGCAAACGAACGTGATTTCTACTCTTATATTTTTTTTTAGTTTTTCGTTGGTTTATACAGTTGCTGGATGCATACTAATTTGTATGTATGTATAGTGATTTCTGAATTTTCCACTTACAATACAAAATATCTTTTTCCTTACAATAAGTAGGTACGAAACATAAATTCTATCACAGCAAATTTTCCAATATTTGGCTTTACAAATCCTGTGTTTAAATTTTGCAGAAACAATACCATTGCATAATTACTTGAGTAAATTATTGACATAGTAAAATATATTTGTTTAAATAATAATTTTTTTTTAATTATGCTAAGTTCTACGAACGTATATCATAAAAACAGCTCTCGGTCAAGTTGTTTTAAACAAGTTTTTTTAATACTTAAAACTACATCACGAATTAACTAGTCGTTTACTTAATTAATTAGTTAATAGCGCGAAAGATGGTTTTTACCGCATGACTGATTGAATAGTTTGAGGAAAGTGCCTGTAGATAAGGGACCCTTGTCGACTGCAGTTACAAATTCTTCCATATTACTTTTACAAAAAGATTCATACTCGGTCCCTATTAACCATCTCCTTTTCTGTTGTTAGCAAATATTTAGACTTTGTTTCATAATTTAACAAGTGTCAAATTTCTTCTTGGAAGCTTTAACCCCCTTGTTCTACAATTATGGAGTTATGGTCTAGTTAAGAAAAGTAATGTAGAAAACAAGTCTTAAAATAATATGACGTTACCCCATATACGGGGTGCTACATATTGACTGTCACCGTTGGGAGCTCGTAAAGGTAAGAGATAAGTATAGCAAAGTTAAAATGGGGGCAAAGATGCACAATTTAGTGCCGAATAATATTCCGTCGAGAAATTTTAAAAAATTAGAAACGCAAATCGACATTTTGTTTTTCTTCCTTACTATATTTAAACAAATAAGTAATGTAACATAAATTTAACAATTGCATTGCCACTTCTCCGCTATAAAATGTGGTTCTCAGATTTTAAGTTCTCCATCTTCGGGCACCTTCATGAGGGATTTTTTTATATGATGGTGGCCCAAAGCCGAAACGGCGGACATAAAATCTGAGGACACCATCTTGTAGAGGAAAGAAAGTGCATTATTACTTTAAATAGTCACAAAAAATACAAACCTAAATGCCAATTTTTTTAACGTTTGCTGTATCTCTTACTGATAACGAGATCCTAGTGCCAGTGGTGGAGATCGAATTTATAACAGCCTGTATCTAGTGTCGTAGCCGTTTAGGGTATTAACCATTTCATGATATGTCGAGAAAGTGCGTGAAAAGCTACTGGATATTAAAATTAATTTGCTATGTTATGAAATTGCTACACGTGAAATTTGCAGTTGCTGAAATAAAAATTAGAACATATTTGTTTTGACAACACTTTGTATGTACAAAAAGGTACTGAACTACATTAAATCAGATTAGCAATAATATAAATTATAGTTTAAAAAACTAAAAAACACGCTTTTATGAGTAGCGCACTAAAAAGTTAAAAATAATTATTTTCCTTTTATAGCTGTTCAAGTTAACAGAAAACCGGGCTGTGCAGTCCGCACAGCGTGCGTGTACTTCGCACACATGCATACCCGGGTTTTCTGTTAACTTGTACAGCTATAATTTAAAGGCGTGGGGCGCATTTATATAGCGGTCTAGGCATAATAAACAAAATGAAATGTAGGTAGGTAACTACATAACATTTTATTTATTATGCCTAGACCGCTATATAAGTGCGCCCCACGCTTTTAAATTTAATTACCTATTTAAAGACCAAATGTTTTATAGCTGTACAAGTTAAAATAAAACCGGTGCGTAAAGGGAGGCGCAGTTTGTTAGTACCTTTCCTTTCCGCATGCTGCGCGCACTGCACACCCCGGTTTTCTGTTAACTTGTACAGTTATAACAGGAAAATAATTATTTTTAACTCTTTAGTGCGCTACACATAAAAGTGTCTTTTATCGTCTTTTGAAGTTCTTACCGTATGCAAAAGTTTTTTATTATTGCTTTTATGTAAAAAGTTCATTAGGACTTTTTAGCTTCACGTGGATTAGCACGTGGAGCTAAAAAGACACAAAATCGTTATTTAAAGGTGACCTGCCACTGTAAATGTACTAGAGTTAACTTTTTCTTTATGTCAGTGAATTAGACTTGGAACATATAGGAGGTCCCAAAAATTAAATTAATTTTTTTATTATCGACTTTACAAAAAAAGTACATCTTCATAAAAAGTTTTACATTGTAAGAAGAGCATGGTTATTTAAAAACTTGATGTAGGACAATACAGGGTGGATCAAGAAGCGCAGTTTACCTTTAAATAACCATTTTATGTCTTTTTAGCTTCACGTGGATTAGGACTTCTACATTTTTGAGCCACCCTGTATGTACTAGATCAAATTTTTGAATGGCAATGCTATTTTCTCACGATGCAGAACTTTTTATAACGAGGCGCTTTTTTCGTAAAATGAATAATAATTTTTTTTTACTTATGGTAAGAATTTCCGAAAACACATATGTATATACATATATATTTTTTAAAATAAAAACCTATATTATTGTAGTGTAACCAGAATTGCATAAGTTTGCAAAATTTTAAATCGATACGACAATTAGAAGTGGGTGAAAAGTGAGTTGTAAGATTCCCTTATAATGTTGTGGAGTTACATGTTAAGCATATTTTAGACGTCGCGTCGTTTAATAAGTTGTTATTAAAAGGCGAATTTATAGTTAGCGCCTGCCTGTTAAGTTAGGTTTTTATGTTTATTTAGTATTGCTAATCTCACACTGTGTAGTTTAGTACAGATACAATACATAAAAATTGTTTGCGTTTTTATTTCACCAACTGCGACTTTCACGTCTAGTATTACATGAAACGTCTGAAATAGTTATCAATTTAATGTCATTTGATAATTTCACTTATGGTCACAAACAGCTTGGTATTACATGTAATGTCTAAAATTTCAAGTACATTAATGAAAGAATAATTTATTTTACTAATTGATGACATTTCTTGAAACCGCTAATAACGCTAAACGAATACTACATATACATACATACTTTATTGACGCAATGCCATAACAATTTTATCTTGTCTACAACACTTACAATTAGTGAAATTATTTCGCAGAGCACTTACGTTTTGCGAAAATAATTTTTTTTTTGACTAAACCATTCAATACAATTTTTTTCTTAATTGTTGTTATCAGTTTACATTATAAGTATGGGTTAATGCTACTATATGTACCTATTTGATTAGATTATGTTAGACCATGGTCATTTTGTTTTTATGTTAAATGTTTACTCAAGTCTCGAAAAAACAATTAATAATTGTCGTTATTAAATTATTGTTATTGTCTTAACGTCAAGATATGAACTTAGGGTGACGAAACTGTTAACGTATTATCTAAAAAGTGTTTGTTAAAACCGCTGAATTTTTTTAAATGCAGATTGTTGTCCAAGAAGTTTATTATAAAAAGTGCAAAATTGTTAATTATTTTTTTTCTGAATAGAATTTTTCCAGTGTTTTTTAAAATTTGAATTTAATTTTGGATTTAGTTCCGGGTGCGCAAATGGAATTTTAAGTAGTTGCTAAAAGTGTTTCAAATTTGATACCATTAAAAAGTTAAAGATAACGTTATTTTTGTCATACATACATATGTATATAATATGTACATACAAGGAATTTGTGATTAAGACATTTAGGTATAAGAAAACAAAATGTCTTTAACTATTAATATTAAAAATCGCGGCGGGAACAAAGGAAAATAGGTAACTTAAGTTCAGTCAAAAACAATAAAACGGACATTTCTTTAACAATTTCTAACTATTTTCTGTAGCTAAAGTTGGCGAAACATATTTTTTCTAGACTTTTTAGGTAGTACGTAGAGACTACAAATTATTTTCGGAATATTAAAAAAAAAACAACCTTCCACCAACTTTAGTAAATGATGATAAAAATGGCAAACGAAATCCTCTTTCACAAATATTTTAAGAAAATTATCCCTCTTCTGCGACTCGGAATAATTATCAAAATATTCGTCCACAAAAAGTTATGCGGGTAATTACTGATTTTGACAAGCTGTTTTCGGGGGGGGGTACTGTCCCCCATTAAATTCACTGGGGTGCAAGCGCCCCATTGTCCTAACTAAATCGGCGAGGCGCTGTTTCCTAAAGACAATTTTTAAAAGAAATAACAACTGGTCGATATTTTTACTCATTATTATATGTTATATTTTTTAGTTATTAAATTTATTTTTTACTTTCGTAACTCCGGGTATCAAATTCTATTTTACTGACTAATTTTGTATTCATTTGTATTAAAATCTTATTGAGAATTATTACTATATTTCTAGAAATTCCAAATTTCACGCGACCTACTCTGTATAGGAAGCTTTTGTTATCAAAACATCTTAATAAAAGAGCGTTGTTAACGTCAGCAACCACTAACTGTTCTAAATTGATATATTGTTATTTTCAGCATCTAAAAATAACTGGTCAGAAGATGAGCCAATTAGATGACGTATTTTGAAAAATTATAAATTCGATCGAGATTTTAAAATAACTCTAACCGTGGAGAAAAACCTCCAAATAAACAAATATTTTTCAAATCTTGTTTTCACTAGTTTTTCAAATTACCTGAGTAAACGGAATATTTCGTATTATTTCTGTTAAAATTATGTAATTTTATTTAAATATTAATAGCTGAGTTTTTCATGTATACCTACTTGAATTCGTGGAATCTATCGAAAATATTGGGAGAATAAAAATAGCAGAGGATCATAATTTATTAAGAATAATATAGCTATTATATTAATATTATATTATTAATTTATTAATATCCATGCTGAATCTTGAATAGGAAGACTTTTTACGCAAGGACATCAGGCATTAGTTTTTTGCATCACAAAACTGCCAAATCATAGTGGATCATAATGGTATTAATTCATTTATAAATTAAATAATAAAACTATTAAAATTAAAAAGATAGCCCAAAGCAAGATCTGAACTCGAAAAAAAAGATTGCTTAAATATAAAGTTATAAAAAGTGCGGTTATGTACATATCTTTTACAAAGTGGTCGTTGTCGAAGACCCATTAGCATTTATTTCTTGTGTCTCCAACTGTATTCGAAATATTTACCTATATATGTATGTATATTTAAAATCGCTTTGTACTATACTAAATTACTAAACTTACATATATCCCGGTTCAGATGTTACTCTAAAAAAATAAACGTAAGATAAGTTATTGTGTTTTCTAGCCCAAATTATCAAAAAGCTCAGCAAGCATAAAATTTTCCTAATGATATAAAAATCAAAGAAATTGACATCATTGGATTGTTTAAGTGTTTTAATTTAATTCATGGTAAAATATGTTTCACCAAAATAACTTTCGGTTTTGTAAACTTGTGAAACCGCTTTTACAAACCACGATTTCTTTCTAACAAGGAGAAATTCTTGACCACCAGTTCGGATTTAGACAAAAATACTCGACAATAGACCAAGTCCATCGGATTATGGATGTTATAGAGAAAGCTCTAGAAGAGAAACAAATCTGCTCAGCCCTATTCCTCGATGTCGCGCAGGCATTCGACAAGGTTTGGCATAAATGATTAATTTATATGCTAAACAAAACGCTGCCCAAACAGTATGTAGAAATCTTAACATGCTACATGTCTGACAGACTTTTTAGAATTAAACAAGAAGAAGCATATTCAGATCTGAAAGATATACAAGCAGTAGTGCCACAGGGAACATTACAAATCCGGACCAAGTGCGTCTAGCCACCTTTGCAGATGACACAGCGTTACTTGCAACAGTACAGGATGAGATAGCTTCCACCCAAAAACTACAGATAGTTAGTAATACTATATATGAGTTGACTAAAAATTGGAAAATTAAACTTAATGAAACAAAATTAATCCACATTAACTTTACAAATAAAAGATTGACCAAACGATAAATGGATCAACAGCTCCCTATGAAAATTAAGCCAAATACCTTCATATGACGCTGGATACCAAGTTAAGATGGAAAGAACATGTAAAAAAAAAGAAGAACTGAACATAAAATTCCGACAGTACAAATGGCTCATAGGAAGACATTCCATCAGCCTGTCCCTATACAATAAAACTCTGATCTACAATCAGAATTTAAAAGCTTTCCGGCTGTATGGTGTACAACTCTGGGGGTGTGCAAATGATGGTAACTAACATCAAAGTAATCCAAACATTTCAAAACAAAGCTCTGCGTGCAATGATGGATGCACCGTGGTAAGTGAGGAACATCGACATATACAGAGATCTTGGCATCCCAATGATAAAAGATAAGATTAGAAAGTTTGCGAAGAAGCATGAAGATCGGCTTCACCTCCGTGAAAACGCAGAAATACTTCAGCTGCTGGACAATCACCAATTCTTCCGAAAACTGAGCATTTGAACTCTTATAGGGTTATGATTTAATTCATAGCATTGTGCGTGAGTGAGAGTGTAGTTGGTCTTAAGAACAACAGAACAAACTAAAGGATGCTATTGGATTGATTTAGTACCTAGTTTTAAGATATTCAAATGAAAATGAATAGTTGGTCTCCTAGACCAGTTTTATTACGCATAACACCTTGGTATTACTAAAAAAAAGACTTGTACGTCGCATTTTGTGCATGGGTGGGTCGCATCAATATTTTCCCGGGCTGACTGGTTTAATCTCAGGTTCTCGGAAAACAGATGAAACTGGCCATTCTGTCGCCACCATTGACTTCTATATATAGACCCGTACAACTGACAGCGTGCGCAAACAAAAGTTAAGTTAGCAGGGTGAAATATTGTGTTTGTACCCACGACCACCGGTCATATTTCTCGAGCCAGATCGGCGAGGGGCATGCGCACAACTCGCTTGTTTTCATCTGCTACACGGGTTGCATAACCAGCTGGAAAACAATCAGCAAATCCTTTTATATTCCTTGACAATCAGAGTGGGATCGACCATCACAGCTGACAAATTTTGCAGTGCGCATGCCCATGGCCGATCAGCTTTGTTTCCATGCGCGAGGCCAGAAATTTGCCACTTTCGCGATTATTGTTTGCTTATCCATATATAGAAATCAATGGTCGCCACCCACCAACATCTAGGATAACTATGCGAATGGGAGAAAGAAATGATATAGTGGAAAAAGTTGTTGGAAAAAGCGGATCTTTATATAAACATCCTGTGTAAATTTTCTCCATTTTGGCATTAAGTATCTATTTAATTTAAACACCCCAGTCTCCTTGCTGCGACTGCGTGAGCTATTGTTGGTGACAGGACAGACGTACTTATATAAAGGGTTGCAGAATGGTCAGCTACTATATTTCGTCCATTCTTCTTTATGGATTGCAAAGCTAGACCGCAGGTTCGTTAAATCGACTCGAAACATTGGAAATGTGGATTTCGAGGACTGACCTGCTCACCGGACCAACAAAGAATTCCCACAATGAGTTAGAACAGAAAAGCAATTACTAACAACAGTTAAATGTCGCAACATTGCTTACCTTGAACACTACAATAGTGGGCAAGCGGGGAGTTGGTCGAAAACAAACCGTGAAGAAACATCAGAGAGTAGACAGGCATACGTGAGGCTGGTGCCTTTTGCGAGTGGCAGAAGACAGAGGAGCTCTCTCCATAATGATCGACAACGTCCGGGAGACCGGACAAGGTACATGAAAAAGATATATACGGAGTGTTCCATTTAGGTTAGTGACTTTGGTGTCTTTTCTAAGAAAGCATTGTAGTTGGTATAAAATCTTACAACTTTTGTACAAAAAGTTTTTTCATATGTCTTATAATCAGTCCTACAGACTATAAGGAAAGACTCTGTCATGGGAATATGTACCATTTCATTTTCTACTGACAAGTGTTGTCAGTATCATTCACCATGCACATCCCACGCGCCTAAAAAACTAGTTCCACCCGTTTGCATTCAAAAAGTAAACAAACGAAATATTTACCGTTATGCTGTTTTACTGATTGATGAAAAGAGATAAAAATAGAGAGCTTAATGTCCGCTTTAAGTAGACTTTGCCCATTACATCGTAACACGGAATCACCTAAATTCCTCAGACTGTATGTTTGTATCATGATAATTTAGCAAACTAATAAAATGGTCAGGAAACGTAACGTAATCCAATAATGTTTAACGGACAGATTCACTATTTCTGAGACCTATAATTTTTGACAACCAATGGTTTAAATTGACAGGTAGTGTAAGAATTAGACAGTTTTTTGTGATATAAATTGATTTTTCATCATTTACAAAGAAAGCGAAAATGTAGGTATGTATTTTTACCATAATACTTAGAACGGAAAATTGTAGACTATGACTTATCGTTAGGTTTTTACACGCAGAAAATGAAACCCTTGTATATCCGAATTTTCATGTGATGCTTTGTTAAGCCAAGAATACGCGTTTCTGGGGATAAGAAAGTGATTTGTTGGCAGAAGTATATCTCCCAGAAGAATATAATAATACTAGCCCTCCTTGGTTGGGCACCTAGACCACTTTGTTGGGCACCTAGACCACCTTGGCCTCCAAGACGGGAGACGAACGACGAAAGACTTTACTAATCGACTTGTAGTCAACGAAAAACATTTCGGTCGTTAACTAGATGATGTGAAAATTAAGTCTGAAAAGCGCATGTTTCCTCTTAATACACAGAACGCTCCAGGTTACGGCTCGGACGACAATTTTTTTTAACTACTTACAGTCGGCTTCTTTAGCAAAGCAATATTTCTCTCTAACTAGATAGGTAGGAGCTAATGCAGTGGCCACCAGGGCTTTTAGAAAATAACACTAAAATCGATAGTATACTAACATCTAGTCAGGTCAGGATACTAATATCTAGTAATTCATACCCAAAAAGCACGCTCCCCTTGTAAAACATATATTACAATCTGCAGCACCCAATTTTTTTGTTTTTGTGTCTCCTTTAAAAAAAATCGGGCACACTAATCAATCATCTTAATCATAACTATAATGCGAATGTTAACATATTATTTACACAATGCTAATTCCAAGAACGCAGAATGAAATCTAAGAGTTCAATGTATGATTCCAGTAGACTTTGTTCCATACATAGAGCAACAAGGAATCTCCCAATTCTAAAAATATATACTCGTTGTGTTTTGTTTTGTGAAATGATTTAACATAAAATCATTAAACATAATAATCATGACTTGTGTATTAATTCCGTTAATGCTACATCATTATCATTACGATGATATTATTTCACTAAAAGGTTTCAGGTAAGATAATTTATATTGAGATATACGTAGGTGGATTTTGTTGCCGTTTAGAGATTTTTTTTGTAAATGTTAGATTTATTAAAACTCTTCGCGATATAAAGAAATTAATAGCAAGGTATTTAGTATAATCCTTTATTGATGTGAAATAGCCATTGACATATTCCTATGGACCAGCAAACAGTTCTACCGAAACCGACGCGACGGTGGCCAATTTACGCAGCAAATTCTGTATATGAAAGACCTCTATCTTCACTAATAGCAAAGCACTAATAGCAAAGATATTTGCCCATACTAAGGCTTTTCGATCACCCTGTATACATACACAATGCCATGCGTCACTGTCTTATTAAATCTTTATTTCTTAAAATACACAATATATTACCCTTTTATTAATCGTAATTTTGAAAAACGTGTAAGGACAAAAGTTGTTCCTTACATGCATCGTGAGAAATATTTTTTGTTGAAAAACCTCTTCTCTAAAACCAGTGGTTCAGCAGTTATAAGGAAATAAACAATTAAATTGTTTATAACAATAGATCGCGCTAGAATTTTCAATTTTGTCTCAATCTAACCTAATTCTCAATGTTCATGAGTTTTTTTCAGATTTTCCTGAGCGATCCTTTTGGTGATAAGGGTGGGGGACAGCAATTTTTAAGCGTTTTCCAGAAAAATGTTTAAAAAAATACATCATATATATTGTTGAATTCGTGCTTCATAAGCATTCATTTGACACCCTTCACGATGCCCTTGAATTTTTTTCCATTTCCCAATTTAGCTCCTAAAATTAACCCCCAGAATCAAAATTCAACTTTTTATACTTTACGTCTATATCCCTACTCTATGTCTGTGCTAAATTTAAAATTTTTACGTCGAATAGTTTCAGAGAAAATCGCCTGTGACAGACCGTTTTGCTAATTTTAGCACGGAACACTAAAAACTGTCAAAGCAGACACATTTTTGCGTTAATATAATTAATCACCATTTTTTAAAATAAAATCTGCATATTATGAGAGTAGTTTTGGCCTATTTTTACATAAAATGTATCTGCATTCTAATACAAAGGGAATTTACTCAGTTTCAACATCAGAATTTCGATCAGTTTTTATTAGAAAATGATGAAAATGGTCTTCAGGACCCTGTCGGATAAAAAATGGTTATATGTTCGGATAAAAAATGGTTATATGTTGTTTAAATGGTGCTTTAACTGAAGTTGCATTACCATTTAAACAACACTGTCTTAAAAAGTGAAGCAATGAGTTACACAATAAGAAAAGTGTTGAAGAGTGATACTGTCATGTACAGAACGTAAAGCCTAACAACATACTTGATTCATGTCAAGTGAAAAAATATATATAGTTCTTTTTAACCTGCACCTGCATTGAATGGAATTTGTTTTAATTTTAGACTTTAACGGAAAGCATGCCATAGGCCAAACCTCTGTCACTCTCGAGTAGTAAACCGACGGACCTAAGCAAACCTAAGCAAACCGACGGATACGATTTCTAATATTTTAAAGTTGACCAGCTTTTAGAGAATTAGGCCATGCAGAAGGCGGGGACGTCATTTAGATCAATTTATAGATGTCAATAGCTGCTAGTTATAGGCACATTGTCGCAACATCTCTTGAGATCCTCTGTAGTTTAGTTTTCTTTTTCCACGGTCACTATGGGTCCGAAATTTTAGTAGTTTTTAGAATGGGATATTTCCTTAAAACTATGTTTAATTTTTGTTTTGTTTATGTTTATAAAACACAAAGGAGTCTAGATGGCGAGACGCAGCGCTCTTGGTAAATACATTTTTCGAACTTTGCTCTTGATCTCTCGGGTATTCCAAGAAAAGATTGAGTATGACACATGTAATAAAAAAGATAAAGACAAATCCGGCTATTGTAAGCTTTTATCAGTTTAATTTAGTAAGTTCGTTAAAAGTGACCTAATGTCCCAACAGGGCATTGTAAATATATTAGATATGCTTATAAGTAAATGAAAAAAAAAAAAAAACCTTGAGTACGTAGAATACTTGGGAAAGTTTTGAAATATGTGTTACCGGTTTGAAAATGTTGATAACAAATCGAAGCACAATATTTGGTAACTATTTTAGGTAATAAAGTGGAATGTTTTCAGCTTTGTCCTCTGTATCAGTCATTTATATCAATCACTCAGTTAGAACGGTTTCTTAAAGATGGATGCTAATAAAGTGCGTTCGGTTGATTTTCTTCGTTATTCTGGAAATAAGCGGATAGATAGATAGTGTGACGTGAATTTAGATTGAAAGAAGTTGAGTTCGAAATCGACAGTTACCAGATGACATAATATAACCAAACGTGTTTTTGTCTTGGTTCTTGAACCGATCGAGTGAAATTCGTTTAACTACACGCGATGAATACATAGTGCTATCATGTTCATTCATATCATCCACTGAATAGAACTGAGGTTGCACCTTGGAAAGTTATGTAAGGTAGGGTAGTCAAATTCCGCACCCAATTTTTTCTTATCTTTATGTATATTATTGATAATTTTTTTATTATAGACCACAGATTAAGAGAAATGTATGTATGATTATTCGTATTAATAACTCGTGCTTCTTTTTAGTAAAAATGACAAACAAAGAAAGTGAATAAAAAGAGTTTAGGTGTGTCATAAATGGGTATGTTAATATGATTGTGTGAGATGACAAGGAGAAATAAGTTTAGGAAAACAACTAAGGTTGTGAAGGTATCTAAGAAGATACAGGAAAGAAAGGCGATAGTGATACGGATATCTGATCAGAAGAAATAATGATTCTGTTGGCAAAGCGGTAATGACAATGAAAGTGTATGGAGGAAGAGGTAGAGAAAGGCTAAAGCTAAGATGGATGGAAGGAACCAATAATAACTTAAGGGAAAATGACTTAACAGGAGAAGAAACCAACGAAAGGACGGTATGGAGACGATTGGGCAGGAACGTTGAACCCATATAAAGTTGAGAACAGACAGAATCAAGAAGATACATTTGCCAAAAAAATGATAAATAAGCCTCCAGTGTAGTAACAAGTAAATCAATAAATACTCGTATTTGCCTGATTTAATAACGTTCTACTTCATCATAAAAATTGCAACATCTAGCTCCGATTCAGGGTTGAGAAGATTGAAATCAGTTGATTAAAATCAGCGATTAAAATCGTGATTTTAATCAAGTTATTTTTAATTTAAAACTCGTGATAAAAATTAAAAAATTAAGCTAAAATCAGGATAGTTAAAACATATTTATTCATAAAAATAAAAGTTTCAAATCCTTTTGATAGAAAAAAACCCTGATGCATTTTTATAATATTGAAAAGGAGTGTAGCTGCTTTTCACAAAAATAAATCTTAAAAAAATCCTTTTAATACAAAAGAAAATAGAGAACATAACCTAAACGTAAAAACAAAATATTGTCGCGCTTTTATAATACCTAAGTGGTATAATGCTTAAAAGGGACTATTAGTTTAGCTGCCTTTTCATTGCCTAGTCTGTTACTGATATCTGAATGAACGAGTCCATAGGAAGAAAACATCCTTGCTATATCTGCAGAAGATGCACAAACACACAAAACAGAAATCACTATAGGTAGCACTTGCATAATTGCAACGTCCGTCGCAGGAATAAACTAAAAAGAAAAATAATGGCTATTCGGACTGAAAGACAGTAAGATATGCTTTTGCATCAAAGTCCGGGGAGTCCAAGATCTAATGGATAACCCCGGGCTGGCAGACAGTAAGCTTTCACCCTTGTTGGGGATCATCAGGTCTGTTCTTATTGCCCTTGTGAGTTCAGTAACAGAAACTAGTAAGATCTGTACCATGCTATACACCCACTGTGTAAGCGACCTGGCCCTCGGTGGAAAATTAAAAATATCTGCTTTTACCACGGAGCCTTCTGATCCTTTATCGTCCATTCTGCATTTCCTAAACAGAATAGACATTCATCGGTAGTTTTTATTGAAAAATAAGTTTTCTATCAATAAAAAGGGAACTTCAGGTACATATTCTTTTCTTTTCAATTTCTACTGTATGTTAGTCAACTCGTAAAATGGCTACACTGCATATAATAAGTTTGCTTTAATTCTCAGTATTTTGCTGATCTCTGACCTTTTGTCTGGCTTTGTATTTTAATTAATCATAAATTATTGATGAGAATTAACCAATTTCATTTAGTTTAGTAGAACACGAAACGATATTTTTGGAAATGACGGAAATAGTGGGAATTTAATAAATATTTTAGTAACAATTGAATCTAAAAGACAATAGGTAAATTTAAATATATGCCAGTATAAGTGCATTATGTAGTATATAAACAAAAGTAAATTGTATTGATTGTTGACTTGTCAACTTATTTCTAAAATGAATGATAATTTGAAAACAACATTCTAAATTCTAAGTTAGGTCTTATCTGGAAACATGGAGTGTACGCAAATTAAAAGAGAAACAATTTTTGAGCACTAAAATGTCTTTGAATGTTGAATTTTCGTACTGTGCTGTTGCGAAAATGGATTTAGTTTTATCAGTAAAAAAAAACGATACCACCGGGATTCGCTAAAAAAAGGTTTAATAATGGTTTAAATTCAGATCTTCTAGTTGATTATCAAAATTTAGGTTTTGACAAGTTTTTGTTCTGACACTGTTTATAATTCGCCATTAAAAACTTGTCTTTGCAAAAAAAACTCAGAAAGAAATTTATAATAGGAAACTTAGTTGTTCTTTTACGCTTGTTAGTTCACCAACTTGGGAATTTAAGAGTTAAAAAACCTTAACATTTCAAATTCATTCTAATTAAATTAGAAATTATAAAAGTCCTGCGGACCTGTGGGTAATTGTCCGGTTTTCACAGTTGTTACTAATTGAAAATCGATAATTCTTTAATGATACCCGGCCGGTATAAGTGTCCCATTCTTTTGTGAATTTGTAAATGTAAATGTTTTTTTTTTAATTTTAAATTCGATGGTCTTAATGAACACGTTCTAATGGTGTTTGGTATGTTTAACAATCATAATGACAACGGTCGAATTGGTATCTGTTCATGGTTTAATCAGATTTTTTTTAAGTCGATGCGTGATTTTGACGCCGAAATAATCTTGTAATTGTTGTTACTAGCGATCTTTAGGAATGGCTTACATGAATTCCAGCTTGGGTGTAGTCTCCGGATTATCGGGTTTGTATCCCTGGAGCTTCCAAACAAAACAGGTTCCATGGTCAGTATGGCACTGTGCGGGTTAAGAAGTTTCCCGCCCCTGGTAGAGTCTATTGCACATGCCTTTTTCGTTCAGCCACATTTCCGCACTACATCCCTCCTCCAGGGCCGTCACATGCCTACCAAGTGCGTTTTGATTTTTAAATTCGACCAGTCTGGTTAATCATACCGAAAAAATTTTCTGAAGTACAGTTCGGCTGTCGTCAGTTATTCAATTTATTGATGGTTCTAGATTATGCCAGTATATTAGATATCTTGCTGCTGACCAAAATACAAAAGTTGGCAGAGGTTTCTGTTTGTGAAGTCAGTCACACCCATTTGATGTAACACTACTTATTTATCTTCATTTCAAAATATTTCAATGGTTATTTTTAAAATTCATCTTGAAAAGTTAAATTGACGGTAAAAATAGCAAATCGGGATGTCTCTATATATATGTTTGTGGCGGTAACATTTATTTTATAAAGTTATTTTTAGCTATATTTTAAGGATTTCAATGATATATCTGCTACAAAACTTGTCGCGTCGACTAGTAGAATTTCCTTGCAACCAAAAAAAAAGTAACACGTTTTTTTCGATCTGGCAATCAGTTTAACAACCATGCATTGTAAAAAAAACTCTGTCTGATCCAGCTTTCCATTTTTCTGACCGTTTAGTTGCACAATGAAATGCATTTAAAAATAAAGAGACATAACCGTTAATTGTAGGAAACTATTAATAAAAATGTACATGTTTCATGACTTATAGTCTTGACCTCCCTTTACAACTCTGCTTCCCCTTTGCCACCTCTGTGCAAAAAGCAGGCGTCGTCTCTGATCCTAATATTTACATTTATATAAATTAATAGAAAAATGGTCCTCTTAGGTCATTTAGGTCGTAATGTTTAAGACAAATAAGCTTACGTTTTATAAGTATGTGCCTTTCTTAAGGCTATTTTCTGTTGCAGTCAACCAATGGCAAACATTTGCACATGATGACGTAAATGGCTTGACCTTACCGTAATCGAGCTCCATGAATATGAAAAATAATGCACGGTAAATGGAATCCTTCCGTTCTTATAAATTCTTAAATTCATGCCAGTGATGTTTCAATACTAGGGTATACTCAATACCACCTAAGATTTTAATTCAGAAAACACCTCGCAGACAGACAATCGCTGAATTGATGAGAGATGAATATATAAATGGCCATACATTTATATGTAGGTACGCGACGAAGATACATATTTCGCATCTAATCCTTGCAGCTGGAAAAAGCGTCAACAGGTGGAATATGTGCAGCACTAGTGATGTAAGGACACGTATTCAAAAATCCGTTGGATACGAATATTTAAAAAATCCTTATTATCCGTAACCGCTCGAGGACTTGAATACGGATACGGAATCAAAATAAATACGCATTCGGGTGGTTACTAATCCCAAGTGCAAAGAGAAAACGGAATCGGGATCAAATATGTAAGCGAACAACACGATCTGCGATTTGGTATATTTGATCTTATGATTCTTATGCTTTCTTTCTAATGACATTTCCTAAAAAAGGATAGCATACTTTAAACTCGGCCCGCCTCACCCGAACCAAATTCAAACGAGAACGAACAACGGTGCCCTCCTATCCCTAACCTTCGACTTCGAATCATATGATACCGCATTCACATATCTACCCATATCCGAAATAATTCCAAATATATATGTTTCGTAACCGCTTTCGCGCGGCTCAAGAAATGGATACGTATTCGGATGATGGATACGGATATTAGTTGATTCCGATTCCGTATTATCCGGATATCTAAAGAATACGGATATTTACAACACTGCGTGCATGCACTTCACATCGAATGCCGTGTAGATGGGCATCCTTTTCTTACTCTTCTGCACCGGCATATCTCTTTTCGGCAGTCTTCAACCCGTCTTGTCTATTCCGCCTTCCTTCGCTATTTACAGAGCCATATAATAATGATGAGAATGACGGACAAAATTTGATTTTAAAAAATACGTTTTATTAGAAAACGAAAATTGTGCGCAAGTGTACTTTATTTTTTATACAAAAGTGCTAGTGGAAGTCACCTATAATTTTCTATTTTTATTAACTTAGATTTTAAGGAAATTTTATTACTAGTATTAAATAAACAGTAAGTTGCGACAATAATTTTTTTATTGTCATGTTTTATTATTAGGTACTGCTGTTAATTTTTAATTGTTCATCCCAACCTGAGCAAAATATTTTATGTGGGATGACTTTTTTTCGTATCCACAAATAAAAGAGTTTTTCCTATTCCGGAGTCAATCCGTGGACACACTGTAGATAGATGTCCTGTCTTCTGTAAATTTTAAAACCACATGGGTGTTGCTGCTTTTATAATAGAGGTATCATGGGGGGCTAGATTGCGTTATCGTCGGATTAGTAATTTCTAGAATACATGACTGTTTTTTCTCGTAAATACAGTTGCAGTGTGATCATGTTATAAATATCATTTGCAAATATTGTCGTCTAATGTTGCAGATTAATAATACCTGCCAATGTAATAATACCTGGCGCAAACGTTTCATTATCTTAAGGAATTAATAGTAATCAAGATAATTTGCGTCACCAAAACTTAGAAATAATGAAAATAAACAGAATCCTTATCCAACAACTGCAAGCCATACTGATGATAAGCTAAAACATTGATACAAAAATAAAACATTTATATAACATAGAGATTTTGTTCTTAAAAGTAAATTTAATTTTATTTATTTTATGTTAGGAAAACTAAATATTCATGAACATATTGGTGGCATACATAGTACATAGTTACAGATAAGTGGTAGAGTTTAGACGCAGGAGCTAGTTTAGTGCCACAGTAGCCTCTTTTGTCAGAGTCATGTGACTTGGAGCCAAGTTTATTTCTAATGAGATCAGTTTTAAGCATGTTTTCGGTAATTCTTTGTGAATTGGGGACTTAAATCAATTATATCAATGGGTTATGGGTAAAATTCCATGTTTAACTGTTTCACATAGCTTTTGTTTTCATACTTACTGGATGCCACAACATAGTGGCTCACTTTTGTAATTTGGTTCCTATACAAAATTTTAGGTAGTCAAATGGGGCATAGTTTTGCATTTTTCGATTACAGAATGACACTGTTGCCTGAGTTTTTGTTATCAATTTAGTAGGACATTCTGTATATTTTTACTTATTAGGGTTTAACTTGATATTTTCTATACAATTTTTATTGTTTTAAAAAAATGCCTGTTTTTTGTTCATAAGCTTGGGAAAAATAAAATTTTACTTCCCCACGTATTACTTTTTCTTTTACATACCATGTATTCAAATAGAAACAGGCTTGTTCCTTCGGTTAAACAATAGCTAATTTTCTTACGAGTGGCAGGCAGTTAATGTATGTATAATACTAATAATATTCGATCAAAAAGGTGTAGTCATTCATAACCATAAGTAGCAGCCGCGGCCCGTGAAATTTTAAAGTTGTATATCTCTGTTGCTACTTATGGGACCCATGCCAAGTTCAGGTTTTTAAAAGTGAGCCTACTAGGAATGTTGCATGATGCAAGTCCGATTTCAAAATTATACTGCATATTGGAAACATTTAGGTACTTGCTAACTTAGATGCCGAATTGAGGTTTGAGGTTGCCCTTCTATAATTTTCCTTACTTCCTCAATTTTTTCGTTTTTTCGGACCTTTGGTCGGCCACTGCCCTCTTTCCTATTAACATGAAGTATGGTACATTTGCAATATTTTAAATTACCGGTCTTCCTAAATAAACTTACACAATTTGATAAAACATGAGGAAATTGGTCGTATTCCACTAACTGTTCAGGAAATTCATCTTGAAATTCCTCCAGAGCTTCATGTACTGATTACACCCACTGACCATCAACTCTTCTACCATTTCTAAAGTACCTTTCTACTGTAAACGATATTTGCTGGGGAGGGGGAGGGGGGATATAAACCATATGTAAGGTTTTCTCTAAGAAAATGCCAATACGTTAAATTTTTGACAAAAGTAATTTAATATATAGTTTTAGGTATAATTCAAGACATGCGGAACATTTTCAAAGCTTGCTTAGGTTGGGTAGTTTTTTTTTATCTTACTTTACTTTAGAAAACTTTAAGTTTAAGTTAAGAATATGTATCTTAAAGTTCTCTGCTCTTGATTTAGTAATTTTAATTATGAGTTAAAAACAACAAAAATTAACAAACCAACATTATACAGGGTTATACAAAGACCGATCTCTTTAACTTAACTTAAAAGTTTCTGGGCTAAATGGGCACTTTTTAAGATATACTATGTAACGTACAAAAGTACATAATAGTGTATCGTGACAGTAATAATGATTTTAATTATTAAGTATACCAGTTACACCTAAAATCCATAATGTTTGTTTTTCTAGTTCTTTAAATTAACTACAATTAAATTTTTAAGGTCAACAACAACGACTTTTAATTAGAATTAGGTGTTTTACTATATGAGGGGAGATGTGTTATTAAATAATTATACTGCTATTAAAAATTATGGTACACGGGGACGACTATCAAGAAAATATGATTTTAATTAATAACAATTATCATTTATAATAATATTTCTATTGCGTCAAAAAATAGGTTCTGTTCGTTAAAAACTATATCATGCAGTTTAATTTGAATTGCAAAGTATATTTTTCCAACAATATTTCACAGGCTCATTATAAATTTTATGATCGGTTTCTTAAAACAATTTATTCAATAATTAGCCAACTGGACACTGGTAATGTTACAGCCAAGGCGTCGATATATATTTTTTGGGGTGTAATTCAGGTTGGGTTGAACAGGTCCTTATTTTAGCATAAAAAAACTAATGGGGAATGCTGTTTCAGATATTTCTTGGGGGGGAGGGATTACCATCAAGTTACTTTTGTTGTTGTAAGGAATGCGCAAGCACCCATGTAGTAATTATAGCAATAAATCTAATACCAGCGTCACAAAAAACACATTAATTATGCACGGGGAACCACTCTTAGTCTCGTAGCTATGACGTTTCTTAAAATATTAAAACATAAAAAGTTAAATGATGAAGACCTCTTGATGGATCCGTCACTCTGTTGTCGTGAATGTGTAGATAATTTACATTAGTGCATCGTAAAACTTATGAACAAATTGTTTTTTATTGTCAGGTTTAAGGAAGTTTGCTCAAAATGCAGATAGCTACACATGTCATGTTTATATCTGTCTCGATTTTTGTTCTTTTAATTCAGATTTGATTTTACTGCTCGTAATCAGCTTTTTATCCACATGGGGTAAAGTCGGAGCTTCATTAAATTATGTTTAGTAGTTCGCATTGAAGGTGGGGTCTTTCTGGGCACATTTTTCTGCTATAGTATGTACTCGTTTTTATAAACTGAACCCAAGCCGACCATATTTCTATTATTATTAATAATAACAAAAACCACTTACTGCAAAGGTAATAACTAATAAAAAATTAAGATGAATATTATGAATATCAGCTATGGTAAGTTATTATTCTGCTATCACTGTGATACTAAATCGTTTAAACTATTGCCCCTTTAAATTATTTGAAATTAGAGACATTTATTTGTGAACACATTTGAAAATAATTAACAATTAAAGGATTTTTTTTAGTTTACAACCGACTAAAATATTTTGTGATTATGTGCTTGCTAACCAGAGCAGCTGTTCTTGCCTCATCGAGGCAGGCTTACGAACAATTACATTCAAATTACTGCCTTGACCCTAACGAACTCGGACAAGCAGCATTTTATCGTTAATTTCAGTTTCAAAAATGTATTTAATTATATGGTATAATGAATAAATTAACATTTTGTCAAAACTAGAATTATGGATGCACATTTAATAGACATCTTCTTCTTAAAGATAATCAGGGCAAGAAGGGCAACGCCTACGAAGTCAGAGGCCTATGAATCATAATCCAGCCCTATTATTATGTTGACAAACATACATACATATGTATGTATGTGTGCGGTATCTATGGGGGTTTTCTATACTTAACCAAATATTGAAAAAATAAATAAACATGCATGCAGTGGTGGCCATAAAATAATCACTAAAATGCTTGCAAAAAATATTCCTAATTGATAACCACTTAATATAAATGGCTAAAACATGCTAAGTAACTCATCAATTAAATGTTTTTTCTTTTCATTAGAAAATTTTCCTCCATACATTTTGTTAACTTGATAATTTAACTTGTGAAGGTTGTTATTTCAACAACTGTTTTAAAACACATCAATAAAATTAATTTCGTAAATAAATTTTAGAATATTTTAATTTGTATGAAATTTCATTAAAAATTAGGGGAGAGGGAAAACTTGTACGAGCCAGAGGTTCCATAAGACTCCTGTAGCCCTAGTCTCGAGTTTACAAGAGTGTTCCCTCGGTGATGTTACCAACATATGAAAACTACGATTGGTCGGTGCGTAGCAACATCACCGATAAATACTTTCCCCGGTTTCGAGAATAGGGGCTCTAGTATAAGAGAGTGGAAAATGTGGGACGTTCTGGGTGTACCTGGATGTAGCTGAACATCAGTAACGCATCAGACGCGTTTGGTTTTTTGAGAAGTGCCCAAGAGGATAATAGAGGTTAGTTATTCTGGGCAGAAGCCGCAAAAACATCTGTAGAAGAGCTCATCAATAGCACAATCGGTGAGAAAGAGAAGAGAGTTGTTTTGTAAGAGCTGGCTCCCTGATCGTTTTTCTTTAAGTTAAATCAAGAGCTCTGTTCCCACAGATATCACAGACCGGTCAGAAAGTTAAAGCCAATGAAACACGATACCAGATAGATCTGATTTGATTCGAAGGTGCTTCTGCTCCATAGATGTGGGAACAATATTTTAACTTATTTTTTGAGAGGCATAAAATATATCCAGATCGGAAAAAGAGAGATATTCTTTGGTTTGGAGGAGAGAGTCAAGCTGTGTAGTAGCTTGCATGATATTGAATGAATTATAATATGCGTTTCATTATAAATAGTTGCGTCGCCTTTAATATGAGATATGTCGAGCACCGATCTTTCTATCAGTTTGATATTGTTTTCACAATTCGCCATATCCCAACTTTGATAAGATGCTCCTATTTTTACAGAGCTATTGCAAACATATTTTCTAATTATTGATGCAAATTTATCAGTGTGCCAGTATGTGCCGAAAAAAAAAAGATAAACCAATAAAATAATAAATTTACATTTAATTTGTTTATCCTCTTTGCAAATAAACAATGATAATTGCATATGTATGTCCGAAAATGAGTTGAATTATTTTTATTCTAAATGAATCACCTGGATTCCCTTTAGTGTGTTAGTACAATATCATGTAAACAGTTTATCATACCAAAACGTGATTATAGTGATATAAGAGAACAAAAAAATAATTAGTCAATACTAGGTAATTTTTTGCATTGACCAGGTTATCAAGACTGGTCAAGAAGTTCTAGTAAAGCTATAGTCAGGCCATGGTAGATTACTGTTAAGTTAACATTTTTAGAACAAGAATTTCGGGAAACAAGCTTTTTCTCCCTAAAAACCTTACAAAAAGCGAGACAAAAAAAAACAATATACAAATTATTTTATAATTATAGAATTTTGAATAACGAATAAGATTTTTATCTTAAAAATTTGTGATATTTAAAATTTTTTTAATTATTGGCATAAGATAATCCATTTTTCCTTTATCCTTTGGAAATATTAAAATTAATAATTGTATTGTTGATTATATCAATTACTGTATGAATTGTTTTTGTAACACTATAACAGCCAATAATTAATCATTGATAATCTCATTCTGGTAAGTTTAGTTTAAATATTATTAAGTATTAAGATAATGTTGGTAGCTACATATTTAAATTAATAGTAATAAATTTGCTTCTTATATGAAGACTCTAAAAAGTTGATATTTGCGATCTTTTCCATTAGTGTATTACACTAGCTGTTATCCACGGCTTCGTCCTCGTATAATATTTATCTTTTATGTACCACTACTATTTGTATGTGAGTTATACAATGATATCGTATAATACTCAGAAGGTCCAATCTATTTAGCAAAAACAGATTTCTTAAAACTGGTTTAGTAGTGTAAAAATTAATAACTAACTCATATTTTTAATGATAACTTATTAACAATTAACAAAAACTCCTCAAAACTTACCTCGTCAACTGTGAAATTTAAATTTTAACCAATATTAATTGTCTTAAACCGGGAGTAAAATTCTATACATACCTACGTTGACATTCACTAAGAAGGTTTAAGATTTAGTACTGGTTTAAATTAAGATCTAGTTGATCAGTTATGTTTTGATAAGTTTTTGTTCTGTCATTGTTCATAAGCCATCATTAAAAACTTATTGAAATATTCTCATATTTCAGCGATTTGCTTGGTTTCCAAATGATTTTCGTCTTGGAACGAGTTGCTAGAATTAATTTAGTTATATTATTGTCGAAAGTACGTACTAAAATTTCACTTTTCTTTATAAATTTGCGAAGAAACTCAAACAAATCCGTAGTATAAAACTTAGTTGTCATATTCTTACTCTTGTTAGTTTAAAACTTTTGGTTGTCAAATTAGATCGGACTAGTGTTGGAGAATCTGGCTGATAATATTCAGATATTTAATTCTTATTAAAGATATTTACGGCCAGATTATCCAACGCTAGTCCGGTCTAATTTGACAACCAAAAGTTTTTAAACTGACAAGTGTAAGAACAAAACAACTAAGATTCATACTATGAACTTATTTCTGAGCTTTTTCGCAAATTTATCAAGAAAATGACAATTTTAGTACGTACTTTCAACAATAATAGAACTAAATTCATTATACAGCAACCCGTTCCAAGATGAAAATCATTTGGTAACCAAGCCAATCGCTGAGATATCAGAATAATTCTCAAGTTTCTAATGATGACTTATTAACAGTGACAGGACAGAAACCTGTCAAAACATAACCAATTAACTAGGTCTTAATTTAAACCGGTACTCGTTTTTACTGAATATGAAGGCTATACTATATTTACTAGATAATGATTATTCACTTTAGGCTTTTTAAGCCAAAAAAACGAAAACTCCTAGAAAGAGAACTAAAATGCCTCCTCGATTCATAGAATTATATAATCTGTCATTTTTTGTTATCCATTCCCAATTTCGTGGCTACATTGGGAACTAAAATTTATAAAACTATAACAGTTCAATAAGCAAAATGGTTTATCTGCCAACTGTATCCGTTTTTAAATCGTTATCAAAAGATTTGCTAATAAAATATTATCAAATAAGTATTAAAAACGATATGAAGCTATAATAAGACATTTTAATACCAGTCTAATCTAAAACTTTTTCCAATAATAAAGATTTATTGAAGTGAATGTTTGTTTTATATGGAATTACCGGAACATGTAAGTTCTTTTAATACCTAAAAAATTAGATAGGGAGGACAACCCTTATGTACTGGAATGACGCAGCAAATGTGATTCGATTGATCTAACTCTGAAAAAAAAAACAATAATGTACAGAAGTTTTTTTATCTTCTGACAGCCCACGAAGACCAAAGTTTAAGTACTACGTACCGTGGGTGTACTGGGGAATCGACTCGCATATCCAGAGCTGGAAACATCCGTAGGGATTTCACCAGCCCTTTAAGAGGATGTGTGGGGTGGTACCACCTCGGTCGAGGAAGAATTCCTCTACCACCTTCCAAAAAAAGGTTTTCATTACTTTTAGGATATATCTGATGCCATAAGTAAATCTGTAGTTGCCGTTTTACAAAGTAGTCCTTTGTAAGTGCAAAGTTATCGTTTCTACCAAAAATTAAAAATATTCTAAAAACTTTTTTTTTTCAGCAGACTCCGACTCGCCCATGTCGGCAACAGGAGGCTGTGGGCCTACGGGTGGTGCCGGCAACGCAGCCCTTGCCACAACCCTCTCCCATGCAGGAACCGGGGGTGTTCCTGCAGCATCTCTAGCACAACAACACTGCGCTATCTGCGGAGACAGGGCGACGGGTAAACATTATGGGGCTGCATCCTGTGATGGATGTAAGGGTTTCTTTAGAAGAAGTGTCAGGAAAAATCATCTGTATACATGCAGGTAATCAAGCCAAATTTTTTTTCGAAAAGTATATTTTCGAAAGTACGTTTTTTTAAAATACCCTTTTGAGAAACACATTTTTTTAAAAACAGTTTTTTGAAAATTGTAAAAAATAATCGACAAATGCTATCTCAGTCTGTGTCACACTGTATACATTACCTGTATTACTAAAATTATTACACCCCAATAATCATAAAATTAATGACATTGCTAAAGTATTTTTAACTTGTTTTTGGTGACTATAATAAATTCTAATATTTATTAACGTGAATAATTTGTTGTTGTCGGACAGGCCAATAAATTATTGTCTTTCATCCATAAACAAAGCTCCCAGGGTTTTGGGAAAATTCTTTTGTAAAAAATGGACATTAAAAACAATATAAATTATTTTTTGATAACGTTAGATGACGGACATTTTTCGTTAAATTAATACTTTTAATCGAGTAAGTACCCGTAATTATTTAGTCTTTAATTGCAATTTCTTATAACTCAAGGTAAAATAGTAATTAATTATTATGTAAGGCATTAATGGAGCGACTGACGTAATTAGATGTCAACGAAAGAAATTATTAGGGGAATAAACAGTTTGAAGACAATTTTAAGACGTTACAAAATAGGTAGACATACTAGGTATCCGCCTAATTCACAAAATTGAACTTTTAAGTTCGCCAGTTCAATTTTGTTGTCACTAAATTAATATACAGCGTGGGCAAAAAGAATGGAACACTCTAAATAATTATAAAACCATGTATAATTTAGAAACGATGAAGGCATCGATGGAAATCATCCTCGTTTAGTTCGTGGACAAGACAAATTTTGTAAGGATCAAGAATATTTTGTACATATTTATAACCAATATTTTGAATCAGACCCACTTGACGAGTGCTGTTGTGGGGATTGTCTTAAAAGACAGTAAAACATTTAATCTAGTTTCATCACAAATTTTGGGACGGCGACTTTTTGGATTATTGCGCACAGATCCAGTTTTTGTAAATTCAGAAACGATCTTACTGATTGTAGACCTTGAAATCGGGGTTCGATCTTGATGTGCATTATTAAAAAGTTCACATACTTCAACCTTTGATCTCTTTCTATCACCGTGGCCAACCATCATGAGGATTTATATGCGATCTTTTTCACTTAAGTGCATTTTTTGACGGGTTCGAGCGTTTTCCTAAATTACACATGGTTTGAAATTAAATGACTGAAACCTGAGCAAACCTTTAGACATTTCTGGGGGTATGGTAGTGGCCTCGCCATGTTACACTACCGGACACCCTTTGCTGGAAAGAACTTGGTGTAAATTGGTCCCTGGAATTCTTCCTCGACCGAGGTGGTACCACCCCACACACCCTTCTAAAGGGATGGTGAAATTCTTAAGAATGTTTCCAGCTCTGGGTGTGTGCGGTTTTGATCGACACAACCCACGGTACCTTAGTACTTAGGCTTGCTGCCTTCGTGGGTTGTATAAAGATAAAAAAATACTATGGCAGATTTTTTCAAAACTGTCATATCAGTGATATGACAAGTTGGTTTGTTCCACAGCAGTTATTTTTATAGGGTAAAAAGAACAGACATGAATAATTTCTCATGACCATAGGCACGTCCAAACAAGAGACATATAGCCCATAGACTCTCAAGTTCCTATTAACCCAACCGGGGTAATAAGAACTTGATAGTGAATAAATAAGAACTCGCATTTTTGGGAAAAAAAGAGGGATAGATATACGTCAATTGTTCGCTTTTTAGTTACAAAATATTCACCACTAAGAATATTTAAAAGAAAAAGCGATAGCATAGACGATTTTTTAATAATTATTGTTATTCAAAGTCAAACCTTTTTAAACCTTATTGCCCCAGGCTACCCTACTACTTTTATTTATATTAGGATCCACCCACGCGAACTTCGTCCACTTATAAATAGCATTCAGCATTGCCACAATGAAAAAACTAAGTATACTAATTTTTTTTGTGTAAGTACATCTAAATAAAAGCTTCTTTTTAAAATGTAATTTTTACACAAAATTGTATTCACTTTTGGGTCAAAAAAATAGTAATTTTCATTTTTCAAAAAAGAAATATGTGGATTATAGTTAAGGATTATTCAGTGGCGAAATACACAAATAGCAATTCTCATAATAATGAATCAACCTGAATATTAAATGTATATATGTACAATATGTACATATAATTAAAAGTTCAAACACACAAAAATATTTTTGGGACCATGTACGCAATAAGTAAAGTTATTTACTTCGATTAAATCCAGTTTAATTTGTTTTCAAACCTTTTTTACAAACCAAATGTTTTTTTATAATGCAGGTGGGTTTTTTTCTGTCAAAAAACTGCCCATAACTGGAAAGTTTTGTCGCTTAAGCTAAAAAACCATCTAATTAATTTTTAATTATCCTCTTTTTATAAACATCAATGTCACATTGACCCAATCTTGCAAAGGAACGTGTATCTTTACTTCTATTTCAAGATGACATACATATGTAAATTGGATAAAAAGTAAATCTGGTTTTATTAGTAAGTGTTTTGATAATTTTAAAGTTAAAAATATTTTAACATCGTAGGTAGTTTTTTTTATTTTTGCTCCTTTTTTTTATCTTCTGACAGCCCACGAAGACCGAAGTACCGTATACCGTGGGTGTACTGGGGAAGTCCGACACACATCCAGAGCTAGAAACATCCGTAGGGATTTCACCCGCCCTTTAAGAGGACGTGTAGGGTGGTACTACCTCGGCCGAGGAAGAATTCCTCTACCACCTTCCTTGTTTAGTGCGGCGGGACACGGCGTTCCCAGGAGGTCACCCATCCAGGTAGTAAGGGGCCATTCATAAATTACGTAATGCTAATTTTGAGTAATTTTCCTCCCCCCCCCCCCCCCCCCCCTTGTAACGATCCGTAACCATAAACTTTGGACCATAAATAAACTTTGTTTAAAATAAAGCACACCAAACACCACACGCGCGACCTGTCATATTTTAGGCCCGGAAGAGTAAAAATAAACTTCCGATTATTCTGCAATGGCAGGTGACTTCTACGAGCATTTGGTAACCTGTTTCCACCGCAAAGCGACTCGCGACACATCGTGGTAGTTATAGTTGCGGCACCTGTGGTCCGACACTATTTTACAGACCCTAGTTATTACTTGGGCTTGAAGTATACGTAGGCTAAAAGACGTAGGTAAAACAGTTTAACTTATATACAATCTATAATTTCTTTGTTGCAGGTTTAGCAGAAATTGTGTGGTGGATAAGGATAAAAGAAATCAGTGTCGATATTGTCGATTAAGAAAATGTTTTAAGGCAGGCATGAAAAAAGAAGGTAATATCCTAATTAAAATACGGTGCGTTAGAAAACAACTTGATAGGGGGATGTATGAAGCATCCGACTTGTAATTTTTTTCTATTAATTGGCTTTATCCAAGCCGAGGTGCGGAATAGCAGGCTGATGGCCTGACAAATTGTTACATACTATCTAAAGAAATAGTAGTTCGTGAGAATATGTTCCCTTATAAAAACTCCTGCGCATATAGGTGTTCAAGTGTAATAAAATAAAAATTAGAAATTGGCCGACTAGTCGATTGTAAAAAAGCCGACTAGTTGACTTTGCTAACTGTCTTAAATCTGAATATGAAAGAAACGCACGCTTTGAGAATATGATTCTTCATTAATTCAGTAAATGGCAACAGATCTCTATGTGTGATGTAATGACATTTGAGTAAAAATTGCTACATCTAAAAAATAAAATGTATTTATGAAAATACATTTTACATACAATATGATATTAAGTTAAAAAAATACGCGAATGCTTTGATTTTATTAATACATTTGATTTATGGTGTAAATATAGTGAGAAGATAGTGAGAAAATCAACAACTCTCCTGAAAAACTGAATAATGTTTTTAATTCTATATAAAAAAAAAGAATTCGAATTTGTCGGGACGAGCAAGGTGGTTAATATAAGTAAGTTTTGTAAGTTTAGGTAGTCATCAAGTTTTTTGTTTGTTTTAGCTGTACAAAATGAAAGAGACAGAATCAGCTGTCGAAGGCCAAGCTATGAAGAAAATAACCAGAATAACGGATTGTCAGTTAGTTCATTGTTAAATGCAGAAATGTTATCTAGACAAGTTGGTGCAGCTTTAGAAGTAAGATATTAATAATTTTTTTAGAGGAAGCCTTGTTGAATGTCATGTTTCAGTTAGCCGGTATTACAAAGAAATATCAACTTAATGCTATCCAAAGTTAGGATATTGCAAAAGGATATTTTTGGCGCATTCGCCTTATTCACAATGTTCGGCTTTTGAAGATGACGACGATAATCTTTAAAAACTATAATGATTGTATAAAATAGGGAAATGCTATACATTACAAAATGTGAGTAGTATATAAAAGACCTTCCTTCGCATTTTATGCCATTTCCAAGATTATTTTTCAATTTCTGTCATAGTTTCATTAAACTGTTGGTCCTGTATAATTTTTTTATTTGTGGTCCTACGATAATGCCCTCCTTTAATTTTGCTTCAGAAAGCGCTGGAAATTTGCTATATATGTAAATACTTGAAACAATTCCCATTTTTATCTAAAGCTTTTACATATTATTATATTGCTTCATCAATCTTAATTTAATACGAAGTGGCGGCAAAATAATTTTTCGCGGATCAACCAGATTTGCTAAAATAACGTTTTTTCAACCAGGTGTTAAATTTTCTCTCTTCGAGGCCAATCCTTTTTCTCCCGATGTTATAGCCTGTCTCTGCTGTCCCACTCGCATTGAAAACACGGATACGTAGTAAACCCTTATTGCTGACCGAATAACAAGCCTACAATTTTTAAATCACCACAGATCATCCAGTTATGGTCTTTGTACTGATTTTTTTCAAGCAGTACTTCTAGAACATGTTTCGGTAGATCTCCACACTTGTGCTGCATATTATTTCCTAGGTACGCCTATGGCAATATAAAATTTTGCTTGGGTTTTAACACTAACTCAAGGTCCGTCGGCGTCAGAAGCTTAGAACAAATGTACCGCTGGAGAGCTATCCTTCTGGTTATTTATTTATTCTTGTGGCGCGTGTTTACGTTTCAAACTGATTAAACCAGGGGCGCCGCAAATATTGAGGCTTAATTTAATTTTACGGAACTTCGGTTTTAAAAACTATAAATTATGGTGCAGTGTACATCTATAAAAAGTGGTGCGTGATGGAAACAAAAAAGTGTTTCTGTAGTTTAACTAAGCCAAAAAGTGAAAAAAGCCGGATCACAAAATCTTTATAGGCCTGTGAATTAATGTGCTGTAAATAGTAACTTGCTCATATAATTAATGCATTTTCCATGGTGATCTGTGTACACAATTATTATGCCCGTGCGTATTAACTGACGCAAAACCTGAATACTCAACCCAAATTAGTAAATACCCATCATCATTAAAATTTTTAAATTCACTTATAGAGATGCAGATTGCTTAAAAATCCGGTTTCCATCTTTTATTTTTGGTCTACAGTGTTCGGTTCGGGCAAGGTCGACGACTTATTAACAATGGCTGGAGAAACATTAAAATTTAACTGATCAACTAGAATATATTAATTTAAACCAGTACTGTCTTAAACATTTGTAATCAATTTCGTTACGTCTTCATACATTATTCACTTAAGTTTATTGCGTGAACGGACGATTTTGGAGCACAACTTTCGTTGGCGCCGTAGCCATCTGGATAGCCTGTGCGAAAGAGACAACAGGTTTCCCCTCTCGTATCTCCAGAAGGTTATGGTTGTAATTTAAAATGTACTTATTTTGGCATTAGAAACCCTTTTTTAAGCTCAGCATTTAATTATCCTATTCTTTTAGCAAATGGGACCAAGTCCAGTTAATGACTACGATCTATCAGGTAGACAGCAAGCAAACTTGGGTGATATCTGCGACTCTATGAAGCAGCAGCTTTTAATTTTAGTTGAGTGGGCTAAATACATTCCAGCTTTTACTGAATTACAATTGGATGATCAGGTAAATGATCATATTTTGTATTGTAGCAGTTCTTTTGGACGGTTTGCCCAGGTTTTTTATTTATTTATTTATTTATTCCCAAGCAGCTATACACTTTATTACAGGGAATATACAAAACAAATAGAATTAACATAATATAAACCAAGATTATACAAATATTACAATTATTACAAATAAGAAGGAACAATAATTAATGACAAAAAGGTTTTTTTATTGGAATATAATTTTCTGAAGTACTGTTATATATTGTTATCCCATCGTGAAGAATTGATTTATTTCTAAATCGGCTTTTTTACCTGGACAATTTGTAAATTTTTACACGTTCTGGTACTATGTTTTTTATTGTATAAGTATCTACAGAATAACTGAACAACAAGAGTGTTAAAAAATAGTAAGGATGAGAACTTATTACTCGTCTTGCTCTTAAGGCCACTCTTAAAAACAGTTTATGGTAAATCACAATGTTAAGTTTAAACTTTAAAATACGGGCCAGTGACGTAACTCAAAATGTCCCCCCCCCCCCGCAAAATTAAATCTCGGCCTATACGTGTAGCTATGAATGGGCCCCTGTTCTATTCATCGTTGGGCTGAATTGGTCAGTCTTGGAGTTAAACTAAAGATTGGGATTTAAATACATCTGAAATCCAGCCTTAATGCTTATTTATATGAATAATGCCGTGAAAAGTAAGAATGTGTAACTAACTCTCAACCTATGCTCTAGTAGTAGGCAATAACATAAAAAAACTTTGTAAATGTATTTATTTATTTATTTATTTATTTTACCTATTTCTCTACAAATTTATAGGTGGCTTTACTCAGGGCACATGCCGGTGAACATTTACTATTAGGCTTATCCAGGCGTTCCATGCATCTAAAAGACGTTCTGTTACTGGGAAATAATTATATAATTACTAAACAGTCTCCAGGTAAGAAATTAATTATCAGTTTTAAATTTTTAAAACAATTCGTGTCACCCATAAAAATATACAAATTGCGGGATTTTATATTCTATTTATATACAGACAACAGCTTTGACAAACTTAATAGTGCTAATTTATGCAGGCGTAAATTATAATGTAGCAAATGTTCGTTTTGACGTTTCAAAGTAAATAAATTAATATTTACGTTCATTTTTTACTGAAACAAAATTATTTTTTAATAATATAAACACTAAAGTCATAGGCGGTATTCATTTAGTAAGTCAAAAAATTGAAGATGAAGATGTAATGCGTGGACTCGATTTACTTCCTAAGGTTCCTGCAGAGACAGCACGATGAGTGAGTCGTTCGTTGCACCATCATACAATTCTTAATCATGATTTTTAACTACGGACCTGGAGTGGAATCCATGTTACGGAAATTTAAGAGATTCCGGCTCGTTCACTATATGCCCGAATTTTATAATTTTGATTAAATAAATAAATCATATGTAGGATCCAATGCAAAATGTACCTAAGTCACATTTTTCCCATTTTAATGACAGTGGCGCCATGTGTTGTAATTGTTACAACCTTTCTTTCTGTATGATTAAAGTTGCCGTAATATGTTCAGAACTCTATACGAGCACGCCAACTCGAAGAAAAATTGTCATTTCGATGCTAAAAGGTACTAAGTCCACTACTGAAATGTTTAAATTATTTCATTCAGTGTAATAAATATTTAAGTCTAGACATACAAATACATTTTAAGGAACCCTTGTCAAGTAGCTAAGTCAGCTGATATAATATTAAATACGCATTTTCTATCACTAATTTAGACTCGAGCTGATGTTTATGAAAAAATCTTTATTTGTTATTGTAAACAGTTATTCCAATTAATTAGATACATTACTGCGTATTGTGAGTTAATTTTTAACCCCATTTTATTTGTATATTTAATACTATTCAAGTAAATATTGAAAGTTTCATTCCACGAACCTATCGGCCAGGAACCTTGTCCACACCACCAAAAGCTCTAATTCTCCAAGGTCGGTGATAAAGCCAGGCTCAAAAAAGTCCACGCTCACAAAAGGTTTCTTCAAAACCTACACCCGAAAATCGTCAGATTTTCACCGAGGCAAGAAATCAATACAATCAAACTATCTTCGAGTCCAAAATGCGCATAAAAGATAAAGTGCTTTCCTGTTCCAACGGCAGAAAATGTTTCTGGTCACTTGCCAAAATCATTGATGAAAACTTCTGTAGAATCACTTTTCCTCCCCTGACCTCTAACGAAATTATCTCCACCTCTAAAGGGAAAGCTGAACTATTTGCCTTGCGGTTTTCTCTTTCGCGCCAGAAAATACGAGTACTTCTACCCTTCCAACTTACACACTCTCTATGTTTCCCAAATAAGACCTAACCTTCTAGAGAAAGAAACGAACCTTCGATGGGTATACAGTGTTCCGAGTGATCCCAAATTTTCCCGTTTTACTTTCTTCCCTTATGTTTACCTAAGGAAAGTCGAATTGTTATCCATTAATTTTATATTCGGGTTACATTTACGTTACAAAAGATCCAGCCAGGACTAGAAGGGTGATTTCTGCCCATGAGAAAGTTTGAATAAGAGATCTGCGTATCAGTGTAACCCATGAATTCACAGTCTTTATAAGGGTGGGTAATAATGCTCCCAACATTGGTTACTGTTACTACATCTGGGGAGCGGCATCAGCTTTGACACTTTACGTCCTTGATTCTATCCAAAAGAGATTCGACTGTTCCTAACAGAACAACAAGAGGCGCGTTACGTATGCATCCCTTTACTGTCCAGCTGCAAAAGCCTACAACAGCCCACTTCTCTCTCAAACTGGAACAAATTGCCTGCAGATGTTTTCTCCTTCTCCCAACCTCGAATTCTTTAACTCCCGTGTCAATTAATTACATTTCCCTTCTCTTCAGATGCCCACAGACGTGGGCTGTCTCACATAAAAAGGATCTGTCTGAAGTAGTATTTAAAAATATATCCTCAGATTTCAAAAACCGTTAATTTATGAAATGTGTTTGGTTGGAATAGATATGTTAATTTTATTGTATTTAGTTCAAAGGAAAAACGTAACGTATAATAAACGGTCGGTACTACATGTTTGTCATTATGTTGCATTGAAGGACATTTTGGGGGAAATGCATAAAAGGTTCTGTTTAATGTAATTTGTTTTAATAACACATTAAGTTCATATTAACCTTACGTATAATTAATAAATTAAATGAACTGGTTGCGAAAATATGCAATATATTTTTAAATTAAAAATTGATGTAATTTTGTATATTTTTATGGAAATTTTAAGCCATAAATTACATAGCGGTGAAGGTTAGAGATGAGCGTTTTTTATCGTAAGGGTAAAATAGAAAAAAAGATTAAAGCAAAGTGTAGCCACAAGAATAGATAAATAACCAGAATGGTCTCCAAACCATCGATACCCTGGAACCCTCAAAAGGTTAGTGCGGTAGCAATCTTGGGAGTGTTAGTAACATTTGTTACAATAGACGACGCTCAACGCAAAGTACGGCATTTTTGCAGTTACAGTGGTTGCAACAGTAGGAGCTACTCAAGTACAGAAGTGTTTTATTCCTTTCCTAAGGAAAATGAAAAGCGAAACCGTGGCTCATGGCATATAACAGGCAAGATTTGTTTCCTAAAGTAGAGACTCTCTACATGAATTATCGAGTTTGCAGTGCCCATTTTAACCCAAATATGCATTTAAAGGGCAAAAGAAAACTGCTACGAAAGGATGCAGTCACGAAAGTATTTTCACAAGAAAGCAATCTTCCAGGTTCAAGTGTGGATCCAAGTACGTCTGGGTTACGTCCTCTGACAGAAGAAGAAATCTCGGTGGTGCCTAATGTGTCGTCGGTTTCCATGCAAATGTCACCAACTTCTCCGACTAGTTATGTCTAAACACCTAAATTTTTAAGCAGTTATACACCATGAAAGGAAAAATTGAGAGAAATAAAAAGTGAATTGCAGATAACTCCCGAGAAGCCTTATGTTTTTGTTGGTACTGAAAGAATTTTTCTATTAAAATTGTCAGATCTACTAAAAGATGATGATATTCCTGTTTCGACATCAGTTTTATCGCCACAAGAAGCCAGACCTAAATTTCAGGCTGATTTTCCATGAATAGCTCATTAGAAACTAATTTTTTAAGGTACTTTGCGGGCGATCTTATTAAAAAATGTTTAAATATTTATAAATGCGCCATATGTAACGAGTATTCGAAAGCTCACCAAAACTTGGACGAAACCTCGTTATTTTGCTATTACAGACCGTATCAAAATGATAATTTAGATACATTTGGTAACTTAAAGATACCTCATAATGATTTTGTAAATTATATATCTTTATTAGAAATCATATTTCAAAGGAATTTTGAACACATTGTTTCAAAAAATGATGTTATTACCCTTTTTCTAAATATTTGTAAAATTAGCTGCTTTGTTCATTCTTGCAAAAGTTTTCCGCACCAGTATGTGATTAGGTTGTATGGTAGAGTAAGGGTATTTTACGCTCTTAAATTTATAAATAGAAATTTTAGGACTGTAAATATAGTAAGATGTTGATGTGGAATCACCAATAAAATTATTTTATTATCTTAACAGCTGTTTTATTCACCTAACTTCAAATCATTTTTCTATTTGAAATATTTTATCCTTGCTGTCAAATATTTTATCAACTCAAAATAAAATTAAAAAGTACAGTTCACGGTTCTTATTTTTTCCTCATTCCCCATATAACTGCAAGTAAACAACTTCTCTGTGAAAAGAGCAATTTGTGTGAAATACGTCATTACGCACTACCTAAGACAACCCACTCAACCCACATTGTTAACTAAATCATATTTTTTTACTAATTTAACATAACATATTATTTCCTAGGTACGCCTTTGGCAGTATCATAAAATTTTGTTTCAACACTCACTCAAGGTCGCTCGGCGTTAGAGGCTTAGAACAAACGTTCCCCTAGAGAGGTATCCTTCTGGTTATTTATTTATTTTTGTGGTGTAGCTAGCCAGTCAACAAAATAGCTTGTTGCACCAAGCAAAGTTTATTTTTGTAGTATATTAATGTTATATATGACATTATTACTCAATATGAATCATTTTATGGCGATTTAGACCCTTAAAGGTTTTTTACAGCGACTTGCAGGGGTCGTATTTCAGAAAACAGGTCATGACACTCATGATGGCATGACACAATGAATTTTTAAAATTTCTTTATGGATGTTCGCTTACCCTTGTACTTGGTAAGAATTATTTTTAATTTTAAAAATAAGCGCGAATATATAAGTTGATGTTTGTCGGGTCACTTATATCACGCTTAAGAGACTGATATATTTTTGATGAAAATCTATGATGTGAAATAGTAAGACATTGTAAGACCAGCCTTTAAGATACTAAATCGTTAAGAAATTACCGTGGTCTGGGACTTCAGAAGGACATTTTATTCTCGTAAAAATAAGAAAAAAAAAGTGTTTTATATATTTCGAAAAATAAGTCCACCAGCTCTCCTGCAAAAAGGCCTTAATGTAAAATATTTCAAAAACGGTGTATTTTTAAGAGATTAAGTAGGAGTCATTTTTTTATTACAAACTTTTTCATAAATTGAGTGATGAGACTTTGTTTAAAATAATCAAACGTGGCTGGCTTATTTCTCACAAGTTAAAATTAAAAAAAAAATAATACAACTTGCTATTGGGCTTCTTTTTAGTGTTCCGTGCTAAAATTAGCAAAACGGAACACTTATGGAATCAGTTCGGTGTCCGTCCGCCCGTGTGTCTGTCATAGGCGATTTTCTCTGAAACTATTCGACGTAAAAATCTGAAATTTAGCACAAAGATAGAGTGTGGTGGCCGAATTATACATATACGTGAAGTATAAAAAGTTGAATTTTGATTCTGGGGGATAATTTCAGGGGGTAAATTGGGAAATGAAAAAAACATTTGAGGGCATCGTGTAGGGTATCAAATGAAAGCTTATTGAAGCACATTTCAACCGAATTTCAACAATATTTATATGATATTTTATTATGCATTTTTCGGGAAAACGCTTAAAAATTGCTGTCCCCCACCCCTTATTACCAAAAGGATCGCTCAGGAAAATCTGAAAAAAATCATGAACATTGAGAATTAGGTGTAGATTGAGCCAATAGTGTCAAGATTAAAAAATTCTAGCGCGATCAATTGTTATAAACAATGTAATTGTTTATTTCCTTATAACTGCTGAGCCATTGGTTTTAGCGAAAAAGTTTTTCGGCAAAAAATATTTCTCACGATGTAAGAAACAACTTTTATCCTTAGACGATTTTCAAAATTTTTAATGTGGCTCAGTCGAAACGCTCTCCATTCAGCTCCGCGCATACGCGATGTGATACGGCGTTGTTGCCGTCGGCAGCGGGTAGCGCGGCAGATGGGCGGAGATCGTGCGGCCGAGGTTTGCTCAGGTTAAGTGGGGGGCTGATGACACAATTGTGGAAGTATAGCTTGCACTTGACCGAATTTTTTTTCGTAATAAAATATCACCATAGAAATTGAATTATTTTCTAACATTTTGTAAATTATTTCAAAATAAACAATATAAGCTTTTTTGACACACTGCAAGTCGAAAAACATTTGGGAATCCTCATTGATTTTTTTTCTTATTTTTATGAGGTCCAACCCCCTTTAAACTTTGTAAGAATTTTGCAAGTATTGTAATTATTAATGGCTTTGACTCGTTACGTAAAACTTCTCATTTTTGCACTTGCTAGTGCTAGTGTAGCTGCATTGCATTGAAAATTAAAATAAATGTGGTGTGTTAAAAAAATTTACACATTGTAGATAAAACAAATGTGCATGTTAAATGGTCTATAAGATAGCAGGCGCAAAACCTTTTTATGTATGTTTTTAAGATAATGTATACTTCCTATTATAGACGCTTAAAATGCACTAGAAAAAAATCAAATTAATTAATTACAATGTTGCGTGTGTGCATGCTTTTCCAGATTTCCAGCTTTGTTGAAATGCTGAATTTTTAATGATATTATAAAATTTACAGCTGGCAGACATGCTTTCATTGCTGTATTTTTTCAGTCCCATCAAGTGTTCCGTATGAGACAAGTTTGATCAGTATGTGTGGTGGAAAATCTTGTAGTCCAATAAACGGATGTCTTGAAAAGAAATAGTTTAAAAAAGGGTAGATGTTGTCCTTGTGGATAGGCACTGCCAAGGAACTATAATATTAAACGTCCTTACCGTTTTATTTTGACCTTTAGAGGAATTTATTATTGTTTATAACCTCTGGAACACTCCAGGTGGTTTTATATGTTAGTTTATGGATAAACATAAATTACTTTTAATGAAAATATTCAAAATACTAGTTTCTTAAGATTTTATCTCCCAGAGACTTTGCACTTGCTATTGTATGCCGACCATATTATTACTCTAACATGTGGTGGTGACTACTAACTGTTTGACATACAAATTTTTTAACAGGCC
The DNA here is from genome assembly GCA_963971165.1 of Philopedon plagiatum. Lineage (NCBI taxonomy): Eukaryota > Metazoa > Arthropoda > Insecta > Coleoptera > Curculionidae > Philopedon > Philopedon plagiatum. The sequence continues at coordinate 15,933,106 of OZ020197.1, forward strand.
CCATCTTATTTTAATTCGATATTATCCGTTAGATTATATAATCTCATCCGACCGTAATCCATCCGCAGATATCAGCATTGCCCGAGTCGGCACTAGGATTATGGACGAGCTGGTTAAGCCAATGAAAGACGTTCAAATTGACGACACAGAATTTGCTTGTTTGAAAGCTATCGTCTTCTTTGATCCAAGTAAGTAATATTTTTCGCCTGTTCTACGCTTGAACTTGTCATACTAAATGCATGGAAGCGCAGGAACCCAAAATAGAACAGTATTTAGCGCCAATCACTCACCGTCTGCCTCGACTAACTTTAACCCATTTTTTTTCAGATTTTGGTAATAAATAAAAAGGTTTTTTCAAATACGTTTTCATTATTATGCAAATTACCCATAAGCTTCTCTGAAAATTGCATTCGCTGCGGCTTATCGTTTGGTAACAATTCATGGAGTCAGCTTAGACGATAAGCGTGTATATGCAGGTGACATTTCAGGATTGTATTGCAGGCAAATACATTTACTTGCTGGCTTAAACGCCAAATAGGGATTTGTGGGTGTTCATTAACAATTTGCCTCAATTATTCTACTTTCTGTACAGTGCGGACTTGGGGTTTCCTATACCTTTTACCTGTTACCTTTCAAGAGTAATAATACTAGACATGCGTGATTGACTCCACGGCAGGAGGACTTTTTTTTTATCTTACGTTATCTGTATATTGATAAGCACTGACTTGTAGATAATCAGAAGGTACTGAGTAATATAAAAAAATTAGTGGTCTATTTGACACGTAACGGATTTTATGGAGCCAAAATAATATCCGCTTATATTGTATATTTATAATAAACCTTGCTGCACTTTTTTATATCAGCATTGCACTTCTTTATCAGTGTTCTAACAAACATACTATTTTAAAACCATACGCTTGCTTTGTGAAGATAAACGGGATCGATTCGGCGTTCCATAAAAACGCATTAGATATATAACTTTTCCTAAAAAATATTGCTAAAATTTGTATTCTCCATAACCCCTCAAAACATTTGATCAAAATGTGGTTGTTAGTGTTTGTGTTACTTTGTTTTTTACATTTTTTACCCCATTAAATTAGATATATGTAAAAAATATATCAACAATTTCGACATTTTCGCCACTCCGTCTATATGCAGAATTTTTTTTCAGATGCTAAAGGACTTAGCAATACAGACCGCATTAAACAACTACGTTTCCAAATCCAGATAAACCTGGAAGACTATATTAGCGATAGGCAGTACGACAGTAGAGGGCGCTTCGGGGAGCTTCTCCTAACTTTACCTCCTCTTCAATCTATCACTTGGCAAGTGATCGAGCAAATACAATTTGCCAAGTTGTTTGGGGTTGCCCATATTGACAGTTTGTTGCAAGAGATGTTGCTAGGAGGTAGGATATTGTTTTAAAAAATTTCTAATTTTTTTAAAATAAGACCTAATTTTCGAATCTAAAATAGAGATACAACACAATAATTATGTTTTAACTATAACGCAGTACCATTAGGTATACATAATATAAAAACGTAAAACTCATTTTCAGGTGGCATGGATAACAGTCCCACTGCCCTCGTCATGCCTGCCCAACTATCATCTCCTCCAGGACATTCAATGAACAACAACGGCTATCAGGGTGGCACAAGTGACTCAACAGATAGTCCAATGACGTCACCGACGACGATGCCGAGTAGTCCGGCTGATCAGCTGATTAATGGAGGGAACGTAGCGAGTCCCCAGCAGCACCAAGTCACAGCCACAGGTACACAAAAAGTATATATCATTTTTTTTATTATTATTACATACAGTAATTATGGATAAACAGCTGGTAATGCGACCGTCGGCGTCGGCAAGTCTACGTCATCTGGTACCCCAAGATAAACCCGTGTCGTAGTGAAAACAAAAATATAAAATAACAGAAAAAACGCGGTCTTCCAGAATAACCCATAGAAACCATAGTTATTAAGAATTTTGCGTTCTGTGAGAAATTGACAACATTGAATGTGGTACGGAACCATCTATGCGCGAGTCGAACTCGCACCGGTTTTTTATTTTACACAATCACTGCGTACTTATTTCCGCCATCGACGCGACGCCTCTGGTGACAAACCAAACTGGCCAGCCTTACTAATTATTATTGAACATTGTAGTCCTCAAGGGAAATTTGCGTCAAATTGACATTTGTTATTGGTGGATTTTTTATTCTCAAAAGAGAGCGACACAATTTTGAAAATTAATTCCCCAGTTTCAGAAATTGGGCCCCCGGTTGCGTGTATTAGACCAAGTTATTTCTATGTTTCTTGATATTTTTTTGTCAGTACAGAAAGGGTTCTTGCGGGTACCGATTTAGGGTTGCTTCCGGGTAGACGGAAAAATATTTTGGAACCAGTCAATAGTATTAGCCTTTTATACGCCACTGCCTGAACACATACTAATCAGTACTTGATTGGTAGGCACCAAACAGGTTTTGATTGGTACCAAATTAGTATCTGCTTAACTTGTTTCTTTTTATTATAGCAACATCAGGCGTCTTGATCATGAGAGAAATCGGGAGCCCGGACGACACCTACAGTTTTTCGTTCAAGCCAGAACCAATTAAAGAGGAACAGCACGGTTTCTAACAGTTCAGAAATAAAACCGAAGTTTTCAACCAAGAAGTATGGAAGTTAAATAAGGGCGTGAAGTTATTAGGACTGGAAATATTATATTATATTTCTTCTAGTGGGAGGTAGCTAAATATTTTGGTAGGCAATGAATTTTTAACTGATGTCCTGAAAAACATCTGGTTTGTATTGAAGTCATAGGTGTAGTAACACACGTATTAGGAAATATATTTTGGAAAAGGGTACTATACATGAATCTTTTTATGCCAAATTTACAATGTGACCTTTTTATGATCATGTATAGCAATTGCGTAAGATTAATTTTTTGAAATCAACTATCCTAGTGCCTTATTGACTTACTGATGTACATTAATCAGTTATTTTTTTAAGCATATATTATTTCGACCATATTGGTTGGTTATTATACAATATATTGTAGATGTAGAGTAAGCGTAAACTATTATAAGTTCGAAGATTTTCCACCAAAAATTATTCTCTTTACGAGCAGTAGTCAGCGCCTATTACCACTATTTTGGTTTGCTCAAAATTTTATTTCATACTTTTCCTCGATACGTCTGTCGAATTTTTGTGGCGAGTGGTTTTAAAGAAAAAGTAGAAAATAGAATTTTAATTTTTTTAATGAATATGCCTTGATGACCCCTTGATTTTTTGTAAGAAATAACTAAGCAGAGACGATGTTTAAAATACCAAAATAACAGTAATGGGCACTGAATATTGCCTTTTATAAAACAATAGGAGGTATAGTTACTATTTAAAACAATTCATTGAACTTTTAGGACGAAGTGTTTACAACGACGAGATTTTTAAAATTTTCGGAACAAATAATTAAAGTAACAGGGCTTTTTAGTTATTGTCTATGAGTAAAGAGTTGCAAACATATGTAATTCCAGTGCCGTATCGGTAGTACAAAGCGATGGTCGACGGCACGCCGGCAGAGCGGTTATTTTTAGTTTCACAGTAGCAAGCATTGGTGTCTCATGGCGTCAAGGCAATGCTGAGACAATCCAACAGCTACTAACGCAAACTCTAGAAAAGTTTAACATTAATACAAACAATATTGTAATGTTAGTTACAAACTTTAAAAGATGGTCCTGGTGTTGAAGCTGCGATCAAGTTTGTTACACAAATATCCGGTTTCGCCCAGCTATATGATATTGGGCAGTGCTGGCAACAAGTGCTGACAATTGCGGCAGCAACTTGCAGTGTTTTAGATACGCAAACATTAAATCTTTGGATGTAGAGCGTTCATTTTTAAAATACAGTGCAATCTTACAGTGCAATTTACTTTAAGATTAAAAGAGTCTACTGTAGAAGGTATTTAAATGCTGCAGGCGTTTACACAAGTTCAAAACTAGATTACACGCGTTTGGCCTCATGGTATATTGTAGTATCCATACTCGTACATTGGGTGAGTAAAATATTTTTCTATTACTTTAACCGAAGGCTTTTCGAATTTTGCATTTTCAAATTAGACAATAAATAAATATTTGTATTTTATTTTCAAATCGGATCCTAATTTTATTTCCAAATAGTGTAGAAACGCCCCTGGAAGAACCTATGTTTACAACTCTAGTGATAATAATACTACTTCTTTATCGAATGTAAATTTATAGCTAATTCAAGGAAGTTGACCTTTTAATATTCCATAATATTACAAAAACATAGATTAAAATCTACAGATGAACTAAAGGGACATATTCACATAATGTTACTGAAATACATTCAACTTATTGTTGAACAACTCGGTGTTAAAAATAAAGCACTAATTTTGTTACTACCCTGTATAACAAACCTGAGCAAACCTAGTCCTAGATAAAAATTTTATATTTATATAATAGAAAAGAACCTTGCTAATCTCTAGTTTTTTGAAACCTAATAAAATTGATATATGTGTAGTAGGGCTGTGACGTGATGTAAAAACTACTAGAGAATACTGATCTCTCAGCCGTGGTTTTTACCATTGGAACAGTTATACGAATTGCTCAAAATAAACTAAAGCCAAATTTGGTATCTAAGATGTTATTATGTATGAAATTATATTGTTGTTGTTTGTTTATTGTTACTGAATTCCAAAGTAAAGAAAAATACAATCCATAGGCGAATCATTAGCAAAAAAATTATAAGAAATCCGGCTACTTACTACTAAAATTTCATTTCTAATTATAAAGAAAATAGTGAGCTCTTAAAAATAACTTTCTGTATGTATGGTCAAAAATAAATACATCTAGGCAAAAACGAGTAAATATTTTTACTTTTTTCAATAGCAAAACCCAATCATTTTTGCTGAGATGTCTTTATTTAAAAACTTTTTGATCACTTGGCAGTGCGAGTCTCAATTCGCTTTTAGACCCGCATTTCATCAGGGTTTCTTCATTTTTGAGCTTTATAACATTGTTATTAACATTACTTTATAGCAAATTATAATTAGCATTTGTGGATCCCTAAAATATTGAAGCACACATAGCAAATACAGCGTATCCCGAAACCATCTTAACAACTTCTTATTTTTGACTTTATAGAGAAGTTACTCCTCAAATCAAAAATTTTGATCTAGCATATACGGGGTGTCAAAAAAAGTAAAAACGATAAATGCCGCAGAAGGAAAATTATCTTTAATCTTAATTGCAAAGTACAAAGAACTGTGACCGAATATGAAATTTGGCAAAATAACTTTATGATCATTCATATGTACCTTTGAATTAAAAAAAAAAAAGTGTTTTGAAGTACCTACATGTTACCAAAATCAATAATAATTACATTTTATGAAATACTACACTAAGTTTCAACATGACCACCGTTTCTCTCATACAAACTATTGTACGTCGTGAAAATTTCGCCCAAGCCAACCATCTGAGGCGAAATTTCTTGGACACATTGTCTGATAATTCTCTCTAAATGGTCTATGTTTTCAAAAAGTCTGTTTTTAACACTTTTTTTTTAAATTCAAAGGTACAATGAATTTGGACCCCGGGATCCCGTTAAAAATTCAGTCCCGAAAAATCCCGGGATTGGGCACTTAAATCCCGAAATGAATAAATTATAAAATATGTTTTAAAAAATCTGATTAAATTAACGCTTAAAGCAACGGTCGGCAACTGGCAGACCGCGGTTCGGATCCGAACCGCGGAAGGTAGAAAACTGGACCGCCAAGAAAATCTTAATTAATTTGTGAGGACAAATACCTATCTATCTTATGTTATTTTTAATAGTAAAAAATAAAAATTAAAAACATAATATAAGTTTTTATACGTCACGTTCCTTTTTGAGAAACAAAAATTGCCTGCGGTCCTTGATGTTTTTCTTGTTTTTCTCTGGACCTCGATAAAATTTTTCAAAAGTATCCAGACCCCACAAAAAATTACTTGCCGACCCCTGGCTTAATAAGACAAGTCAGGCAGATAAGTCCACCAGGAAACAAACAAAATTCTAAATTTGAAAATAGAGAAATTTATACATAAAAAACATTTTATTTTTGTATAAGCGGTAACTAATTCACCTGACTGCTACTGTTACTACAATGCGTATACAGGAATTAAAAGCGATTGCTCAAGAAATTCGTTAAGATCTCACTATTTTGTAATTTGACAATGAAATCTGATACACTGGACTCTACCAAAGAATATTTTGGCGGAGCCTATAATATTCTTTGATGTTACCAATATTTAAATTTATTTGCCAATAGATTCACCTCGTTATTGACCTAAATATTTTTTAACATTACCTCTAAAACATTGTTATTCTACCATTTGCTCAGTAATTTTTAAGTAAACGTTTTTATTCCCTATCTAGTTTAGGGTTACAAATATCTTGTTTATATTATTGTGTATATGGGTGACAGAATTTTTATTTATTGTTATTTTTTATAATTTAGATTTTCTTTTATACTTTAATCTTAGAAAAGGTGACTGTTTAGTTAACTTAGATCAGATTTATTATATCTCCTTTTAGGGGTAATAGGGTTTTTGGAGTTGCTTACGTATCTGCAGAAAGTAGGGCGTGAAATTTATCCTATGAGGTAAAGCCGAGTTAGGTAAAATGTCAAGTGTTCTAAACAAACTCTTTGCATGTTAGGTACATTTTTCTACGATCATTTTAAGAGATACAGTAAAATAATTTTAAAATTTTACATTGGTGAAACACTATGTAAACTTACATTTTGTCTCCCCTGGATTAAAATTTTTGCCGCCTGTCCGCTTTTGAAAATCGCGATTACCGTGAAAAAGTTTTTATAACTGGTTAAGGGAAGCGGGTTATAAAGTGAAAAATGGTATAAATAGTCACTTTCGGCATTACAAGGGGCGACATAAGCTGCAACCCTAGCGGCAACTACAATTTGGTCTCCGTCATCGAATATAAAATAAAAAGGACAATAAGCAGTCCTCAGTTTGCCGGACCCCCCTTGTCCAATTTTCCAATAAAAGATCATTCCTACGATAATTATTAAAATTATGAAAACAGACGATAGCTGGCAGCATTGCTTTTTCATTCCTTTATCCCTTACGCAGGTATAGTCTGATCCTCGTCATCCTAGCCTACTAGGAATGTTTTGGTAAAGAAAAAATATTTTGTAATTTGGGAAAGGTATAGTAGGTATTTTATATATTATTTTTTCGCAAATTACAAAATATTTTTTTCTTTGCCAAAACATTCCTAGTAGGCTCACTATTAAAAAACCTGAATTTGGCATGGGTTCCGTAAGTAGCAACAGAGATATAAAACTTTAAAATTTCACCAGCCGCCACTGGTCGTTTTCTTTCTTTATATATAATATATATATATATATATATATATATATATATATATATATACATATATATATATATATATATATATATATATATATATATATATATATATATATATATATATATATATATATATATATATATATATAATCTTTAGAGACAACTGCAAATGTTTAGCACAGCCAATCCGGATTTTTAATGCTAACTGGGTAAGTATTACACAGTAGCGGCGTTCGGTAATTCAATTTTTTCCATCGTTTTGCTCAGAATTTTTGACAGGCACATGACTCATTGTTGTCATAAGTACGACTGATCACGTGGCTGTCAAAGATTCCGAGCAAAACGATGAAAAAAATTGAATTACCGAACGCCGCTATTATATAAAGTATTATTATCACTTATACGTAGTTGCTTGTATACGCCGCCACTGGTGTGGCATTCATGTGGGCAGCCTTACTTATAACCTATGATTTTAAAAAATTATCGCAAAAATGATCATTTATTTGGCTAAATTTCAGCCGCCACTTAGACTGTTGCAAGTTATCACTTTCTAGCGATTGTAGAGAAAAAAATGGGGTTTTCTATACGGGAGTATAAAGAATTGTCTTTCCCTCTTATCAAGACTTATCACTTACTTTAGGATTAATTACAACAGGTATATGGTGCTGTTTTACATAACGGCAACTTTTTTATTGGAAGAACTCTTTATTTTAAAATGTACATACTTTGGTAAGGTTAGGTTTTTATTAGTCATGTATTTAATTTTTTGAAGAAAGCTGATCAAACTGGTTTTAGTTTAGTCAATATTTTAAATATATTCTTCTATATTGTTATAGTCTATATATTGCATAGATATATGTATTTCTTTATTTTCACATACATTTTAGTATGTGTTTACAGAAATTTAAAGGCTGGAGGTGGCAATATTTTGTTATCATTTTGTTAATAGAAATATATTTAAGAGCAAATTATATGAGTTTTATTTTTACCACTTTTTTCTTTATTAATAATTTTTTTCAAACAAACACTATCAGGGTGAAGCCATGAAAGGGACTGCTAGTAATATATATTATATAAAATAGTTAATATCACAAAATACAAAATTTATAATTCTAAGACAAAAAATGAACATACTATTTAAAAAGATCATCATCCACCCTTTTTCGTTTTCTATGACTGGTCACCATGGTGGCAGCTTGAAGAGGAACTCCCGATTCCAACAGCCAAGCATTTAGTTTAATTCTGGTATTATGGCCATCTTTAAAAATTCTTCTTTCCAACATATCGAGTTTTTGCTGTATTGTAGGATCAGATTTTGAATTGTGAGCTAGGTCCATTATTAGTCTAAATCTGGTTGTAAAAGTCTAAAAATAATAGTTTGGTAGTAGATAATAAAAATCTAGAGTACATAATTTACCATATACAGGATTATTCACGGTGAGTGGCCTATTAGAACAGAATACACATTTTTTTGTCATTTTAGTTATAATATTGTAATCTACCCTTCAAAAATATTTTTAAAGACGCAATGTTGCCAAAATTAATGTTCCACCTACTATTCAGTCAACCCCCGGTTAATCAGGAAAAAATTACCTTATGGTTGACATTTTTGAATAAACAACAAGAAAGTAAGACAGAAACATGTAAGCCCTTTTTCTCTAAGATGTGCGAAGTTACAGGCTGACGAATTGCAAGAACAAACCTGAGATTTTTTAATAGGCCTCCTGTATAGTTAAGCAAGTTTGTATTATTTGAAACTGCATTCTGTGATATATTCAAAAAATTAAACAATTTCAGTTTAGACATTTATATGAAAAACTAGCTTCCGTCTGCAACTTCGTCTGCGTGGTACAGGTTATAATAGTGTAGTTTTGGTGTCATGATTATGAATACATGAGTTATATTCAGCGACATACAGATTTAGGTTAGGTTAGTTATATCCATAATTAAATTACAAACTTCGAATCCCCATTTCACACCCCCTTGGGAGTTGATTTATTCAAAACTGTAAAACACGTCTCTAAACATTTACGGCCAGATTCTCCAACGGTCCGGTCTAATTTGACAACCAAAAGCTTTAAACTGACAAGTGTAAGAATAGGACAACTAAGTTTTATATTATGAATTTGAGTGTTTTCGCAAATTTATAAAGAAAAGGGCAATTTTAGTATGTACTTTACACAATAATAGAACTAAATTCATTCTTGCAATCCGTTCCAAGATAAAAATCATTTGGAAATCAAGAAAATCACTGAAATATCGGAATTCATAATTTTTAATAACTTATTAACAATGACAGGACCAAAACTTTTCAAAACATAACTGATCAACTAGAATATCTTAATTTAAACCAGTACTAAATCCTAAACTTTCTTAGTGAATCTCAATGTTATTTTTTAGAGTAAATCTATGAAGTTTCGAGTTTATAGGACCATCTAATATTTTTTCTCCATACACAATTTGGACCCCTGTTTCACCCCCCTAGAGGTTCAATTTTGAAAAACCCTTCTTAAGTATAGGTTTACGTTATATAGGAAACCTCTGTACAAAATTTTCAAGTTGCTAGACCCAGCGGTGTGGGCTGTAAGTTGAGATGTCAGTCAAACAGTCAGTCAGTTTGTTCTTCTCTGGTAGAATGATTTAGAAAAAAAATTGTAATAAGGCCATGGATAACAAATGGCATTATTTGTTCTATTGAAACCAAAGATAAAATGAAGAAAAAACTACTTTTAAAATTTAATAAGGCTGATAATAGGTAAGTAGGTATAAGGAATATCATAATCTTAATAATATAATTCAAAAATGCAAATATAACTAGGTACTATACAAATGAAATTGAGAATAACAGTAGAAATCTAAGAAAACTATATAAAACTATAGCAGAAGCTACTGATAATGGTAAAACAAAGAGTAGGTACCACAAATTTAGAAATAAAAGAAAATATCGTATCATTCTCGGATAGGAGGGACATAGCAAATTTTTGTAATAAGTTTTTATGAATATTGGGACTGAAATGAGTCTGAGTATACGAAATAACCCAAAAAAAAGTTACTCAATTGAAATCAGATAAATAATTCTGTTTCAGAAATTTTACTTTTAGGTACTTTCTATTTGCAAAACAGTTCAAAATTATTTCAATTTCATCACATTTTCTTTTGAAAGAATGGGCATACTTACATGTAACAAAATATCATGTACATCACCTCTTCTATCAAAATGCTTTATACATGAACCCAATTCATAGAAATACAAGTTTAATTTATGTAAATCTAGAGCTGTTGCATCTGCTTTAAGTATTTCTCTGTAAGCTTCTTTGTAAATTTTTGGCAAATCTGGAGCTACTATTGGCTGTCTACCAGTGCTGCATTCTAAAACTAGCCAGAGAGGAAGTTCTAATTCAGTTCCAGACTTGAGATCCCGTTCATCAGTAGATGGGTTTAACTGTCCTTTTGATGCAAATAAAGAAAAATGATATAAGCAAAGCAAGTCAATAGAACACATAATAGCTACTATACAAATCGATTCAATATTCCATCCGAGCTCTCCAGGTAGGACACAAAAACATTTGGTACTAGTTACTTATATTAGTTACTTTACATTTAAAACAAAAATTATGCCTTAAATACTTACCCATTTTTGGTACATTTTGTAAGAATTTGCAAGGAGTTCTTTCTTGAGTAGCTAAAATATCATCAATTGAATAATAATTGGGCTGATAACTTGTGTGAAGCGGCATGCTTGTTTAAACATATGTATATGTTTTACGTCAATATTAGTTAAAATGAAACAAGATCTTTAAAAATGAAAAACTTCTTTAAAACCACGGAAAAATAGTTTGTTAACTTAAAAGAAAAAGTGAAAATTCAAATTTGGAATAAAATAAGGTTAGTTTTTCCGTTGACGTACTATTGTGTAGCGCTTTCCATTCTCAACAACACAGGACCATGGACCATGGAACATAACAAGCGTTGAGGACCATAGAAAATAAAATGGTATGCTTGGGTTTGATATTAGTATATTCAAATTTATATAATGTAAGAGGGTTAGCATTGCATTCGAGAAATATTTTTACAGAAAAAAATAAGTTAGTTTCCAAAAATAATAGCATTTTAGCCTGGCATACCTCTAGTTTAGGGACAAAAATTTTGAATTCATATTTAAAATGTCGTTTCTAGAATTGATAAAATATAACAACAAGTGCGAATTATTTTTATTAATTTCCCGTGACTATTTTGCTGTAGTCTTTCTAAAATGCCCAATGCGGACCATCTTACATTTGTATTAATCCACGCATGACTGCACCTAGCCCGCCTAGCCGTGGGCCATCCACTGGACTTGGCTAATCCACCAGTGGACGGACAGCGGATCTCCAAGGGTACTGTGCCCTGTACTATAATGCCGCTCAAGGCTCATGAGCGGCACTACATTAGAGAGAGGACATAATTAAAACCTGTTGTTCTGTGGAGGACATTCCGGGTCCACAACTCCCTGGATTTGCCATGTTTCGGGCAGCACGCGGCTCTTGGTTGGCAGCCACCGTGATTACTGGGATGGTTCAAGCGCCACATGCCACATGATGAAATAAATTAGCGCGTTCGGCACTGCAATCTTTTCCATCGTTTTGCTCGGAATTATTGACAGACACGTGATCGGTCGTACTGTTTACAATAATAGGTCATGTGACCGTCAAAAATTCCGAGCAAAACGATGGAAAAGACTGCATTGCCGAACGCGCTAAATAATAAAGCGCAGTGTTAACAAGCGCGTTCCTAGTTCTAATGCTATGCGCGTTTTGCACTGGCACAGCCCTAAGTGAAACCGTACATGTAAAATCCACCTGTATCATTCGCATGACGCATGACCAGTTACATAAATTGCAAAACCCTAATATTAGAAAAGTATATAATAAAGAATATTATTTTATTTATTTATTCAGATACGTACCATTACAGATAAACTCCAAATAGTACAAACAATACAAAAGAAAGAAAACAGAAAGAGAAAAGAATACAATGCAAAAAGTACAAATGCGGTAGAACAAAACTTATCCGGTATACAACACATCAAAATGTAATAAAATAATATCCTCCCACTATTTGATACCCCATTCAACAAAAGGGACAGAGGACAGAGGACAGAGGTGTATGTAAAGTGAAATTGTCTATAGTCATGGGCGCCCATAGGGAGGGGCCAGTGACCCCCCCTGGGATCGGGTTCCTCGGTTCTTTTTAACAACTGCGCAACTTCGTAATTTTGTAACATACGGTTTTGTGGCTGGTTACCCCCCCCCCCCCCCCCGAAATTTACTGTATGGGCTGTAATATTCAAATATTAAACAACAGCTAGAAAAAGGATATACAGCTTAATCTTAAGTGCTAAATGGTTATGCAAAGAAGCTAGAATTAGCTGAGAAATAGCTAATTTGGTGACATTACCTTTACTAAATGATTCTAAATTCTAAAGGACAAAATCAAACAAGAAAAAAACACAAGCGTCATAGAAATGAAGGCATCACGCTTGCTCTGTCTCGTTTTAGGATTAAGCCAGGAATATTCTAAAACGCAACGGAGCACGCGTGATGCCTTCACTCGTGGATTTTTCTTGAATGATTTTGTCTTTAGCCACCATTAGCCACGGAAGCCACGAGTGATCGCAAGTGATCGTCACCAAGGTTCAGTTCGGGTTGACGCTTGAAACGCTCCGAGCACACAAACTGCACTTCATATTTTTACTTAGGCTGTGTACCGTTGTCAAACCTGGTTAACCGCTCGGTTTCTTCGGTGACATTAATGACAGATATTGCGTTTCCAATCTGTCAACTTTTCAGATTACCGATACTTACGGGACACAAAACCGTAACCGAAGTTGACAACGGTACACGCCCTAACTTTGCAAACGTCTTGAAATCCGTGTCATGTTAAGAACGTATGTCTGAGATTTGCGCTCGGAGTACTCCGAGCATCCAACCAGAATTCTCTTTCCAAATTGGCCAATGGAAGACGCCATAACAGTTACTTTCAGTTTTCACCCCTTGCTTTTGGCAACAATGGTTCATTCTTTTGTCGCTTGTGTGCGTCTCCAAAAGGCTCCATCTTGTATAAGTTTGTGTGTAAAAAGCTTATTTTGTGTATGTTTATAAAAAAATGAGTGATTTTTCAGCGGTTGCACCTCCGCCGCAAAATTTTAATCAATCTTCAGCGTTCGCAGCAGCTCTTCAACGCGCTAAACAGGTAAATTATAGAAAGACGCCATAAACGATGTGCGGGCTAACATGCCGCTTGGATTTTCATTGATTGATATGCTTGTGCTTGATATTATTTTAAATGTTTTGTTCGTAGATTGCTGCCAAAATCAATCCCGGTACTACAAATTCAGGGGACAGTCGAACGAAAAGACCTTTGGAAGACGGTCCCGGTAAGTAAATTGTCCTACATGAGTTCAATAAATTGATGACTAGACAGGGTCCATAACCGACCCGGCGCGGCGCGGCCGTAGCAGTTTTAACCTTGAAAAGAAAAGTCACATTTTACTGGGATTTCTTAATTTTTTTGTATTCCCATTAGCCAGATTTTGCAAAAAGAAATTGTAGCCACCCCTACCGGTTCTTGTGCACTTTGGGTGTGTCGAAATTAACAAATTTTCGAACGGGCAAAGGAAAGGTTACCTTTTTTGGAGCAAAAAATCCATGGATGAACCATTTTTTCCAAGGAAATAGCCAAAAAAAGAAATAAATTGGACCGTAGAAGACATACAACACCACAAATATGTTAATAATGTTTAGCACACGAACCATTAACTCGAAGTTACTCAACATATGATCATAAAAAAATATAGTCCTTTTTATTTCCAAAAACATCTTGAAAATATGGAAATAAGTTGTTTAAATTTCATTCATAGTTTTAGTTTTATTCAATGATATTGAAGAATTTAGTCCACTTTTGACAAGCAAAGCGCTGTTGCCAATGCAATTGTAATATTATTTTCCATTGCATTGCTTGCATAGTGCTTGCTCGGGTTTGTTCAGGTTTTACCTAAGTTTACTTAGTCTTTTCTTATATTGTATTGTTTTGGTGGTGCGACTGATTATTTGTTTCAAGTAAGTGCGCAAAATGTGTTTTGACTGTGACACAACAAAAACATTAAGAAAGCCAGCCACTCAAGTTTGGCAACACTGGAAGTAACCTTCTAATATTAAGGAGTTTTCGCATTGCAATATTTCAGAATAACTGATTTTTATTCAATTTTATTTTGATTTTTTGGTATAAAACGTGCGTCATCCATAATTTATTTTCTTTTAATCCCTTCTATTCAACCCACCCTCTCATTTAAAATGTTTACAATTGTCAAATTCGGACTTACCTAAAGTGCACAAGACCCACCCTTCCTGCCAAACGATATAATTTAGAGTGATGTTTCTATCATATGATTTATAAAAAACTTTAACGTTCAGATTCACTTAGAAGGTTTAAGAGTTAGTGCTGGTTTAAATTAAGATCTTATAACTGATCAGTTACTTATGTTTTGACAGGTTTTGTCCTGTCATTGTTAATAAGTTGTAATTAAAAACATGAATTATTCTGATATTTCAGCGATTTGCTTGGTTTTCAAATGATTTTCATCTTGGCTGTAATGAATTTAGTTCTAATATTGTATAAAGTGTGTACTAAAATTGCCCTTTGCTTTATAAATTTGTGAAGAAGCTCAAACAAATTCATAATATAAACCTTATTTGTCTTAGTTTTACACTTATGAATGTAAAACTTGTGGTTATCAAGTTTTTAAAAAATTACAAAACCATTTTCGGTCATTTTATAAATTTATGTAGCAAATGCGGCAAAAACTATGAAACACCACTCTAAATTTTATTGATGATCAGTTAGGGTATCTAGTTAAGATAGCAAATCAAATTTATTTGATTAGGTTCTTTAGAAACAACAGTAAACATCCTTTGATTAATGGTGATCATGAATAGAGATTCCTTGGTGGTCTTAATCATTACAGATAGGAAAAGAGCAAATTCACAGATTTTTCACCAGTCAAAAGTATGATAATTTTTCGGAATAATTTATATATAAAACTTAACACACTAACTGGCGGTAACCCGTGTGAATTCGCCTTTTATTGTCAGTTCATTAAATAAAAAAATTAAAAAGTTTAAAAATTTGAAATTTAATTGGGCTTGAACCCAGAAATTCTGGTACAAATCACTTAGCACTATATATGCACACCAGTAAGGCTTTAAAGGCTGAACTGTAATTCTCTGAATTAATTTCGCAGATACAACTGACAATAAAGGCATATTCACACGGGTTCGCGCCAGTTAGTGTACTAAGTATTATATATAATTGCTAATCTCATATGTACTTCTCAAAATCTTGACCATGGGCAGATGTCATAAATAGTATCTAGGCAAAATAACAAACCTGAGCAAACCTGATCAAAATTTCATCAAAAAATTTGTTCCCGTTAATCCGAATAATTACCTGATTTAATATTTGATGTGGGTTAAACCGAGGGGCGGCTAACTCCCAAAAGAGGTGTACACAGATTTTAAATCAGTATTGATTTAATCTGATTTAACACGATTTAATTGCTGTAATGTGCTGCCCAGCAATGTAGGTGATGCCAAATTGTGATGATGATTTAACGAATGTTAGGTGAGTTTTGTGATTTGTTGATGATTTATGGTGATTTAAATCGATTTTACAGGAAATAAAGTGATTTAACTTGATTTCAAATGATTTAAAGCCATTTAAAGTGATCTAAGTGATTTAAAAAAATCAAAAAATCTAATGATTTAAGAAAGATTTAAAATGATTTAATGTGATTTAACAATAGTATGTACACAGATTTAAAGGAGTAAGCCGCCCCTCGGGTTAAACATAAAAAATATTGTTGACTAAGTTGGACAGATTTTTGATTTTAGTTTGTTGTGGTTAGCTTTTATTTCTTAAATTTACAATTTCTTCAGGAAAAATAAGTAAACGTGGCAGCACCGCACAGAACAATAGTGTTGACAAGTGGGCAAATAATTGCGGCTAATAGCGATTTAAAATGAAATTTTCGAAAGAAAAAAGCAATTTTTTTAGCTATTTTTGCCTAAATTGTGATGTTTTGCCACGAAAAAAAAAAGATAAATTATAAGTTTACAGATGTGTTTAAGTGAAACTGTCAAAAATTAAAGGTATCCATTAGGGATGTCGCGAATTGTAGTTTTTACTATCCGGCCAAACCGGATATTCGGCCAAACGCTAACCGCCGGATCCGGATATTCGGCCGAATATCCAACAGTTTAAAAGGACGAATTGAATTAAAGTTTGTAGCTATGTAAATCGAGCCGCCATGCCCGTCGTGAGATAATGTTTACTGTGTAATGCAGACCGATGACCTGCAGCAACCGTACGCCGACGCCGTCAAGCGTGTATCTGTATCAGAAACGGAAGGAGGAAGATGCAAAGGAATTCACATTCCACACAGGATATTCGGTCGAATATTCAATTATCCGGCCAAACCAGATATCCGGCCCAACCGGCCGGATATCCGGATCCGGCCGGATAGACCGAATATTCGCGACATCCCTAGTATCCATAGAAAATCCTAACCTAAAAGTAAAAAAAATATTTTGGGAAAACCATATTATGAGACCGCCGAAAACTGATTCGAGATTCGTTTTCTATGACCCAAAATTAGGGGCTATGCAAAATTTCATTAAAAAGTTTGATATTTTTATTATTTCGAATAATTACCAAAAATGTAAATATTTTTGTGAATGAATGAATGTGAATTCAGATTAGTTTATTCTGCATCATCATTAAAGTTTTATTTATTTGCTTCCTTACAGATACCTATCTCCATATTTTTTTTATGTAAAATAAATTACAATCTTATACAGCTAAAGATTAAAGTTATATTAATGCTGAGTTTAGACCGAGGTATATCACAGTGTTGCTTACACAGAACCTAAATCACCATATTACAGTAAATACTAAGAAGTACTTCTTGTTTTTTTAGAGAATTTTCTAATTTTCATAAGAAGTAGAGGTGAGCCATGAGAATGTTCTCAAGCTAATATTTCTGGAGAACGGTAAATTACCGAGAATATTTCCCAGTATAAATTCTCGAGAATTTATGACTAGAAACTAAATAAATTACTGGAAAATTTCCGAGAACGATAATGTTCTCTTGGGAAAATTCTCAGAGAACTTATGAGAATTTACAGAAATTTATTTTAATTTCGCTATTGTATCATAGATGGAGATTGGAGCATATTTATCTTTATTATTTCTTTTCTGTGTTTTTTTAAACAAATTGTTTAAAATTATTGTAAAAATTACTTTTAGTAAAAAAAATATGTTCTTTCAATTTATGCAGTCACTACATAAAAGTCTCCAACATATAAAATAAATTTTCCAAAATTTCCGATAGATTCTCATTTTTCTCAGAGAATATTTCCGAAAAATAAATTCTCGAGAATGTTCCATCTCTAATGGGAAGTTAAATACAGTGTGTCAAAAGTTAATAGGTACCGAATTTACTAATCATATTTTGTCTAGAGATGCATTGGAATTTTTATGAATTTCTTTCTCTTAAAGATATGGTTTCTTTAGAGCCAGATACAAAAAAAGGTCCAGGAATGGGGGGTCCTCCAATGGGTAGACCGGGTCCGCCTATGGGTGGGCCAATGGGCAATGGACCACCAATGGATGATCTAAAACCTCCTGGCGCTGGTGGAATGAGTAAGTATTTTTTGATTAGGAAAAAGTGTTGAAAATACTCTTAGGGCTAAATTAGATTGTTTCATTTTTTATTCTTGGGTTTTTAAATTTGGCTCTTGTAAAGCATTCAACATTTACCTTTAAAAACATTTTTTTATTTCTTTAATGTTAACTAATATATAAGTTAAAAGTCAAACTGGTTCTTTCTGACTGTGCTGATGTATATTTTGTGCTCATTAATTTAAATAAAAAAGATAAAGTGCAAAAGATGTTTGAAAAACCAGTAATTGAAGATGATATTGTAATAGCAAAAAGTACAAATGGCAAAATTCTTCATGTCAATCCAAATTTTTGTTATGTTTAATTAAAAAATATTAAAATATCCGTGAAAGTATACTTTAATATAATTCAAAAGGCTAACTATTTAATTAAAAAGCCTGTCACAATTTTTTTGCCATATTTAAGTACTTAAAATTTCATCACAATGTTGAGGTAAGGTAGCCCTAATTTATAATATATGATAGAATACCTAAGTGTGTAGAAACTACATACATATTTCTTACACCAGAGACATCTCTGATATTTAACTTTAGTTAATACTTACATCAAATTGATCTTTACAAAGGAAAAGGCAACTTTCAGTCGATAATAATTTTGAATTTCTTCTTGCAAGGTTCAACCAACCATTCCTCATTTTACCATCCTTTGACAGTTTGGTAAATAATATTTCAGGTGTCTGTACATGTACAATTTGGTACTGGTACAGTGGTACACCAGTTATATGTTTTGCGACTATGGTGAAATATAAAAAACAAGTAGCATTTAAATGGTTTACTTGTTTGTTTACTATTATAGTGACGTCACACGTAAAAAAGGCGCCGCAAGTAATGTTTAACGCCAAAATTCTGAGTTGAAATTTCTTTAGGCTATTTGGCGATTTTATATTGTAAAAATAAAATAGTAATGGTAGATTACAATGTGAATAAATTAAGACACTTTTTAAAAATTGTCAATTACCCTATTTCTTTCACAAATGAGGTAAATGCTTTCCCATGTTCTTTTTTTACAGTTTTCACTTTTTTATTTTTTAGGATAGTTAGAAATGTATTTTCAGAGATACCTGTGTTATTTACTGTGATCTCAATTGATTTTTTAAAACTTTTTAGTGCAGAACAGTACTACTTATATAAATAATAGGTAAAACTATGAGCGTGGCTAATCTAAATCCCCTACCCTGTGTGTAACAGCTATTTACCCAACAAGTGCGAAAAGTGATACTTTTCTGCACGCGACTGAAGTTGACCGAACGACGCAAAACGGAGTTCGGTCAGCAGTCGAGTGCGGAAAAGACAATTTCCGCACGTGTTGGGGACAATGGTTTTTCTGAGTGTGAGGGAAATTATCTAGTTTTAGTATTTATTGTAAATATTTTATTTCAGTATAGAGATAAAAGTAAAAGTACACTTCAAAATGCAAACATATTATTTTCATTTGTTATTAACAACTAGAGATCGCACGATATGACTTTATTTTGCCGATACGATATATCGGCCGATACCGATATTTACATGCCGATATACCGATACCGATATATCGTATCGGCAAAGACATACGTACATGTTTCAATGTTTAGTTTTTATCAGGGTTGGAAAAAGTCATAACTTTTATAAAAAAAAAAGTCAAGGCTTAAATCATGTGAATTAATTCATGCCAACCCTGGTTTTTATAACGTCGAATATAAATAAAAAAAATACAAAATACGGTTCTGAACCTCCAATTCGCTAAATCCTGTACGTATTCCGTATCAATTTCCGTTTTTCGTTGATGCGTTTTCTGTTTGGGCGAAAACGAAAATCGGGGAAGTCCCGGTTTATCATTCCGTCACGCGGTAACGCGGTATAACGTTTCTGATTGGTGAAGTTTCGGGGAAGTCCCTGTTTAATGTTTTCAGTATTGCTTTGTGAAATTCTTAATTTATTTCTCCGGAAAAAGGCCTCAGTTATACTACAGTTATGTTATAAATGATTATATATTATTAGTGACATTAGAAGAGGCACAAAAATGTATTTTATTTTATTATATTTACGAGTATTACCTTTCGTAGGTATATGCAGTAAGAACCCAAAATTCTTCGTTTTATATATATGCCAATATATCGGCAAGCTTTCTGCCGATACGATTCGATACCGATAATCGGCAACAACCGCCGATATGCCGATAAAACGATATCAATATCGGTATCGTGCGATCTCTATTAACAACATTAATGGTAAAAGAATAGTTACTTGTATTTGTTCAATTTATGGCCGAAGTTAATTGGTCTTTAACTGGTTTAGAAAGATTTCTTGCTATTATAGAATTATTTATTTGTGTATGTTCAACATGAGGTGGCTGAAGGTCAATTGCTGCGATTTGGAAGTGGTAGCCTGGTTTTGGAGGAACCGATGTGCATTTTGTTTTTTGTTTTGTAAAGACTCGTCCACATATCCTTCAGCAACTTTTGTGGGCTTCCATCCGCCATGGCGCTTAAGATTCGTGATGTCTACTTCATAGTCTACTAGCAGAATGACTGAAGACCATCTAAAACAATGCCCAGTGTAGAGCTCGGGATTTGGCAGTTCCAGGTATCCAGCTACGTCTGTGGAATCTTGCCGATTTTATAAATTCCAACACGTTGGACAAAACATTTTCCGTTTTCGTAATTTGAGAATAATCTTCCATGGGGTGTACTTTGTGGTCGCACTAATGCATATTTTTTTAAGTTTAAATTTCGTCCCCCTGCTTACTACAGATCTTCTGCGGTAATGGGTTTTATTATCAGGAATCGTAATATGCATCAAGGATTATTTGTCTTTAATGTTATCCAGGGTCAAATAAGTTAATTCTTCACGGCGGCAGGCGCCTGCCACCCCAATTAATAATTTTAAAATAAAAATAATCTCACTATGCATTTGAAATTTAAATTTATAGACAAGTTCCATCAATTGTGTTCCATTTCTTTGTAAATTACTTCTTATATTCGTAATAACTCACCATTTGTATTTCTCTTTATTTATTTCATTTTTAAAAACTGTCAATTGCTCTCGAATTATAATAAATTCGCTGAACTTTTTATATACCGCATTATTGAATAGTCATCAAACCTTCACGTGATTAAAAATAAGGGTGTCAAGTGCTGAGTCACGTAACAGTTCAGACCACGTGGCTGTAAAATGCCGATCGCGCCCATCATGTATGAATATGTTAACTACACCGTTATATATAGAGTTTTTAAATTCGATTGAATTGTAGTAGACTTTTATTTATTATGTTATACCTCAGGATTCTTTTATCATAAAGCACAGACTGTCTGCCCAAGATGTCTGCGACCGGCAAAAGAAATTAAAGAATACAAGAGAAGGCTTAAACAACCTTGCAAATTTGTTTCTAAACCAGACGTGGTAAGAGAAGTTTAAATCTTATTAATGAAAAATTAAAGTTTTTCAAAACTGATTTACAAACCATTAGCAACGTTGTTTAAGCCTTGTATGCCTTCTTTAAATTATTTTTGCTGGTTGCAGATATCTTGGGCAGACTATAATAACATACCCTGAATAGTATTAACATTATCAAATTCAGGTTTAGTGAAAGAGCCCATTTCAGTTTGAAGAAAATTTTATTTTTGATTATTTCAGGTTAAACTTTCATTTCCAAAAATTAAACTGAGAAACACAAAGCTTATTCATTTAACTTTTTATTTGTTATTACTACTATTTTTTTAATGTAAAGGAGGCCCCCCAGGTATGGGTGGTCCCCCAGGTGGCATGGGAGGTCCTCCAGGCGGTCCAGGTGGAAGAAACAGCATGGAAATTATGATCCCAGGTCCGAAAGTAGGTTTAATTATAGGTAAAGGAGGAGAGACTATTAAACAACTGCAAGAAAAGAGTGGAGCAAAGATGGTGATCATTCAGGTTTGTAAAGATGCAAAGTTAATAAATATAACATTGTCATAGTTTTATTCAGTTTACAGATTACGAACTATAGGTTATTAAAAAAAAAAATAGATTCCAGTGGCGGCTCGTCGGTTATTTTCCTTCAGCAAAATATACCTACTTTACAACTGGATTTTTAAAATTTTTCAATTTTACCAATTAATGCTGAAAGACCTATTACCACCACTGTTCATTAATTATTGATATTTTAGTCATATTACTGACATTTGAAATATGGAGTGGTCATTGTTGTAAGTGCATTTTTTTCCTTACGAGGTTGCCACGCAAAACCGCGAGTTAACAGAAAATTTATATCCTTAACTTGGGTGATACAGTTTCTACGTCTGACCCGTCTCCCTCCATTTTAACATTCATCGTACTTTTAATTTTCCTTTCCTTTATTGTGAAGTATATTATGTAGAATATTTCAAACAATTTGCATGAATAATCGAAGGTATTTATGTCAAAACTGCACACCCGGAATTTATTTATTTATTGCAAAATGCCCACTATGTTACAACTACTATAATAAAATAGGTACAACTAAGCAGTTACCAGTAATTGCAAGTTAGCAATTATATAAACGTAACATACATATACATAGTGTAAAGTTGCCTAAGTAAAATTTAGCCTAATTTAATAACGATGATAAGCTATAATAATGTAAAAGTTAGGGAGAAGTGTAAGACAAAGCCAACATTTAAAAAAGAAAAAAAACGGACGGCGTTATCTTTGATTCTCTCTGAAAGTTTATGCAAATACAATGCGCATATTAGGTACAGTTACTTTTTCTTGGTCTAACTCAAATGTTTTGCAATAGTATATTTGACTGAGCGATCCGAGTGTATTTCCATAGTGGCCTGGGACAACCCAAGAACCGGCGGCGTCGAAGGTCGCGCGCGCCGAAAGCGATATTAGTGGACCGTCGACAATTTCGTCATATTTGTCTCTTTTTAACTTCTTAAAGCGTGTATGTTTGTTTCTCTTTTGGTTTAAATGCATTTATATGGTTTCATAGTTCCATATAAACCTATGGAGTCAATTTAAAATACGGCCGAGCCCGGAGCAAGTTCGGCTCGATTAGAGTTTTTTTTTTAATATTTGGAAATAAATTCATAGTAGCGAACTTGCCTTATTTTTACACCTGTCAGTTAATGTAAAAAAAATGAACGCAAGGTAAGACAATATTTCAGTATTTGCGGTTGTACAGTATAAACCCACGATACTGATGTTCAAAAAAGATTAAACGAAAGGACGAATTCCAGCAAAAATTAATTCACAATTCAAGTTTTCTTTTTTGTCTAACTTGACTGAAAAAAAACTTAATCAACTATGTCTATATATACCGAAATTTAAAAACATACTAAGACTGCTGAAAAAATGTCGCGTCGGTATATTAGCTGTTATTTATTTTTTTATTACAAGTTAATTATATTTTTATAATTTAGTTTTCGATTATTGTTTTATGAAATATAAATGTTAATGAATTATCAATAGTTTTCCCATTTTCTGGTTTAATTATTACAGTCTGCCTTTATTCTTTATTTAGTAATTTGATGCATTGGTTAACTGTATATGTAACCTTTAGTTTTATTCTGTCGTGGTCTCTCTATGAAATAGGTACTAAATGATAGAATTAAGTATCCCTTTAGAACCGACAATTATTAATTTTATAATTTTTAATTTATTATCTGTTAAACCTTTTACACCTAAAAACCATGGACTTTCTTAGAAGAAGTAAAAAAAAATTAAATACCTATGTACAAGATCTAAATTTCATTTTGTTTTTCATGTAAAATGCCCCTGCAAAATACTGGGATCAGCTAGGAACGTCAACCTCGTACAGAGTTGGAAAAGACGTCTTTACTAGAAAGTCCTTGGTTTTTATACTGTTGAACCAAAATAATTGCTAGTGATTTATTCAGTCTTTGGGAGTGTGTGGGTGTGGGAATCCTGAGTTGCAGTGGCGTGAATTGTAAAGAACGTAACATATCTAAAACTATATTAAATACTTGCCGGTGAAATGGGTCTGCAATGCGTTACACGCGCCTTCATCTGGTTAATCACTGATAATTATTCTGGTATCAGAGTATAAGTTTAACAAGCGTAGCAAATAATAAAAATGATACAATTTTACAAAAAAAATTTCTATAAACTTTTATACATTTCTTATTTTAAATTTTTATAGGATGGTCCAGCTCAGGAGTTAGAAAAACCATTAGTTATTAGTGGTGAGCCTCAGAAAGTTGAATATGCCAAGCAACTAGTCTATGACTTAATTGCCGAGAAAGAGATGAAAAACTTCAGCAGAGGTGGTGGCGGTGAAGGCCGCGGCGGCGGCGGTGGTCGTGGTGGAGGCCGTCATGATAGGTAAACCATGTTATACCGTGTGATAAACCTTTGTTTCGTTGCTAAACTAAAAATTCATGATGCGTAGTCAAAATCTTTGTTATTTTTTTCAAGAACTCTACAGTAGAAGAAAAATTCTTTAAGGGGGTACATACAGGGGTACAATATTTAAGAAAGGTCTATTGGTTTTACTTGATTTTAACACAGTTACCGCAATGCAGATAATAATTCACTTTTAAATGAAAAAGTCTATGTCCACAGACATTTCGAAAACAGTCTGTTTTCGAAATGTCTGTGGACATACACTTTTTCCTTTAAAAATCCCCATAAGAAAAAATCTAGTGGAGTTATATCTGGAGACCTTGGTGGCCAAGCAAATTCTGACCTTCGTCCAATCCACCTCTGTGGAAATGTCCAGTTTAAAAATTCTGTCACTCTTGCAGAGCTGTGACGTGGAGTACCGTCATGTTGGAACCGAAGTGCGTTTCTTATATCCAGTGGTAGTCGTTGAAAAACGTCAGATAATTCCGCGTCCAAAAAGTTCACGGGTAATATGTTATTTAAAAAACATGTATTTTAAAACACTTTTTTAAAAATCCAAAGGTACATATGAATGACCATAAAGTTATTTTGTCAAATTTCATATTCAGTCACTTTTCATTTCTGGACGATTCTTACGTTATTGTACTGCAATTAAAATTAAAGAGAGTTTTCCTTCCACGGCTTTTATCGTTTTTTACTTTTTTGACACCCCGTATATGCTGGGTCAAAATTTTTGATTTAAGTGTTATTTTCTCAACAAGCAGAGTAACTTTTTTTTGTAAAGTCAAAAATAAAATAGTTTCCCATTTGTTAAGATGGTTTCTGGACACTCTGTAGAAGAAAAATACCTGCTATATTAAATGAAAAGTGTAGTGAGAAAGATAGATTATTTCTTAGATCTTGTATACCTAAAAGTTTGTAAATCGGCGAGCAACCTGAATTAACTGTTTTTAATATAAATTAAGTTTACAGAGTGATATGTAATTTTTTATGACGTTCTACAGAGGCGGCGGTCCTGGTGGTAACGATTATAACGATTACGGCGGCGGTGGTGGCGGGGATCATGAGGTATTGGTCCCCAAAGCGGCGGTAGGCGTCGTCATCGGCAAAGGCGGTGACATGATTAAAAAAATCCAAGGCGAAACAGGGTGTAGAGTACAATTCCAACAAGCTAGAGACGAGGGACCGGGAGACCGGAGGTGCTTCTTAAGTGGAAACCCTAAACAAGTAGAACATGTAAGTAAATGAAATAATTATACAATTATGTTAAAAGCGCTGTCGTGTTTACTTTTCTTTCAGTCAAATATAGAGTGTTCCATTTAAAAAAAAAGTTACTGTCTATTTCAGGAAAACGCTAAACTTGACAACAATACGGAATTCACCATTGAATCCGGCGTAAGTTCGTACCTAAATGAACAAAATTTTCATAAAAATCGGATGAACGGTTTGCAACATATTTCGATGATTCCATATTTTTGTTAAACACTGTATTTATATCCATCCCGTAGCGCTGACCTTAATTTAGTTTCCCATTAACTCAAACAAAATAAATCAATGAATTTTGATTATTTGATAAGTTTTGTATTAAACTTTTACCTGTAATGTGACCAGTTTAGAACAAAAAATACGGAACTTTTTTCCTTACAGGCACGACAAAAAATTGAGGAATTAATAGATAGTGTTATGCAACGAGATAGTGGCCCAGATGGCGGTATGGGCGGTGGCCCAGGAGGCGGCTTTGGCGGCCGCGGTGGAAGAGGCGGCCGAGGGGGAAGAGGTGGCCACTTTGGAGCCAGAGGCAGGGGAGGTGGCTATGGTTAGTATAGATCATATTATTTTCTATATCGTCATTTTTGTTAATATCAAATTATTGATTTTTGTTAAAGGGGGCGGTGACAGAAATGGCGGCCCTGGCGGAGATTATGGTGGTGGCCCTGGAGGTTGGAATGACAGAGGAGGCCCA
Source organism: Philopedon plagiatum (assembly GCA_963971165.1). Lineage (NCBI taxonomy): Eukaryota > Metazoa > Arthropoda > Insecta > Coleoptera > Curculionidae > Philopedon > Philopedon plagiatum. The sequence continues at coordinate 15,959,528 of OZ020197.1, forward strand.
GGTGGTGCCCAGCAAGAAGTCTCGTTTGTTGTACCAGCTAGTAAATGCGGAGTTATTATTGGAAAAGGTATGGCAGAAATAACAAAAGATTACACTGTGCAGTGGCGCACCCTGGGGAGGGGCTGGGGGACTGCAGCCCCCAGGCCAACATCCTAGACACACAAAAATTTAAAAAGTTCGCTACTAATAATTGAAGAAATCCACTTACAGTATCCCTACCAAATTTAAGCGTTTTAATAGTGAGCTCACTAGGAATGTTTTGGTAAAGAAAAAAAAACATTTTTCAATTTGCGAAAAAAAAGTTAATTTCTGCAGATCCAACCCCCCCCCCCCCTCCCCCCCAATCAAACCCAACCCAATCAACCCCCCCCCCCCCCCCAAAAGAAACAAACCCAAGCAAAAATTTAACTTTTTCGCAAATTACAAAATTTTTTTTCTTTACCAAATCATTCCCAGTGGGCTCACTATTAAACCCCATAAATTTGGTACGGTTCCTTTAAGTACGAAAAAAGAGTCTTGCTATTTGATCCTTTTAAAAATGAATTTAATTTTCAGGTGGTGAAACGATTAAACAAATCAATCAACAATCGGGCGCCTATTGTGAATTGGACAGAAGGAGTAATTCAAATCAAAATGAAAAAACGTTTACGATAAAAGGTGACCCTGACGCCATAGAACAGGCCAAGAGAATCATCAGTGACAAAATTCAGATGCCCTTAAACTTTATTCCAATGGGCGGCGGACCCGGAGCTATGAATAGTATGCCAACGGTAAGTTATTTAATTATATTAGCCCGATCTATATTGTTGACGTATCTGTGGGTACCCATCACAGCTAAAAGACTAATTCTTAATAAATGGCACACTGATGCCATGGCGCGCACATCAAGAATTCACAAGAGTTAAAAAAAACTATGAGAATGGAGTGCTAGCGCTTTTCCAATACATCTTTTAGAGTCGATCTCCTAATTCTTTATAATTTTTTAAACGTCAAAAATGTAAAAAAAAATTCCACTCGCGCACGACCTTGAACCCACTACCATTCTATCCATAAGCGGATGGACTACTTTACCGATGCAACCGTTACCGATAAACATATTACAAGTGCATCATATACTTGTATTTCTGAGGTTAGGTTTGTTTACGTTATATTGACGATGCGCGCGCAATCGAGACTATTGTGGAACTTTCTAAATAGACGGTTCTGACTTGTTTATTTTGTGAGTGCCTTTGGATTTGAAAACTGCTGTTCGCCTAACATTTGTACCTATTATTAGCAGGGGAATTTACTCCTAAAGTCCCGTGCAGTAATTAAACAAACATCCTTTCAAAAAGATGACAGGCCAGACCGAACAGAAACTCTGTTGGATTCTACGCACGCCGAATTATAATACCTAGCGATCACTATTTAAAAAAAAATGTTCACTGCAGTACAGGGTGTCCGAAAAGTCTATGTATGGGCAAAAATCTTTGCTATTAGTAAAGATAGAGAAACCATTTTTAAGTGTATCTTATTGGTTAATAAGTCTACTTTTTTATGTAATATAACTTTTTCAACCCCCTTGAGGGGTGACGCTAGGGAGTTGAGGTCAAAAATTTTAAATGCAACCCTATGCCATATGGCACCTCAATTTAAAAGTATTAAAAAAAAAACATTTTATCGCAAACCCGAGGGCCGTATCTTAATTCTTTTTTAAATGGCAAGCCTATAAAAATTAAAAATCGCGAAAAAAAAAAAAAATTTAAGTACCTTTATTTCTCTTATTACTTTAAAATTTGTTAAAATTGACCACCATGAACTCCTTGGCAGTAGTAAAGTCGAATTTGGAACTCTGCCAGGGAGAAACACCTGCGATTCTCGAAAATGTAAGAAGTGATTTCCAAAATCGACTTTATTACTGCCAAGAAGTCGTGGTCATTTTAAACAACTTTTAAAGTAATAAGAGAAATAAAGGTATTTAAATTTTTAATTTTTTTTTTCACGATTTTGAATTTTTAAATGCTTGCCATTTAAAAACTAATTAAGATACGGACCTCGGGTTAGCGGTAAAAGGTTTCTTTTTTGAAGACCTTTAAAATGAGGTACCACACGGCACAGGGTTGCCATATGCTTGGGCCATTTTCAAATCCTAGTCGGTATTCAAATTTTTTTAAAGGCATGTCATTCCCGTCGTTGATCGGTCAGCTGGGGTTGGGATATCCCTTGGCGTACATAACTAGGGCCATATCCTGGGGAACTAGTGGCGGTCATAAGGAGAGGGCCATCGGTGGGGTAACCAGTGGCGTTTGTCAAAGGCGTCCCATCATTAGGCACTCGGGTCACTACATCCAAGATTTTTTTTCGCAGGGTTATTGGCACATCTACCTACCCAATAAGGATATAAATTTAATAGCAAATCTTTACCACTCTCTGTTTTGTATAAATTTAATTTCCATTTTTTTTATTAATTTTTTTTTTCTAGATTTTTAAGCCATTTTAATATATTTTAAAAATTCTTTAAGCTGTGAAAAATTAAAAAATAGTATTGTTTAAGGCGGATACGAACAGGCGTGAGCTACGTCGCGTCACAAACCGCGCGAGTAACTACCGCGAACAGTGCAAATGGTGTAATGAACTCCTTCACGCGCGTGATAAGTATTCGGCGAACTACTCACACTCGCGAAGGCATTCGTTAAAAGTTTCTGTGAGTACAGACCGAACATTGTTCATCAACAGTGGGGAAACAGCATGGTATGTACCTGCGCAGTGTTGGCAACAGTTTGATGAGTTTGTAAGCTCTACAAGAGGCCTGCAAACTTATTTGGACTGTTTTGGCATCAGAAGAAGTTCATACACAACGTAAAAATATGCGATTGGACAACATAATTGAGAATACTAGAGATTTGCCGAACAAATGGAATCCGGACAATCAAGCCCGTACGAATAAAAACAAAGGCACTGGCGCATTTAATAACGTAAGCCTTAGGAGCCCCGTGAGAAGAAATCGAACAAAAATTGAAAGTTCTGCTAACCCAGTTTAGACGAGAATCTGCAAAAAGTGTTACGAACCTGAAGAACTAGCGAATTTTACATTGCTCACCGGTTTGGATATACACTATGATGTTTTTAAAAGACAAGAATACCCAACACAAGAGACAAAGGTGAGGTGAGTGATCTTTATTTTTTTTTGTTTGTGTACAATTTCATGTAATCCATTAACACATTCACTCCGTTCAATCCAGCATACACATCATTTTTATTTTTATTAAGTAAACCAAATTACTGGTTTTAGGGCGTGATAAGATTATTCTCACTTCATGTCAATATCTTAACGCATTTTCGAGGAATAAAAAAAACATTTAAAAAAGAAGAGTTTGGGGATCCAGGTTTATATAAATTTGTTTTCGTATTTTTAGATGTAGAATCTGCCCTTAAAATTTCTTAACATCTTTTTGTAACATCCTGTAGACGCTTCATAAACACTCTTGCAAAAAAACCTAACATAAAAAATTTTGACAACTTAAATAAGTTTCTTGGTGGATGTTTGTGATGAAATTTTCGACAAATAAAATAGCTGCATTTATCAGGAATATTTGATGCTGTCTGATAAATAAATAAATAAAATAAATCTTTTACAATTAATTTTTATGCTGTTATATAAGGGGAAACGAATATTACCTTTTTATCCGTAAATTTTAGGCACCCTATAGAATAGTTAAAGTAGTGAAATACTTTAGTTTAGTTTAGCTCTGTTCATGCTTAACCCTTTTTGTTTTATATAAATATGTGCCGCCGAATAGACGATTCAAATTTTCAAAGTTAGGCCGACCATTTTGCAGTAATTTTTAAAACTTTAAGCATTTGGCACCACCACCACCACCACCTTTTTTTTACCAGAACTGACAGATATCGGCTTGCGTAATAGCCTTAAGTTTATGGACAGTGTAAATATAATTTGAGCTCTCCTCTTTGCCGAGTTGAGGGACGTTGCGGGTCCACAGACCTTTCGGGCCTGCCTGCGCAGCGGGGTTTCGCTTTTTGATAGCTACGCCACTGGTTTATTACTTTGTCCCTCAGTACCCACCATCGAATTAGAAATCGTGCCAGAAAATGCAAAGGTCCGTATTCTAACAATAAAGATGACAAAAATCCAACACATTGCCCATATTTTGGAAAAAACTAACACGGAGAACACTTGCTCTGTGAATGTAGAGTAATAACTCGCCAAAGGCTGCAATATCTTGAGGGAGCTTTTCTAATGCTTAATGATTTACTAAAGTGCACCCCCAGGAATATCTTAAATTTCGCGAAAAGTTTAGGAATTGATTGGTAAATAATGTAGGGGTATTTACAAAAGATCTGATTTGGTCGAAGTTATTTAGGGCTGCCAGAGCCGAACGACCTCATTTAATACAATACAGTGCATGGCGTAATCATCCAGTATCGCCAGACTTTAGAACAGTGGTATATAGCTGTATCAATTTTAATCATATTAAATTTAAAAATATTGTTAAATTGTCACATTTTTTAAATTTAAATCGTCGGATCCAAAATGCTAATATTGTGAATGGAAAATTATTCTATCATTTAGTTGCTCTACATGTGTTTAGGAGTTAATGATAAAAATGCAATATTTGTTTTCCCCCATAATAAAACTAATTAAAAAAAAATAGAATGCACGCCATATTTTGATACAATTGCAACTATTTGTCGAAGGTTACATTGAAATTTCCTAAGAGTTATTAAACATGACATTTTGATAAAATTTTCTTTGTCAAGTTTTTTGATGTCCAGGACTGTGTATGGAGTGGTTCATTACTAAGAGTAAACATAACATTGGCCCGCCCTTGTGAATCATTTTGTAAAAAGAAAATATTTTAGTACGATAGTCCCCAGAAAAAAGCTTTTTTTTTTCAAACTTGTAATGATTTTGTTTTATAACGCTTTTTTTCTCAAGTTAAATGTTTTTTAAAAACGAAACAACGTTTTTTGTCTTAATGAATCTGCATCCGCATTTTTTCTCAAGTTTCAGATTATTGAATTGGATGATGATGATGATGATGACTTATTACAATCAGAAACAGAAACAACTAATGAAGGCGCCTTGAGTCTTAGTACATCTCCAAATGCACATCCATCCCGTAACACTCCAGCACAGATTGCATCACCAAGAGCGAAAACCCCAGAACAGGACTCAAAGCCGTCGAGTCCTCAATTTGATGTAACTTTTCAAGCAACACAGGCACTTGACGACACTAGAACCGAAAGAGACGGCGCTACCGTATACGGTGAACATATAGCATACAAATTAAGGACATACGATTCATTTCTTCGAGCAGATACGGAATATAAAATTAATTGCGTTCTCCATGAAGCTGATATGCAATTCCTTAGGGTTCAACAAGGGCCAATCATAAATCTGACGTCAATAAAAGAATCTCCTGCAAGTTATGTTAATTCATTAGCAGCTTCATCTCCACACTTAGTAGCTGGCATTGAACGTTCTGCCAGCCTGTTATCGCACGAACATTGCTTGGAAATAGCGTCTCGATCACAAAACAGTAATAAAGACAACCATGAAGAGGATATCTGAAGCAGACCATCGGGAAGAAATGAAAGACTACTGATACGTCATAAATAAACTATGTACTCAATATTTAAATAAATTAAAACGAATAAATTTTATACAAATTTTTTTGCTGGTGCTTGTAGACCCCTAAGTTGTTAACGATAACTTTCAATATTTTTTAAAATATGTATGCTTTAATAGGCATATCCAGGTATGGCTCCTCAAGGTTACAATCCCCAAGGTTGGGGCATGCCGAACTATGGACAGCAACAGTGGGGTGGACCTCCACAAGGAGCCGGCGATAATTCAAATCAAAACAATCCTGGTCCTCCTGGTCCGGCGCCTGCTCCTACCGCTGGTGTGGGAATGCCTCAAGGAGCTGGCCAACCAGACTACTCATTACAGTGGGCGGAATATTATAGGTAAGAAATAATTTTTATTTTTCCAGGTGCACATAATAGATGGATAAATCTCTGATAATTGACAATTTTAGTGTAGCTAAACGTTACTTTAAAACGTTTAGTTATTTTTTTAACTGAGTAGTTTGTGTAATTTTTTTAGCTGAGTAGTTTGTGTTATTCTTTTTATGTATTCTTAATTCCTTAATTTTCGGTGCTTTACTAGCAAATTTTCTCAAAAATTTTTAGGTCGCTAGGTATGCATCGAGAAGCCGAGATGATCGAACAGCAAGCCAAAGCCAAGGCGGCCGGCGGCGCGGCCGGTGTTCCTGCAGCGGCGCCACAAGCGGGCCCTGCAGGAGCAGCTCCCGCTGCCGGGGCCGCCGCGGCAGGTGGTGCACAACCAGATTATAGTAGCCAGTGGGCAGAGTATTACAGAAGTATAGGTAAAATAAAGGAAGCAGAGGCGATAGAAGCACAAATGAAAAATAAGGTAAGAAAGTAGTAAAAACTCTAAGTGTATTTTATGGCAATTTTCTTGGAGAGCGTTGGACAGATCAGGTTGAAACTTTGTGGAAAAATTATATTTGTTAAAGTATAAAAGACACTTGCTTTCAATTCATGTTTATACATGCCTAACATACTAATTTCTGGGCTGTTATAGTGAACTTTTTGATGTTGCAAATCAGTTACAAATAGTATCAACTAACTGAAGGGCGAAGCTGAAGTTTAAATAAAACTGTTTTTCTTTGTAGCAAGCTGCTGGTCCCGGACCAGTTCCAGGAGGAGCAGCTCCTGGACCTGCAGGACAAGCAGCGCCTGGCGGTTTTCAACAACCTTATGCTGGATATCAAGCTCCAGGAGGTATGTGTAACTTTTATTTCTTAGCGCTAGAAATGATTGCTGTTAAGTCTAACTAAAATTAACTATTATAGTAAGAATCTTCCAATATTTACAGTAAAACATATTTTAGGGTATTATGGCGCTCAACCTCAAGCACCAGTAGCAGGAGCTGTAGGACAACAGAATTACGGGTTCCCGCAGTATGGCTATGGTGGACAACCAGCCGCCGCAACTCAGAATCCTTCAGACAACTAAGTCATCATAAATCGTAAGTCTTATTCCGTTTTCCACCGTAATTTTTATTTTTACTGTAATTATCGACTGTATTTTTTCCTACCTATTTTGGTTGCATTTTATTGGGTTTTATTTTAATGTTGTTATGCTTTAGTTATAAGTGATGACATGATAATAATTTTGTTTCAAAATGTCTTTTTCTAATAAGGTACTGCAGACTGATCTTTTGTGAATATTATTACATAGGCGGCGCAAAATACAATTTTTTTATTTCGAAATAATCGGCAAGTGAAAGAAACGAATCCACGAATATTTTTCGAAAGACAAGTTTTCAATTTTTTTAGACCTATTTAGAAAGTACATTTTTCCTACGACCACCTATGAATGTGAGAAAAAAGCACAGTTAACTTGGCTAGAAAGTTCCTTATATCACAGGCGAGCTGAAATAGTTGTATGTGGTACAAGTGTTAAAAGTGGCATTTTATTTTTCGAATTAAATAAAATAATATATTTCGAAAAACGAATGACAGTTTATTTAAAATACTATTGAAAAGCGGCTGCCAATTTATTTTTAACATTAGTATTATACAGGGTGTTATGAAATTCAGTGCTATTGAAACCGGTAAATCTTGATATGAATTCACATTGGGGAAAAATAGTCATAAATGGCGCTTGGCGATAATAAGCTAGGTATCGCCCCTCAAAAAACTAATTTAAACTGATGATAAAAGACATGACCATATAAAGCACAAAAGAACAGTCAGCTAGGTTGTTGTGTTGCCAGGTCTCTTAACAATATTTCTATTTAACAAGTTTGCTTGGAAATACAATTTTTATTACATTACCTTTAAAGAAAGAAATCCTACTAACTCTTCCAAAATTGTCAATTTCAAAAAGTTAAAATACTACCTATAACACAAATAAAACGATCCAGAGAACAGTTGTTTAAACTAACAAATAAATACCTGAACTTCAACTAAACACCCAGAAATTAGTGTTTTTCTAATATATAATGCACATCGCTAAACGCGTACGATATTTTGTGAATATTAAAAGGCCTTAAAACTTTCTTTCACAAATTAAGAAACAGAAAGCAAAAATTTACAGGGCTTTATTAAACTCGTCAATATGCATCCATACTAAATTTGCATCACGCTGAACAGCTGATGCACGACGCACGTGTTCGGCGGACCAATCAGGGAGGGCGGACGAATCAGGTAATGAGATACAGTAGTGGAATGGAAAGGTCAACAACAACGACAACTCTTCGGCTTGGCATAATATTACTTATTTAAGCAATCATGTTTTTTTGACAAAATTTCCTGCTGGTTTAAAAAAATTATTGGTTATAATTTAATAATACTGTGTAGTTGTGCTCAGTTAGTGTGACTGTAAATTTCATGGCTTTGGCTCGACCACGTTACTGGATATGTTAGTAAATTAGAGGCTCGGCGGCCAGCGAGATTGATAATTGCGCTTTGATTTTTAACCATTTTTTTTAAAGGTTGAAAGTTTAAGCTAGTAGGAATAATGCTTAATAACGTAATAGGTAAATGATAATTTTTTGTGTTAACGGTATAACATAGCCTGCTTACGATGTCAACTTAATTTCACGACTGTATTATCTCTATTTTCCCATATTAAGTAAAGAAGTTGCTATTAAAATACACGTTTTTAGTGAAATTCGTTTTCGGAATTAAAAATACTTTTATTATACTGATTATTTTCGGTTTTCACTAATTCATAAAAAATGAGATGTCACGATAATATTTAAGTTTGGCAATGCCCCGGCCGGATGATTTGTTTTTTCTTTATAATATTAGAGCCTATGACTTTAGGCTCTTTAGAAGAGTCGTATATGGGCCGATATTGAAGCATTTTTTAAAATAAAAAAGTGTGCGATTTGAGGGAAAAAAGTATTGGGTATGTCTGTAGACTACTACAGCGAATTTCATAACACCCTGTATTATTGACAAGCGACCGTCAATTTACTGTTAACATTGTATTAAAAGTAATTCACTTTTAACACTAGTAGAAAAAAATGTCACTTCTAACATTAGAATGCGACGTTAAAAGGCCTACTTTTAATAAGTGTTTGTAGAAAAAGTACTTTTCAACACGTGTGTTGAAAAGTACTTTATAATTTATTTATTTAATTTATATTATCAATTTACTATTATCAAAATCTCAATTTTTGATTATGTTTTATAGATCCGAAAGAAAGACATGAAATATACAAAACAGTACACCTGGTTGTTAAAAAATTCATGAAATCTGACGGGATAATTCCATAGACATATGTATATCTATAGGCAGGCATACTTTATTGCGGCGTCAGTTGAAAATGTCCAGTTCATGGGTGAAACAGTGCGTTTGGCCGCATTGGCCGCCAGTTACATTTTTTAGCTTATAGTGAATGACAACTAAATGGTCAGAACCGGGTTGACGCATTTCTGTGTTGTAAGTGGATCTATGGAGTTGTTTGGTTTTGTTTATTTTGACGCTTTTTGAGTACTAAGTTACAGTTTTTCTCTGTTATACTCTATTTTGTTACGTCAGTAAGATAGTGAAGCAAAGGCAATGTTTGAATCAAATTATAAATCTTAAAGTATGCTCTTAACTGCGCTGAGCGTTCTGCAATGCGCCCTTAGAACACCGACTTTGATTGCATAATCTGCTCCGTATCTTTACCACAGTTGGTAACGGTGTTTGCCGGTCAATAGATATATGGCGATGGATGATTCCCAAACTATGATTCTAATAATAAATCCCTATCATATTTTAACTAAAAGATCAAGTTCTGCAGTGCCTTACACAAATCTCTTTCAGGAATCCTGGGAACAGCAAAATATCAGTTTTTATATGTCATTTCCAGATTTAATCTTGCGAGCTGCCGTCTAACCGAGGTCAACTCCAGACAATTCAGATTTCTTATTTCCTTAAGAACATTTTATTATTCACCTTAGATTTAGGCGCCTTTTTCAATCACACATGGTAAAACCCTTGGAGTCAGTTCTTACACTTAAATTGTTCTTTTGTAAAAAATAAATACGGCTGGAAATCGGCGATTTTTTAGCTACTCTGTATGAAAATAGGATTTCACTGTTGGCGTTTTAATTTTTACAGGGCATCTAAAATATTTCGTAAAATAGTTCTAGAATTTAAGTAATTTCTGTTTAATATTTGCTTTTAAAAGGAAGCAACTTTAGGTACTTCCGCTATAGGTCTAATAAGTCTTTTTTTGAAATATCAACGCAGTATTTATTTTATAAGGTTTTTTTTAACTATCTACCCCGATATTTTTGTTGTTTTAATTTTGACTGCCGTTACAATTGAGGATAATAAATATTTTTTTGGTCAGTTTATTATAATTTACGGCTCTTTTATTGAATCTACATTTCAAGTGATACAAAGCGATTGCTAATATTATTTTTCACTTAATAACTTAGGGTTAATAGGTTTATTTTGAAGCAACAGTAAGGTAAGACTGTTCTTCCAGAAATAAACTGAACGGCTTTGAATCTGTGTCGTAGTGGCTCAGCTAGAAACATTTTCCATTATTTTATCTTTAAATCCATAATTTTCCTTGAATATGTGGCTGTACTGGACATATAAGGTACAAAATAAAATTTAAAGGTATGCGTCTATATAATCCTTAGAAAATTAAATACTGCTTAAGTAATCAGGTCAGAAATTCACTACTTGTTAGGTAAACGTAAGATAAGTGACATTATCTAGTACAGAATATATTTGTATTTTGAATTATAATCCGAAGTAAATTGTAATTTTTAACATGTACTTTGCAGTTTGACTGCTCACTGTGTATGAGAATAATTAAATTGACCCGTTCATCTTCGTTTGTTTGTTGTTTTTTATTCTGTTTTTCAGATTATATCCCCATACATCCAACGTTGGCAGAGGTACAGTACGTATATATGATATTAATATGGCTACTTACACTCATTTACCTTGATTACATGTATTGGTTATTATAACGCAATTTTCTTGTCTTGTTGCTATTTATATTGGTTATAAGGACGCTTACATACGTAAGCCAGTTATTTTATGACATTGATTGTATATAATATATATTGTCATTTTTTATATGTACTGACCTCATAATGCGAAATTCTTTTGAAAGTTTAATGTTTAGGTAGGTATAATCGCCCCGAACTACCCATGTTTTTTATTCCCATTCTGATAATGAAAAGACAGTATCTCAAAGACATTACCAATGAATTGAGTTTTGAGGAGCGGGGAATTTGTTTACCAAACCTTTTGCTTTAAACAAATGTATAGGCTATTTTAACGGACATTTTGCGCATGATTTTTAGCTTAAATATTAACAATAAATCTATCCGTTGTCACTGAAAGGTAAGTTACATGAGATTTGTAGGGACAGAATAAGAATGGGAAACAGTTTAAAAGATAGAAGAGATGTAGCAGCACAATACAAGTATGAAATTGGAAAAATGTAATGCAGTGACCATTATATTCGTGTAAAACACTAATGGAATATAAAACTTATTGGATGACGTTAAGTTTGCAAGAAAGTAGGTAACCTATGATCTAATACAGAACTTTACTTACAATGAAGTAGAGAAGATATTAAAGTACTGGTGACCATAAAGAAGTTGAGCAAGGAAACTAAGGACCCTAGCATTGTTATATTTCGGCTAGTGAGAGAAATTAGAAAATGGACAGATGACATCGTAATTAATAACATGAAATGTCAATTGTCAAGTATTAAATGCCACTTTTGTGATCTATATGTCGTCCGCGAATTGTAAAACCTAGCGTTTTTTAAAAAGCCCACTGATTATCAGTCAGAATGTAAAACACTGGCACTTTTAGGCATTATCTGATTTGCCGTTGAGTGAAATAAGTTACTTTTTTTAAGGAAACGTGCTTGCATAGTGGTTTATCGGAGAGTTGTGGACTAACATCTAGAATAAATTTGGATAAGGAAATGTAATACAAATATTTATTTACCTACACTGGTAATTTCAAAATGATAAATACGAAAAGCCTTCGGTTAAAGTAATAGAAAAATATTTTACTCACCCGATGTATGGGTACTACAATATTTCCTGAGGCCCAACGCGTGTAATCTAGTTTTGACCCTGTGTAAATGCCTGTAGCATTAAAATACCTTCTACAGTAGACTCTTAATCTTGCAGGATCTGAAGTAAATAACTTGTTTATTACATGCTTTTCATAGTGGCAGAAACAATTCAAAGGAAGTATCCAGATATTGACAAGCTGATCAGCACCAAAAAGGTTTTTACAAAATCGCTACAACGGATTAAAAAATTTCACCAGTTGTTCCCCGGAGTTACCGAACCCCCACAGCCCTTATTAACAAGATGAGAAACGTGGCTAAGTGCTGCATTTTATTACAATCAACATTTCCACGCTGTTAAATCTGTAGTTTCTCAGTTCGAGCCAAAAGTTTCCATCTGCATTAAAGAAAGTCACCAGCACTTTAATAACCCTAAAATCGAAGCAGATTTGCGTACTATAAACACAAATTTATCGTGTATTAGTGGATATGCTATTGACAGCCTTTAACATAGTTACCTGTCACTTCCCGACTCGTTGCACATAGCAAAGTTTACAGCACATAGTTGATAATGTAAATACAGCTCTACAAACTTAGATGCCAATTTAAATACAGCTCTACAAGGTTAGATGGCTCTCGTGTTGAAGCTACGATCCAGTTTATTTCTTTGTTACACAAAAATCCGGATTTCGCCCAACTACTGATATTGGCGTAAGTGCTGACAATTGCGACAGTAACTTGCAGTGTTTAGATACGCAAACATTACATCTTTGGATGCAGAGCGTTTATGTTCAGACTACAGTGCATACTTTACTTCAAAGCGTACAAGATTAAAAAAGTCAATTGTAGAAGGTGTTTTAATGCTACAGGCTCAAAACTAGATTACGCGCGTTTGGCCTCATGAAATATTGTAGTACCCATACATCGGGTGAGTAAAATATTTTTCTATTACTTTAACCGAAGGCTTTTCGTATTTATCATTTTGAAATTACCAGTGTAGGTAAATAAATATTTGTATTATATTTTCAGATCGGATCCTAATTTTATTTCCAAATAGTGTAGAGACGTCTCTGGACTTACCTGTGTTTACAACTCAAATCATTACATCTACCAGTATTAAATTTTTACAGTTAATTGGATTAAAACCAATAGTTAAGGAATTTCTTCACTTTCGTGGATGTTATTTAGCGAATTTCCTTATTTTAGTGATTGATATTATTACTAATATTGTGCCTTGTATTTTTTTGTATCTATCATAATGGTGTTTCCTCTAAAGTTTACTAATGAAATGTACAAACTGCTCAAAAAAGGTAAGTAAGTATAACTATTTAATAATGCTTCTTACATATGGTTTTATAAATATAAATTATTGTGTTAGTATAAGATAACATTAAGGTTGGTAAAACTACACAAGGGATTTGATTTTACACATTTTTAAATTTAACTGTATTTGATATCTGTAACAAAGACTGATACTTTATTAGAAAAATTTAAGGTGCTTTTGGTTCCTTTTTTTTATTTCTTTTTTGGTTGTGAAAATAACCTTTTTTCCTAAGTAACGTATATCTCTTACAATTTTTTAATACCGATGCTAGGACCAAACTTTATACACTGCAGTTTTGTATCTTCTATAAAAATATGTTATTAGCGGAGAATTTTCTTGGTCCAGAAAAGTAAAAATTAACGTGTTAGCAGTTAATGATGAGTTTAATATGCTTTAACGTTGCTTATTGGTATGGAGTATACTTAGAATATTTCAAAAATACCTTAGAACGTATTAGATATCATTTTTTTAGTTTTATGCTTTCATTTTTTACATTAGAAAACGTGTTCATAAAAATCACCGGAAGACGGAAAAAGGCGCAATCGACTATGAAATATTTTAAGAATAACATTGCACTCTCAGAAATTGTAAATTAACTATTTATATCTTACATCAACAATTTCTTTAATTAAATTCGACAAGTTTTATAAGCTTGGTGAAATATATTGTTTATACAAAACGTACAATTTCCATACGGATCTTTGTATTTATGATATTCAACAGGTCATTTCTTACAAACATACAAGAATGACCCAAATCCCCAATTCCACCGTAGCCGTGCTTCATTACCTTTTACAAATTTTAACTATATTCAGTAATCACTACTTCTATAAAATTGTTTACCCTTATACTTGATTCTATTAAGTCCACCAAACATATTTATTAAGGTTGATGCAGTTTTTTACGCCACTATGAGTATTATTTATTAAATAGATCTTGTACTTCCAAAAATAATTTCACAATACTAAAAATCTGAGAAAACAAGAATATTGTTCTTATTTTCTGATAAAACCACAGCTCAACTGATATAATATATTGATATAAATAGGTTTTAACATGGTTTATTTATTTATTATAAATTTTAGATCGCACTTGTTATGGGAAATCATTTTTTCTTGTTAAAACAATTAATAGAGTTGGTATGTAAATGTTGGTTATTTGAAATGGCTTTAATAAAAAAGATTTACATAGAAAACTACCATGGCAGTGGCGGATCTACAGTATTTTGCTCTGTCAGATGTTTTTTTTTCATTAATTATATATTTATAATCGGTTTCTCCAAGGATCTACTTGCATAATAAATTTAATTGTGTAGAGTCACGATGACAGCTGCCACATGCATGCACACCAATCTACATCGTTTATCAGCGGCCAAATTTCAACAAGATTTATAGTAACCGTCATTTTTGGTTTATAACAAGTTTATAATAAGTCATTGAGTGTTAATTACTTACGTTTTGTTCGTCAGCACCGTTCGAGATCTGTCTGAAACTGCAACTGATTTATTTTAACTAGTGTGATGCCTATAACCTTATGAAAAAGTTGCGACAGGCGGAAGGCAGAACTTACATTTATAAGCCTTAAAACCTAAACAAATTCACTAAAAGCAATGTGCGGTTCCCATCAATGTTTACTAAAAACTAAAAAATTAAATTTTCAGATTTTAAAATATTTTTTAAAATTTTAGTTTTCCAGTTTCGCGGGCCAATCAGTATCACATGGATATATATTTTATATCATCTGGTCAAAACGCTTGGACGTGCATAAAGAAATGTTTTTTGACGATGTCGCTAAATAATTTTTCGTTCGTTTTTCTTCCGATTTTATATACATACATGTGTTCCAAATTTGCTCTCAAACCGTCGAGTAGTTTGTAAGGAACCAACAGACATAAGGAGCTTCGCTAGTAGGGTTTCGTTTTGACTCTCGGTAGATTTGCTTAGAAAAGTTCAATTTAACAGTTGTAGCGCAATATGCAGTCAGAAAAGAAACAAAACTACCGAAACAAAAATTGTATTATTAGCAATTGACTCCGCTCTACATCCTAAACCTTGTAGTCAATCTGTATGCCGTTTTAACTTTAGGTATAGCAATTCAAACCAACTTAATTTTTTTTCACATTTTACCGTAAGTTTTTTCTTGTGAAATTGTGGTAGCATATGCAAATGATGTAAAGAGCATATAATTTTTGGAATTGTGACCACTGTAGTAACAGTATCACGGAAAAAAAGTAACATTAGATCGATGTTATTATTGAGAAAGAGGATTTGGTCCTTTGGTTAATATACAATACCAACTATTTAATTTCGATCCAGACCCTGCATCAAAAAGTCAGTTGTTCATGATTTGCTATTTTTAATAGGTATATATATGTTACTTCAGAAAATACCATTTTAATTTTTTCCATTTGCTATTGTTAATAGGTATATGTTATGGGAGAAAATACCATTATAATTTTTTGCTTTTATTACTGTGGACCTATAACACATATATACTAAATAGTCCTAGCTTGTCACTTCTGTATATCCGCCACCAATCTGATTTGGTTAAACGTATTTTATATTCATGAAATTTCTTTATATATTAACATTCCAAAGCTCCTATTTTTGTATTTTGTTTTGCAGTACATCTGTCCAGTGATCAACATTAGGTGATTGCCAGTCTGCCTTTTTATTGCGAACAGTTGTGGTGATTTTATAACGTACTTATTTATTTTACTGATCTATTTTCATAATCCGATTTTATATATTTTGCCAACATAATGGGACTGTATTTTTCTAGTTGCTATTAGCCATATATTTTATACGTTGAATAGCTTATATTTATTGCATATTTTTCTTATTTATTATTCATATTAACCCAATATCAGTGTCTTTTTTATATTTAAGGTGTCCTTAATTTATTTCATAACTAGCTTATATCATTATTAATTTACCCTATATATTCGCAATTATTTTCAACGATTTATCAATACACGGCTTGATCGATTTCAGGATAGATTTGCAATTCTAGTATAGTTGATCGTTATATACGTTTTTATATTTTGATACATTGATTTGTCTTGGTCCTTTTTGAATATATTATCCATTGATGATTGATTTTGATACGTTACAATGTTCCTGTTCATATATTTTGTGAATTTTGTGCTTTCAAGTTTAAAGGTGTACCAACTGAATATTATTTTTTAATGCGAAGTGGTTAGTACAGTGTACACCTTTTACGTTGTAGGAGATGGACTGCATAGGAAAAAGTTGCAGAATCATTAGATATCGGAGCGGTGCGATGGAGACGAAGCATCTTAGCTTATGGTGGGTATTGGATAATGGAGTCGCAGGGGCAAAAGGAGACATAAGGCACATTACGTAAGACCAGGGTTATTCGGGAGGGGAAATTTGGCCCATGTTTAAATTAAAGATAGTTTTTTTTTAAATAAGATGTTTTGGTAAGAGTATAACGATCTTATTAGCATCCCACTTTATTTTGCTGCAAAATGTACTTATGAATAGCAGCAACCGAAACTTGCATATAGAGCAGTCTGCTATACCTACCTATAAGACCATTGATTTATAAATTTGATTTTTAACGTATTGACAAGACTTTTTTGCTATGGGTATCTTTATTATTGATTATTTCATTCGCTTTTATTTCTACAAATCGCCAGCAAGAATTGATTTTGTTTGACAGCTCCTGTCAGCGGTTTATTAGATTTTTTACCTGCTTCAAAATTTGACAAAATGTGAACAAAAATTACAGAAATGTATGTTTTATATATTTTACTCGGGAAATAGTCTCATCAAATACCATTCGGGGATTTAATTTTTCCTGTAAAATATTCGAAAATAAGTTGCTCACCAACTTTTTTAGCAAATGACATTCGTGCAGGTGGATCGTCTTGGACTCTGATTTATATAGCCACCAGGGTCGGGGGGAATTCTAACTAAAACCAAAGGCTAGTTATTTTTTTTCGATCTTTTGCTCATTCGTAACTGACTATAGAAACTTACTTCGGCTAAGATTGTAAGGATTCTAGTAACTTTTCTATTTTTTAGCGTGGTTTTTGGGTTATATTATTTTATTTTTGAAGGGACAATTTTTAATCGTTACGTTGTAAAAAATTAAAACTTCTGCACGACGTTTAAATACTGCCAATACATTTTTTTCAATCAGTCTTTGAGGATAAGAGGGCTCCAACACGGGCTGAAAATTTGAAACAAATAATAATGAAGAATAATAATGACCCCGTTGTATTTATGTAATTTATTTTTATATTTGTGTTTTGCATACTTTTTCATTCACTCGTAGATTTTTCTCCACATCCGAAATAATTTAGTTGGTTTGTCATGTTCCATAATTTATATAAACTGCTTCGGCATGTCAAGTCACTACTGTTCGTTATAATTTCGTTGTGCCTATCACAAAAATATAATACCCTGATTTTAAAATAATATAATAATTAATTAAAATTAACCGCAACACAGTTTTTCAAGAACTGTTTTAGCTTAGTTAAGACGGAAGAACTAAGCGGTGCACGTTATTTATCTGATATCTCTTTTCGATTCATTTTGAATTTATGTTTACGGCAGCTCTTGTCTGTTAGAATTAAAACTAAACGAAAGCGGGGAGTGCTGTTAGGGAGGCGACAGCGACAGTTGGGTGGAATACCGAAAATATGATAATAATAAAACTAGAAATAAAGCGCGACCGGAATCCCACCCCAGCACTCGTGCCATTTGTTAAAAAAAGCTTTGCCACTAATTTTTTTATATTTTTTCGAACAAAATTAGATGCACCTGATATTACGTAATATTACCTACGAACCGAACAAGTGGGCTGTTTTCATAGCTGATAAAATGTTAATAAATTTACTTTAAATTAAGCTTGATGACGCGACGTTAATAGACTATCTTTTGCGATAACTTTTTCATTTCATTTGCTAGTTTTATTATATAAATTTGGTAATAAGCAAGTTAGAAGAATAATTATTGTTGTCACATAAGTTTCATATATCTTTTTGATCGTCATAAATTCACTCTCAAATCCGAAATTTACATGAAACTTGCTGATTACCTCTTATACAACTTTGTGAATTTAGTTTCCGTTAAAAAAAGGCCTTAAATGTGTGTCCAATCATACAATTGGTTTATGGATTTACTTGCTTAGAAGCATTTTAAATAAAAATATCTGATCACTGGAGCTAGTAGCTTTACTCTATTTCTCGTTTTGATTGTTTCTTCATGTATTGTTTCAGATATTGTGATTCGTGTGAAAATGACTGCTTTTTAATGTCAAATTGACGAGAATTAATTAAAACTTAGTTCCTACTTTATTTGCGTTTAATAGTGACTCACATATTAAAAAGTGTATAAAGTGTGTCAAAAGTCCGAAATTATAATCGAATATGGATTTGTTGGTGTAAGTATATCTAGCTGTTAAGATTAACCAATATGACTAACCTATCTGCAATTTTTTAATATCGTTGACTGCTGGGTTTTACTCCCAAGTTTTCTGCATTTTATATTAAGGGCTAGGTATTTGCTGCTTTTTACGTGTTTCGACATTTTTTCAGTAAAAACAATAAGATCATGTTACAGTTGGCTATCAGTTCAAGGGGTAGACTTTCTTTAATAGTAGTAGAAAGAGGCACAATAAGCGTTTTTTTGTTAACCTACATTCATGTTTATATTTGTAAATTTGCTTGGAGAACGGCCATACTGCTTCTAATTTAAAAATAAAAGAATTTCCATATGAAACAAGGTTAATTTTTAAAATAGTATGCAAATTTTTTCGTGGTCTTACTGTGCCTTCTGAAAACAGGATGAAAAATGTCCGGTATAATAAGTACCAAATATTCGGTC
The DNA here is from genome assembly GCA_963971165.1 of Philopedon plagiatum. Lineage (NCBI taxonomy): Eukaryota > Metazoa > Arthropoda > Insecta > Coleoptera > Curculionidae > Philopedon > Philopedon plagiatum. The sequence goes on from OZ020197.1 coordinate 15,978,792, forward strand.
CCTAAAATTTTGTTACTGTTTTAGGTAAGAAGGATCTTACCTTTCGCCTTTTAACAGTATTTTTCTAAATAACTATTTTATATATTTATTTTTCTACAAACAGTATTAAAAGTAGGCTTTTTCACGTTTCATTCCAATGTTAAAGTGACATTTTTAGTGTTCCGTGCTAAAAGTAGCAAAACGGAACAGTTAAGGAAGGAATAACTTCGGTGTCTCAATTATAGACGTGAATTATAAAAAGTTGAATTTTGATTCTGGGGGTTTGCTGGGGTAAATTGGGAAATGGAATTTTTTTTCCAGAGCATCATGTAGGATGTCAAATGAAAGCTTTTTGAAGCACAAATTAAACAATATAATATGATATATTTTATTAAGAATATTTTTAAACATTGTTCGGGAAAAACACTTAACAATTGCTGCCCCCACCCTCATCACCAGAAGGATCGCTCAGAAAAATGTGAAAAAAATCATGAACATTGAGAATTAGGTGTAGGTTGAGCCAAAATTATCAGGATTGAAAAATTCTAGCGCGATTTGGGGTACCAGGTGCTAAATTTGTAAATCCGGTCGTGCCTGGTAAAAAAAATCCTGATTTTATAAAAAAAAGTCCGGTTTTTGGTGTAAACAATAAAACATTTTTTATTACCATTTTATTAGTTTTATAATTTTTTTATAACCCTTTAAATTATTTATATTTTTAGCGATTGCAACAGCTTTTAAAAAGTCTTTTTTACCGGTTGGGTTTGATACCGACCTTATCCACAATTTAATGGTTTATTTCCTTATAACTGCTGAACCATTGGTTTTACAGAAAACCATTTTCGACAAAAAATATTTCTTACGATGTAAGGAACAACTTCTGTTCTTACACGTTTTTCAAAATTTTTAATTTGGTTCATTCGAAACGCTCCCCCATTCAGCTCCGCGCATACGCGATTTGATACGGTGTTGGTGCCGTCGGCGGCGGGTAGCGCGGTAGTTGGGCGGAGATCGGGCGGCCGAGGTTTGCTCAGGTTAAGTGGGCGGCTGATGGCACGGAACACTAATTATTGTGCAAATATAGCTTACACTTGACCGGTTTGTTTTTACTAATGTTAAAAGTGAATTACTTTTAATACTAATGTTAACAGTAAATTGGCATTCGCTTGTCAATAAAACTTTAAATACACTTATTCGTTTTTCGAAACATTATGTTTTCGTTGCTTTTATTAAATTTTTTTAACTAAATATACAGTGTTTGTAGAAATAATAGTGTATGATACATGTGTTAAAAGTGATTTTATTTTGTTCGAAGGAATGGAACACCCGCTGCGCTCGTGTCCCAAACTTCCCATCTCACAAAATAAAATGCCACTTTTAACACTGATATCATAAAGAAGTATTAATTTTTACATTTTATTAATTTTTTTGAAATGGCTTTTTTAGTTTTTATATTTACGTCAGTTATTTGAAATCTGGAAATCTCATCTTAAAACATTTCTTTATAATATTTTGTTCTTCGTGGTTTAATTTTTACATTCTATTCATTTTTTGAGATGGCTTTTTAATTTGTTATATTGTCAATTATTACTCTTTGAAATTTCACCTTAAGATATTTTATAAATTCGATTTAATCTTTCAATCTTTAATTTTGATAATCATCTATTTGTTACTTGCCTTTATCTTTTTATATATGTACCTATTTTTACTAAAAAACATTTTTTCCAAAATAGCGTGGTAATATTACATTGTGAAAATACAATTGCCTTCGATTTTTTTAATTAAAAATTTTAATAGTCCAAGTTTTGCAATTCCTGAAGCAGCTATTGTAAATTTTTAGTTTGTGTATATAATATTTATTTTATGACTGATATACTACATACAATTTTAAATTACTTAAATTTTGAAAGATGCTTTTATTTTTTTTGAAAGAATAATATATTTATATTAAAGCAAAATATAGATGTTTTCAATGTACTTTGTCCTATTCTAGTTATTTATCGCTGTAACCAAAACTCAGTATTTTGAATATGTTCTTAGAGTACAACCAACCGAATAAAATTGGTTTCCTCTTTTTTACTTTTGCTTCTAGGCGTTGATGAATAAAAAATAGCCTTATTAAACTAAAATGTAAAGCGATTAGAATTTAAGTAAGTCCGTTAAAAACGGATTAATTTGCAAAATCCAACAGATTACAGGAACACCTGGCGGAAGTAGCGGGATTCGAAGTTCCATTTTTTCGACTTAAGTCTGCGCTCAGTTATGCCATTGTATGGCTAATGGCAGTCGCCAAAAGATAAATTGAATCAAATAGTAATAGCTATTTACCTAACAAGTACGGAAAGTAATACTTTCCGTACGCAACTGCAGTTGACCGAACGACGTCAAGCGGCGTTCCTTTAGAAGTCCAGTGCGGAAAAGGCACTTTCCGCACGTGTTGGTACAATGTTTTTTCTACGAGAGTGAGGAAAATTACCTAGTTTTGGTATTTTTTTTTATACCGTGGATGGTTTGAAAGATTTTCAAACGTCGGAAAGTATACTAGAATTACCTCTTCTTTCTGGAAATTGTTTATTTTCTTTTTTGCACACACCATTTACTAAACGTTTCCAATTCTTTGGCATAACTGTATTTCGATTTTGCTGGTAACAGTTCGACGTTCACATTCTTGGCTTCTTCGAGAATGTCTTCCGGAACTCTATCAATGATATTCTCTTCAATTTCTTCCTCGATCTCCATTTTCTACGCAAAAGTTGGATAAAAGTCGAATTACCTTCGTATTTTCACCTTGACGTCTATTCTTACAATTAACAAATAAGTAAATAATACAAACTTAATTGCATATCAAAGATATAAGTAGATGGGTCCTGTAATAATTACAGGGCCTTACTATTGTCTGCCTAAGATATCTGCAATCGGCAAAAAGATTTAAGGAATGCAAGGAAAGGCCTGAATAACGTTGCAAATTTGTTTGTAAACCAGATGTGGTAAGAAGAGTTTAAGTCTTATTAACGAAAAATTGAACAGTTTGTCAAAACTGGTTTAAAATCAATTGGTAGCTTGTTTAAGCCTTCCCTTGCATTCTTTAAATTCTTTTGCTTGGTTTTGAAGTGCTGATAATATTTTTACTACTAGTGCGGGAAAGTGCAACTTTCCGCACGCTCGTAGAAAAAATAATTTTCGTGATGAACTTTCAAGGAGTATCAAGATATAATACAGATTGACACATTTCTTCACGCACGGCCAGTGTGTGACGAAATCCTTAGATGACGTTACTTTGTCACACGATGGTATAAGGCATTTGAGCAGCTATTTGCAGAGAGGAACCACTCCACTCCACAGCAGTCAGGCATAAAAGTTAGTAGGTATACGTTGCCAGATTGCGAACAACTCCACAGTTTTGGGTGAAAATCTCGAATTTGTGTGCTCCTAATAAAAATGTCTTTAAAAATAGGAAATGTTGCACAATTTGCCAACGCCGCGTATCAGGGTAGAAAATACCTCCTCGCGTTTCTGTGATCCTGATACAGAATTCAAAACTTCGAGCTTATAATATTTTCATTAGAAGAGCAGGTACGTTTTACGTTAGTATTTTCAGCAGAAAAACATTATTCCTATCCCAAGAGTTGAGAAAAGCAAGGATAAATAAAACAAAATAAATAGCTTTAATATTTTTTTAATAAAAAATATTGTTAAACAATAAGTTACATTATGAATGTACAAATGTATTTAATTGAAACTTAAGTTTTATGAATAGCAGAAATTATTTGTTTTTACATTGAAGTACTAACTAAGAAAATATGAACTTGTGACTATTTCTGAACTTCAGGACTTGTTCTCAATTCTACTCCTTTGCATCCTTTGCTCCATAAACTGACTTGGAATAATCGGGATCTGAATTCACACTCTCCACACCACTCTATAAAAAATAAATATTAATTAATTTAAATATTATTATAGCATATCAGGTAAGAGTGGAACAAGATTTTTCTGAACGTATCAAGAGACTGGAAAAATTCTTGTGACTGCAATTTTTTTCTTAATACATTGGCACATTATGATCCAATTTTATTTGTTGAAATTTTTATAGGTATTATTTTTCGAGATGACAAGGATTATAACTTTTATTTTAGTTAAGTTCTTAGACAAGCAACGAGCTTTTTTTTGAATCTTCTTTTGATCGGTTCGGAAAAATGTTTGGTATGTATTAGTATGGTAAGTATGTATTTTATGCTGTAAGCCTGTATTGGCTTTCTAACTTAAACAGTTCAAAAGGTACTTTTATAGCTGTGGTGGATGAAGACAACCCGGAGCTACAGAACCCTATTGATATTGGCGGGGATCAGAAAATGGAAAATAATTGTAAATTTTTTTGGTTGAAAAATGCTATTTGTGGACCCATCTTTGATACTTCATAATTCAAAAACGATGGGTAGGTTCGAGAATTGGCACGTGAAACTTTAGAAGATTACTTACATTGTAGATCAGAGAACTTAAGCACAAAATGAAAAAGAACTAAAAATATATACGCACCTCTTTACAAAAGTAGTTTTCAGATGTGCTCAGCATCGCATACTTTTTACCATTTACAGAGACTGGTATATCCGACTTGTTAAGGTTTCTACACTTCCACAAAGGATCTAATGCCAACTGATAAGTTCTGAATGCAAAGCTTTGACGTTACTGGCAATCTGACAGTTTTATGGTGACGATGTACATGTTTTGCTTTCATATTTTGGTACTTGAGGCAATCACAATCAATCTCGGTGTCACATTAAAAGTGTTAGGGTAGTCAAAAGTGTACACTATGTAGGTATGTACCTTCAGGGAAAAACATAGTTGTCTATTGCTGGTCGGGATTAGTTAGTTTTGCATCTTCAGACGCTTCTTCAAAGTAAATTCCTTATGCTCTTAGGAGTTCTTTGTGTAACTATAAGAACAAAAAAAGTTATTTTACTTAACTAGCACTTTATAACGTTTTCTTTAACGAGTTTATTTAAATAAATTTAACTAGAAAGGACATCTTTCAAAAATTATGGAGACAAAAAAGTTAGGTTATAAAGCAATAAAATGAGGTTATGAATAACGTCAAATACCACATAACCTCAATATTGTTGATGTTTTTTATAACTCTATCCTAAATCCTGAAACTACGGATTTGTCGAATATTTAAAGATTTGAATGTCCCGAGCTCAGTATGACGTCACGTTCTGCTAAAACCAGAGTAATGGGTTTTCATCGAAACTCGCATAGCATAGGCCATTGATCGATGCCGGTGATTCCCCGAAATGACTTTGTACAGGTCCGCCACTTTATTTCGATATGGAGCAATTAGGGATGCGACATCGAAAGAAAACATCGATGTTGAACATCGATGGCAACATCGACACCTGCCATCGATGGCATCGATACCATCGAAGGAAAACATCGATGTTTCTAAAACATCGATGATAGGGTAGGGCAGGGAAATCATACATCATATGAAGGGCTGAGAAGCCAAGGGGTATAAGTGTACTGAAGTCAGTTTTGAGAAAACTCAAATTAAAGTTAAATTGGTATAATCAAATGCAGGCACAACCATGGTCATTAAAACCAGTATATTTTTAATTGCTATGTTTTAGACTAACATAATAAAAAAGGCTAATATGATTTTCATACTTTTCATACTGATTATGAGGCAATTTTTGATAAAAGTCGTCACTTGTACCCCTTGGCTTCTAACAGAAGCACACCAAATTGTCAGCTATTTCTTAGAAGCCAAGGGGTACAAGTGACTCGCGGCACATGTATCCCTTGGCTTCTAAGCTAAACAGCTCTTCTAAGAAGTAGTTTCTTTTTTCGCCGCTAGATGTCAGCACATGATAGAGTTACACTTATCTCCCTTGGTCACGAACATTTTAAAGTGTTTAAGAGTAAGTTTCTGCATTTAACTCCATTATGAAAATATGTCACTTGTACCCCTTGGCTTCTCAGCCCTTCATATTTTGTAGTTTTTCACATATCATTTAATGGGGACATGAATAATTATTGCAAAAATAACAAATATTTTGATGGGTTTCCAGAAGTTCTTATTTTTTTTGGAACATAATTTGCATGTTGCGTAGGTACTTCCTTTATCGAAATACTTCCAAAATTAACTTTTTGGAGGCATTTTACAGTCACAACCTTGCAAACAATACGAAGAAATATCGACGTTTTCAAAACTTTAGTAGTCACTTTACTTGAAAATTTTGAAATCTGCCTACAAGCTCGCAAAACCAAACAGCCTCAGCCTCTGAAATGTGGAATATTATGGGCTTATGATGACATGACTCATGACTGACGGGCGGCTGGGATTCCCCGGCTATAGACTATATACGAGAGGACCGATGCGGATGCCGCCACCTGCCACGATCGTGTTTATATTCGAAGAACGATAAATAAAATAAGCCGAGAATGCAGGATTTGGTCTTGTCTTGTAATACGTATATGGTTTCAGCAGGCTTTGTTTATTTGAGACTTATTGAAGTTATGAGTTAGGTAATATAATATACTGTTTAAATGTTATATGACTTTAGATTAAAAAGTTGAAGAAAAATAGATTTAAAAGAGACCGACGGAAGTCGGAAAAATAATAAAGACTGGGTGTTTTGGCGGTTGAATTGCAAATTTGGAAGTATTTCGATGTTTTCTGCGAACATCGATGGTAACATCGATGTTTTGAGATGTCCACTATCGATGGTAAAACATCGAACATCGACCACACAACATCGATGTTTTTGTAACATCGATAAACATCGCACATCCCTAGGAGCAATTTTAATAAGTACTTGAGGCGATTTTAAATCAGTTACCTAGTCATGACTACATCACCTTATTTGGCAACGTTGCTCCATATACTCAATGTTTAACCTAAAAAATCAAAGTATTAAGATTAAATGAGACAGTGTTGCCCAATGGTCTGACTGGGTCATGACTTGATCGCTGATTTAAAAATGGCTTTGACCGCGGTCAAATTGACCCGTCAATTGACCAAGGCACAACTCTATACATGACATTTTACCTTTGATTGTACAGATCATGTTAAAATGGAACTTTTAATAAAAACAAAAGAGAACCTATAGACATTTTATTGTCTTATTGCTGCAAGCTCAGCCGTAAAGTATTAAAATTTTGTTAAAAAACAAATAACACTGTCGTAGATTAATCAGAATAATTTTAGGTAATTATGTAGTATACGGTTTTCAGCTATTTTTGCGTTTTTTGGGAAAATTCTTTTATGGTCACATTCTACTGTCTTTCCTGATTGCAAATATAAGTGCGCACATAATAAATTATGAGCAAACCTGACCACCTTTTTGCTCAGGTTGGGTGAGCAAAAAGGTGGCAGGTTTGCTCAGTTTTCATTGATATAGATATATATGTATAATGAAAACTGAGCAAACCTGACCACCTTTTTGCTCAGGTTGGTGAGCAAAACGGTGGTCAGGTTTGCTTATAATTTATTATGTGCGCACTTATATTTGCAATCAGGAAAGACAGTAGAATGTGACTATAAAAGAATTTTCCCAAAAAACGCAAAAATAGCTGAAAACCGTATACTACATAATTATCTAATTTTATTGTAAAAATCCACAAGGAACTGATAATTTGTTTAATTTTCACGAATTATGGATTTTTGCCGGAAGCCGTAACATTTGATTTGTTGTCAACTTGTTCTTTCCATAGACAATCTGCATGCGCCACGGACGGATCACCGGAACAAAATAGATCACGGCGACCGCGTAATCACCACTTATTAAAATAAATATATTATAGAGGTACAAAATCGCTGCTTGAACTGTTGCCAGATATTATCGCTTCTTGCGTTGTGGCTATTTCTGATTCTTTCGATATTCACTATATGTTTAATTGTTCAGTGATTTGTCGTTTATCGGTACGGTCGGTCGTAGTCGATATTGTTGATGAATTAGCCATTTATTCTTCATTAAAAAATGTAACGATTATAGTCTAACCGATAAATTAGTTTTAATACTTTTAATTATAGCAAAATTCAATACCTGCAATATATTTAGATTCACAAAATGTCCAAAAAACATAAAACCAGTGAAATGTTGAATTTTTTACACCAATGATGAAAACTTTGAAAACTTGAAACGAAAACTTTTGAAAACTTTTCTGAAAAGTGCAATATTAGCAAAAAAATACTCATATAAAGCATCCCACTAAAATTTAAAAGAACATATTATGTCAAGTTATCCTTCGGTCTCAGTGTCTCAATGTACCTGAATTCTGAATTTTACCAAAAATTATTTTAATATAAAAGAGAATGTTTTTTGTTTATATTTTTTATATTAGCTAGATATAAAAGAGAATGTTTTTTGTTGATTATATTTTCTTATACTATTGTTTCTAATTATTTTGTTATTTATGTTGTGGTTATAAGCATTTTATAATCTCCTTTAGACTCAGTGTGCCTCCATTTTTAAGCTATTAAATGGGATTTTTTGCAGTTTTAGATGGTTAATTTCAAATCTGAAAAGTCTCTTAGAGATTATAATGTTATTAATTATTGTCGTATTTAGCGTCACAAAAACATTTTCGGGTATACCTATACTCAAAATTACCTAAAGCATTATAATTCTAATTTCGGAAAAAATTTAATATTTTTAACTTGATCGAGCGCAAAAATCAAGAATAAAGGATATTTTCGATTAATATTCGCCAAGCCTCTGGTACTGGCCGTATCGAAAAAATACTATTTTTACCATATACATATTAATAAACGTATATGATTTTTACCCTAATAACTTACTGACCAAGTCCAGTTATAATTTTACTTCCAATTGTAGCTGCATTATTCAATATTTATACCGAATATCAGTCTTGTAAAAGCAACTATGCTGCTCCTTCTCGCCTTAAAAATAAAAATCACTGTAGTGAAAAATCACCGTTAAAAATAATGGCTATTCTTAAATCACTATCGCTATTCTACCAGATATCGAAAAATCACTAGATCCCCCAACTCTAATAAAAACTGCTGGTAGTAACTGCTTTTTTTTATTAATACAGGAGAAAAAGTCTATTGCAATTCTATAAATCATTATTATGCAGCCTATTAACTCTACCAAAAGGCCGATCTTCTAGCAATGTTTGTAGCTAGTTTTTGTATGTACTTACTTAGATTTTTAGAACCGTATTACACAAATCTATTTATTTATTTAATTTATTTGTGTTAAAGTTTTTGTTATTTAAAAGTTTAGAGAAAACGGTAGCTTGCTGTTCTCTTATTTATTTTATTTTTGCGAATAATCGCGCGATTTAAGCTGTTAAAAAGTTCTTTTTACGGCGTCATTTTTATCTACCACTTGTGATAAGTCTGAACAAAACCATCAACAACAGAACTGCTGAAAGAACAACACGCAACCGCAAAATGTCGATAAGACACTACTGCACTGGGCTAGCTAGTCGGCTGTCCTCCCGTGAAACACGAGACGCAAGCCGTGGTTTATTTAAATTTTTTAAATCCATTTAAATTTTAATAGGTTTTTATAAAGGTTTTAAAAGCACATAAGCCCCGATTTAGGTGGTTGGTATTAAAATTATAAAATATGTTTTGTGGGAGAGCCCACTGCGAATGCAATAGTTCAACAATCCAGACCAGATTGAAGGACAGGGTACCTGTAAGAGATATTACTGCGGAATTGAGAGTAAGCAAGAATACAGTGACATCATGCAACAAAAAAATTGAAGAGTACGGGGAAATTAAGAGAAAGCCACGTTCTGGTAGGATGAAAATCTCGACGGAGGATGAAGATACCGAGCTTGTCAACTTTCTAAGAGAACATCCTTTCAAGACAGCCTTAAACACGCAACTGAATTAGCCATTTGTGGAATTTGTGCCATTGCTGCATAAAAGTCGTAAAATTTTACGAAATCCGTGCATTGCTGTTTAGTTGAGATAGTTCTATAACTTGTAAAGGGTTACCACCTGCTTGAAAATAACACTTAGGTTAAGAGAATATTCCTGGTTCCATGATGTAAACAGACGTAGTGAACTTTTCGGCACAATTAGCCAAAATTTGTTCTGGGAATTTCGTTTCTTCTGCCCCTCCGATTAAATGTTTAAAAACTACTGGCAAAAAAGTACATTAATACAAGCATTATGTATGTATCTCATTATCACTGTCCCCACTATCCGACGGCCTATCATCGTAATCCTTTTCCATTTTAGAAATTAGCAGGATTTAAGTAATAAAAAGCTTGTTTAGCAAGTTTATAAACAAACTTAATGACCGTCAGACGAAAATTGTAAACAAATAACAAAACAAAGAGGTTAGTTTTTACTTCACACGCACTGACACGCGGTGTTGCCAAATGAGTACGGCTTGAATTCTGCGCTTGTTAACTGAAAATTCTGCAAGAGCGATTTTTCTGCATAAATCAGTGCCGTACTGTGTAAAAAACGGAAGGCTTGTAAAAAACCTCAGATCATGGTTTTTATGAACTATGAAATTATTTATAAACACCAGTAGGGGGCACTGATAGTGAAACAATTATTACTAACTACAAAACTGTACCTGAATGGCTTAGAGATTATTAGGCATATTCTCCAATATGCGTAAATATTAAACAATGTAATTGTCACCCAATCAAAACTAAAACTGCATATCTGAAATTCAGCATGTCTGTAAAACTCGGCATATTGCAGAATATTCTGCTGATCTGGCAACTCTGTTCTCGCGTTGACTTTGACACTGTTGAGCGAACGCGAACGTCAACGTGAACGCGGGATATTCGAACCTGTCATGGTCCCTCGGTTTGCAAAAGGACAAACTGACGAAGAAATCAAAAAGTTATGCTTTCTGAACATATTATATCGGTCTTTCGAAAGTACTAAATAATTTAGAAACCTTATTTCAAAACAATAACCAAGTTAACGTTTTAAAAATTAGCAAATACCGCGGATCGCATAGGTGGCTAAGAGATTAGGCGGAAACGGAGACTTTTTTTCATTTGTTTTTGATACCGCGTTATGCACCGTAAAGGGTTCAAGAATAAAATAAACTTTTTCCAGAACAGTCGATTCCCAGCGGACGGTCGGGGTAGAGCATTTCGCGTGCGCTCTAGACGGGAATTATCCCGCGGGATAATTTGACTTCGCCGTCATTTGCTCGCCGTTGGGATAGACAATTTCGCGGTGTGTTGTTCCTATACTATTATTCCTATAATCAGACTAAGGGCTACATGGCCTTCGTAACTGTAGTTTTTATGAATAAATCCGTACAGTTCTAGCCCATTTAGACTGGTTACATGATTAATAGGCATCAGGAAGCACTTTTTTCGGTTTTCGTTCGTCCTAATATAAAATGCTGCTCTGTTCCCCATTTGGTAAGTACCTAATGTTCTTTTTAAAGTGGAAGTTATCAGATTTTTAGCTCGGCGGTAGCCATATTATCTACATAGCTACATAACTCTAGCGCCTTCACCATTTATTTTTTCTTTGATACAAGATTTTTAAGTACTTACCTAATTATTAACTTACTATTTTTTAACCTTTTTTTCAAAACTCTAACACCAACAAAAATTACTGCTAGAAACTAAAATCACTTTAGTTAAATTTTTTCAAGTTTTTGGCAGTATTGAGGACAGTGTAATTAGGTAAGTACTCGACTAAATGGCATATTACTTATTTTGTTCAGGTTTTGTCCAGATTTTTGAATTAGGTAGTTGAAGTTGTACTTTTAACGAAATTAAGTGCACTTTCACTATGTGTCACAAACAAATTTTGAAGAAAAAATAAAAATTATGTATGTACCTGTCTATATTTTCTGTTTCTATTTATTCAATTTTACTGAACTCGTGTCATTTGTTTAAGAAAAATGCAATTTCACATACAAGGTGTCACTCACTGACTGGGGTTGCTGATATGACAAATCGACCTAAATTTTAATTTTTTGAGAAAAGGTCATTCTTCATAAAAGTTTTTATTTAGTAAGAGAATAGGATTGGCATTGAGAAATAATTTTTTTGTGTAGAGCATCCTAAATTTTAAAAACATAAAGTGTACACTCAAGTAAACCACCCCAATTTGTTGTTTAAAAAGGAAATGCTGTTTGAGAAGTTGCTAGAATTACTGTTGTAGGTACTTATATAATGTAGTCAAATTCCAAAGTTTCAATTGAAGTCATGCTTATGTTTTTTATTGAAATATTTTATTTACTTATTTATTCAAAATAGTACATACTTACTTTCAGAATTTACAAAAAAAAAACTCCAAATAGTACCCTAATGCTATACATTTTAAAAATGTATTCTTAACCTTACGCCTGAAAGAAGCAAAACTGTCATTAAACATATCCAGATTTCCACATAGTTCCTAACTAGAGAAGAAAAGATCATTCTTCATAAAGTTGTTATTTAGTAAGAAAATACGATTGACATTGAGAAAAATTATTTTTTTTGTATAGGGACTAAATTGTACATTCAAGTAAACTACCCCAATTTGTTGTTTGTTTATAAAGGAAATGCAGTTTGAGGAAGTTGCTTAGAATTACATTTGTACTTAATGTAGTCAAATTCGAAAGTTTCAATTGAAGGCATGCTTATATTTTTTTTATTGCAATATTTTGTCATTATCTTTGTTACCTCTAGGTAGGTATGTAATTATTATGTAACTATTATTATTATTATTATTATTATTATTATGTCAAAAATACCCATTTCAATTAGATGAATAATAATAAAGGATTTAAGATCTTAATGACATTATTTTCAATTATCACTGCAGCTTGTGTACTGTAACCGTAACTATAAATGAATTGCAATATGCTCGTATGCTTTCAGTATGCTCAACTCATCATACTTTAAAAAGTAAAATGATTTAAGTAATGCAAATTTTGACTTTTAACTGTGAAAATAATTCTAAGCAACTTTTTCACATATCCTTACCCTTATAGGTAAACAAAAAACAGAGGTAGTTATTCCTAGGTAAAGTTTATATTTTTAAGGTTTTTGAGTGTCCTGTGTAATTTTTTTTCAGTTTGAACCTTACGTTTTCTTCAAGCAACAATTTTATCATACAGTTTGTCCCGAATAGGGTTGCTGATACCACCAACGAACCTGATTTTTAACTATTAAAAGTCATTCTTCATAAACATTTTTGCTTAATGAAAGAATACGACTTACATTGAGAATTTTTTTATATACAGGGGTCAGCAAACTTTAAAAATATAAATTTTAATTATGTATTTTTATTTAGTAGAAAAAAGCTATCTAAAAATTTTTTTTAAAAATTACTTTTGCAGACTAAGCTACTTTTTTACATATCATTTTCTATACAAACAAGAAACAGAGATTGTTTTTAGTTAAAAGTTGTTTATTCAAAATTTTTGGACGCTCTCTATAAAAAAATAATTTTGTTTAATTAAATAATTAATAAAACCGTATTTTTTCATAAACATTTTTTTATGAAGAGTGATTTTTGCTAAAGGAAGTAAAAATTTTTATACCTATGGAGTTTCTCCCTCGACTTCCCTTAATAGGGTTGCTCAGCTCAGCAACCATTGCTGATACAACAAATGGATCAGATTTTCAATTTGGTATTTTGATATTAATTTTTTTATACAGGGCGCCCAAATTTTATCCAAAAGTAACACCATACTTGAACAAATTTTACATCATTTTGTCGACAGTTTTTAAATTTTAAGATAAAAAATGTGTTAGCAGAAAGTTAGTAGAAATGCCAATAACTTTCTACAAACCCTACCGGACAGACGGACACTGAAGTGATCCATAAGTGTTCCCTTCTGCTAATTTTAGCACGGAACGCTAAAATTGCATCATTTTGTCCAGAAAGTAATCCACAATAATATCGTTTTTGTACAGTTTTTTATTGTATCAATACAACGATTGCGTTTTTTTTATAAAGACCACTATTAAAAAAATATTAAAGTTTTTATCTAATTTATGCTACTTTAATTTATGAATTTACAATCATACTTTTTATTTTTTAAGAAAATAGTGTATGGTGATAGTATGTTTTTAATTTTTTTGCTTGTGAGACCTAGGCAAGCGCCTAAGTAGTGGTAAAACCAGCCCTGCATATTTTGTATTTAAGTATGAGGGAAAAGCTGTTTTAAAAGTTGCTTAGAATGAATTTTGCAGTCAAATTCTAATTAAAGTTTCTATTAAGTCCTGTTTCCTGCTTATTGCATTTTTTCCATTACTACCTATATATGTAGGTACTATTTTAACACAGCCTTCTTGTCGGTATGTCAAAATTACGTATTCAATTGGATTCTTAAGACTTTACTGACTCTTGGGTAAAATTAATGTTTTTAAAGTTTTGGGAACCATATTTGTTCTCTATGAAAATTTTTTTATAAAAGATTTCTTGAAAAATTAAAAATTAGGCCCAGTGTTAATATAGGTTACCCCCATCTGGGGCCCGAGGACACCCTGTACATAGCTTGGTGTTTTATCATTGAGGAAGTACTTTTATTCTATCATACAGAGTGAACAACTTACAGCAATATTTCCTATAATCTAAGAAAATGGGTTTATTTACAATATTTTTCTCATATCGGTATATTTTTGTTAAGCTAACAGAACGAAGTACCTACTTATATTTTTCATCATTCATATATAGGGCGAACAAATACCGATTTCCAAGAAAAGTTTTGTATATAGCTTTGTCTTTTTATTGTTATTAACATTAACGCGCTTTTATTAGCTTGACTTGTAACATTGTAATGGAATCTTACAACTCACTTTTCACCCACTTCTAATTGTCGTATCGGTTTAAAACTTTGCGCAGTTCGGGTGACAATAATATGTTGTTTTTTTCATTAAAAAAAATATAGGTACCTACAGCATGTCTTCGAAATAGAAAAATTGTTATTATTGATTTTACGAAAAAGTGTCTCTTTATAAAAAGTTCTGCATCGTGAGAAAATAGCATTGCCATACAAAAATTTGATCTAGTACATACAGGGTGGCTCAAAAATGTAAGTCCTAATCCACGTGAAGCTAAAAAGACATCAATCAAATCGTTATTTAAAGGTAAACTGCCACAGCAGGTGTACTCGAGTTAATATTTTTGTTAGTGAATTAGGTTTGGAACATACAGGAGGTCCCAAAAATAAAATCAAATGTCTATTTCTATTTTGAATTTTAAGAACATAAGAACAAGAAAGAGTCAAAAGAAATATTTGTGAAAGCAATAAATATTTTTCCTGTCCTATAGTTTTTGTTTTTTTAACTGTCTTTTGTTCAAATAAAAAGTTTTTAGAAAATATATTATGTTTCATTTAAATGAACTTTTGTGAACGCCCTCTGTTTTTATTTTTAAAAGTTGGCAACCCTGTTTTAAACTATAATTTATTTCTTTCCTGCAGGTCCTCCTATATATGTTCATTTATATTTATTTAAGGTGACCAATCATCCTGTTTTGGTCAGAACCGGTTAAGGTTTTTCGACTATTGTCCTGGGTAAACAAAGTATCCTGGTCTGGTTTGTCCCGATTTTTACGATTTTGTCCAGAATTGTCCCGGATAACAAATTCACTAATGAAGCTCCTTAGTTAGACATGTGCATCTGTATAATGTATAATCCCATATGATATATAAAAGTAAAACTGGAATTTGTATCGTGTTAATGAATGTCAATAATTTTTTTTGCATTTATTTTTCAAAAAACATAACGCTATTGTGTTTTTACCTTTTCGTACCAAGTCAAGGTGACGCCCATTTTCTGACATTATTGTCAGAGTTTAAGTGCATTTTGTAAGTGTTTTTGGAGATTTTTTGGCAACTTAACATAATCTTAAAATTGAAATTTACCTATGTCAAGTTTTAATTCTTTAATCTAATGGAACAGGGCCTCACATGGGGTTAAGAATTTACCATGTAAAAACCCTATGGTCTGCTTTAAAAATACACTGTATATTTTTTTAAAGTATGAAAAATTAAGGGGTAAATGAACAAAATAGGCAGGTTTAAGAAAAGCTTAACCTTACAGTTTTACTTTCATAATTCTTTAAAACATAAATTTGATGTATTTTTTACACCTAACTTTTTATTTGAATGTTGTCGAGATAGACAAATAAGACTATGGATAAGTTTGTGTGGCGCATAGCGGATCATGATGTTTAACGTGACCATTTATTTTTTTCCTCAGAACGGGACGTCAACGGTTTTTCGCCAAAAAAGGTACATAAAAGAAAAACACATTATCTGTAATTTATGTAGTGTTATATTTTTGTGACGAACAAATTTTCTTTAATCTATCAGGTGATGATTGTAAGTAAGTGTGAAATTCCTGGTACGTTTTATAAGTTTTGCTTTTAAATTGATGTCGCGTTTGCAAACTTTCTGAAAACGGGACATTTTGGCGTCCCGAAGCTTTCCTTGGGGACAACGGGACAGTACTGAGAAACAGGACAATCCCGTTCAAAACGGGACGTATGGTCACGTTAGTCATGGTACCTATACATTTTCAGGACAATTAGTATTCCATTCATTGATTAAAAACATCTAAGCAAGCATGGATATACAGGGTGTTTCAATATTGTACCGACAAATTTAAACAGGTGATTCCTTGACCAAAAATAATGAAAAAAGTTCCAGACAATATAGGTCCGAAAACGTTTCGTTTCCAAGATACAGGGTGTTGAACTTTAATTTTTTTTTCGTTTTTTTTATTTATTTAATGCGCGCTTAAGAATTATTTATTCACAATTTGTACGTGTGTTACATATTAAAGTACCTACAGAATTAGCCTACTGCCATTTAAAATTATCTACAGGGTGTTATTTTTTTGGGGGGTCACGACCACTTTGACCCCCCGAACTTTTTTTTGATACGGCACTGGATATCCTTTTGTATGAAAAGAACTTTTTTGGTTTATCTTTTAACTTTTTCATCAATTGCACTTTCTTCATATCTTATACGGTTCGGCTGATATTTGGCAAAATATGATTTAAAGTAGGGCCAAATTTTAAATCTGGTCAGATAAAAAATAATTTATTTACCTAATAAATTTTAATTTAGTCATTACAAAACATATTAACGATAAAAGCATGTTCATAAAAGGAACTTTGAACAATTTTTGTGAAATAAATAAATAAAAAATAAATAAATAAATAAAAAAAATAAAAGTTTAACACCCTGTATCTTGGAAACGAAACGTTTTCGGACCTATATTGTCTGGAACTTTTTTCATTATTTTTGGTCAAGGAATCACCTGTTTAAATTTGTCGGTACAATATTGAAACACCCTGTATATTAACATTGGAAACCAGTAAGCCTAAAGTGTGGAATGTAGATGACTAATTTCTTGTTTTTGTTTTTTTACAGGCGGACGCGATTCACTGACGTCGTTAGCGGACGCGGACCCCTTCAAGTCCACACGTCGGGCATTTTGGCGGGCTGTTGTCTGGTTTGTCTGGGATGCCTTAAGGTCATGCAGCAAACTGGGAGTCGGAATTATGGGACGTTTTAATTCCTTCACTTGGTGACCACAAGCCTGATTAGCACGCTGAAGTGTCACGTAGTGAATTGTAGCCTTTATCCGCCAGCAGCTATACAGGATAATTTCAAGATTGGAGACGGGCTTTATTCAGTGAACTTGGAGGGGACTCGACTCTTCCAAATTTTCGTATTGTATGGGAGCAGAGCAACCTCATTCCTGGAAAATGACAACACTTCAAAATTATTCGGTAAGTATAATTTCCTCTGTTTTATTTGTACCAAACAAACAACAAAGTTTTCTAAATAAACTTGTTTACAAGAATATTTCAAAAATTGTTTTCAATAAATAAATTATCCACTTCATATTCTCCTGATTTGCCATTGCGAAGAATTCGCATTTTATGAGATATGAGGTAGGAGATAGAGTTGTGCCTTTGACCGGTCAACAACTTTTTGGTCAATTGACCGACAATTTGACCTTTCAGACCTCTTTCAGAACAGAATTATTTTCTTATTGTTGGTCAATAATTTTTGCAATATTGCATTTTTGTAAGACCTACTAGTGATCACACTTTATAATACCGTTAGTACCAATTATAAAATAAAATGGGTGAAAGTGAAAAATAAACGGAACTGCTAAATTTTGACGGCGAATAACGCCACAACGTCACTGAATAAAACGGGGATTTGCCCGAAACTCGCATAGACCATAGATCGGCGCCGGTGTTTCCCCGAAATGCATTTGTACAGGTCGGCCACATATCCGTACTTTATTTTGACATGGGGCAATTTTAATAAGTATTTGACCTAATATTTGACCGCGGTCAAATTGACCAGTCTATTGACCGGGCAATTGACCAAGGCACAACTCTAGTAGTAGGTATAGTGATTTGAAGCAAAAATTTGGCACCTTTTTTTGAATTGAATTATTCTGAATTGGCTAACAATGTTTTCAACTTGCAAGAAAATTGGTTATTCATGCATATGATCCAAAATGTTTAAATATCTGTTTGTGGAAAATTATGATTACTTAATTTGTGTTTTAAAAATTTTACTAATAATTGTTTGCTTACACTTTCTAGTAGAAAAACCTGAGCAAACTTCATTATAGGACTAAATCTTCGTTTTGAGAATTATAGACGATATATTTTTCCTACAAGTTAAAAATTCCCCCTTAAAAAATAGTTTAAAATACATTTCTCGCTCTTTTATCTGATACAAATTTAATGAAGGACGAAGTATTTTTCTTGTATTGAGATTTTTTTACATCTTTACACAGTGTTGTGTAACTGTTAAAACCTTTTGGCAAAAGTTAGAGCTTATTTTTTTATTTCAGGTATTTTGGCTATACCTACCCGGAGCGTCCGTTGTTACTGCTGGAATAAGTGTGGACAACTTTCATTAATTCCTCCCCCCCCCCCAAACACACACCCATCTTCATCTCTTTTGGGCACTGGGTTTTTTTTATTTATATCGACACTATAGTTTTAGAGGGACATGATGATTCCTAAATTTTTTTCCCATATAATTTCTTAATTATCTTTTACTGTATTTAATTTTTCAATTATCTTGTACCATATCTATATGTAGGCGTTTGTTCCATGACAAAAAAATCGTTTTGTATTGTATTTATCAGAGACTATAAATAATATAGACAGACACTCCAATACACCGAAAAGCCAGTCTCCCTTAAGACATTTGGTTGGTTTACTGGTATATGGTTTAAAAGTTTGTTTGTCCACCATTATATATACATGTAGATACATAGTATACATATTTATATAATGATAGAGAAACAAACTTTTAAACCATAAACCAGTAAACCCACCAAATGTCTCAAGGGAGACCCGCTTTTCGTTGCACGGCAGTGTTCGTCTAGATATTATTTAGTCTATGGTATTTATGTATTGTAGTTTTAGGCTTAGCTACTTACGGAATCACCATGCTCTCTTTAACAGTCTTTTTCCATCAACATAAAATTTACGGAAAAAGACATTTATAAATTATTAAAATTCATTACATAAACTGAAAATAAACTTCCCAGATATTCCAAAAATAAAGTTTTTAAACGACGAGTGCCGTATCGGGGTCCCTAGTGAAACTTATTTGCGTAAGGACGTCATACACTTATCTGTTGCAGCTCACTGGCCGAGTCAATGGATTTGTGCCGAAGCCCGTGGGACTGTGGCTTAGTTTTAGGAAACTAGTTCAGTTTTTAGAAACTAATTAGTTTATGAAGCTAGGCTATCTCTGATTCCCGGGAGAATCTCTGATATTACGGCATTCCTCCTTATTAACTTTTCGCGATAGTGAATAAATTTAAATTATCAGTACAAGTTTCAAACGACGAGTTCCGTTTCGGGGTCTCATTTAAGGACGTCATACACCTATCTGTTGTGGCCCGTGGCCGTAGCTACATTGACTGGTGCTAAGCCCTGTGAGACCTTGGCTTAGTTTTCCGGAATTCTAATTAATTTTACGGAATTTATTAGTTTTACGGGGCTAAGCTATCCGCTGATTCGCAGGAGAATCTCTGGATATAGCGGCGTTCGTCTCGCGTACGCGTCGCGTATATGTAAAAGTTTGAACTCATTACGTTGCGGTCCTCGTTGGAGCAGTTGTCTTTGAAAAGGGGCGCACTAATAGTGACTTCGGTACCGTGAGATCTATCAGGAGCGGTGTGTCGAGGCTGTTTGAAGCAGACGCCCCTGGCACGACGCGAGCGGTGCCCGCATGCTGCCAACCACAGACCCATAATTGGGCATCGGTTTGACACAATAAGGCTGATGCACGAAATTGCTGGTAAACCTGTAAAACAGTGATTTAACCACAGGTGCATTGCGGACGCTTAGGCTGAAAACACACTAATCCGCGTAGATCTCAGGGACTTCGACTGCACGTAGTAAGCCCTCTTTCATCTCACTTAGGGGCAAAGAAAACCGGTTTCGGTTTTCTGCGCTTCGGTGGGTATCAACTGCGAATCTTGGCTGCGACCGTCGCACGAAGGAAGTTGCAACACGCTATCCAGTCAGTAAATAAAATAGAGAACGTGTCGCCGATCTGCTATTCAAGGGCTTGCGTGAAATCATGGTCATGGAATGATCGTCGTCGTTTAGATACGTGAAGTCCTTGAGGACCATCGGATGTCCAATCTAGCATGCCGGCATGTCGGGCGTACGTCTATGCCCGTTTCTTCGACCCTTGGATAGTGGAGAAGGGAGATGGATTTCTGCACACTGGATTTGACTGGACTCCATTAGATACACTTAAATAAACAGGTAGGTATTTTTGGTACAGTACCTGTGACAGTACTGAGCATACAATGAACTACAAAAAATATCCAGCATTGTTTCGTGTTGTGTCAGATCTTAAAAAGTAACCAATCCCACTTTTCTCTGTTTCAGATATTTCTCAGTAAACCTGGACATCTGAGAAATTCAGCAGTAAACCTGGACATCTGAGAAATTGAGCAGCAAACCTAAACATACCAGTCAATTCAGTGGCAGGGTTCATCTCACCCGGTATCCTTGGAATAATATATAATATATCTGCACCTAGTAAGTAAAAAGCAAGTTGTTGTTTATTTATTAACCAAAAGGTCATTCCTGTGCTATGATGTATTTTTCCATATGTTGTCTCTCTCTCTCTCTCTCTCTCTCTCTCTCTCTCTCTCTCTCTCTATCTATCTATCTCTCTCTGAGTCAAGCAGCGTGGATACATTAATCTTAGCATATTTTATGTCAATTTTAATGTTACCCATTAAGCGCGACTTTGAGTGAATTTAACTGACAATAATTTGAAAAATACATCATAGAATCCAAAGAAGATACTGTACTACGCCTTTCATCGTCTTTGGGTTTAGCATCTCCTTATCCCTGCGACGTACGCCATTATATCATTATCATTATTATCTATATACTGTGGTTAATGGGCAAATGAGGATTTCGTATTTCTATTTATTCCACAAATCATTCAATTATATTTTAAAATAGCTGACTTGTAATCATTAAAGTGACTAGTGAAGTGAACGTGTAAAGTGTTTTTTTACTCTCTTATACGATTTTCACCTTCGTGCTGACCTCCTTTTTCTAAGCAGGACACAACAGGTGCCTACGCGTCATACATAAAGTTTATCCTGTGCAGAATTCTGCACAGGATTAATAACTGATTTGTGATAAGTGATATTGTACAGATAAGTATAGATATTGTAAGTGATTCTGCTCAGAACCAAGTTACAGTGATGTGCGGGATATATTGCAAGTGATTCTGCTCAGAGCCAAGATTGCACATCAGTGTTCAGAACCAATCCAAGTTTTAAGAAGAGGAATGTTACTTTAAGAACAATATATTAAGAAGAAAATGGAGCAAAAAATATAAACAAAGAAAAATCTTCCATTTTTAGTTTCTTACAAGATCTTGCATAGGGACTGATTGTTTGATTTGTGGCCTAAATTGCATAAGTTAGTAAATACAGTGACAAACGCACGAGTGTCTAAGAAGTGAATGTCGTATCCGGGTTTTATGTTATAATTATAACCAGCTATCAGCGATCATAGTGGGAATGGTCTCTGGTTTTAACGCTTCACTTTCTAGTCGCCCGGTCGCATTCGGGACACGCGCTGACGTGTAACAGTAACCTGCAACTGTGCATTAGAGGTGAATGTCGTATCCGGATCTTTAACTTGATATGTGCCCTATGAATCAGACGGCCACAGTTGTGGCCAAATGAGGGTCCCCAGCCTTTGTTTGGTTGCAGGCGTGCGTGGTGATCATAAGGTAGATTGAATAGTGCCGAAGGATCCGGCGCGGCTTCATCTCTCATCACTTTTGTGCAGTCATCAACATAGGGCAGACGAAGAAGAGTCCTGCACCTAGGCATCAGGGCAACCTGGCATTAGCAGATAGCGTAGGTGTTTACCGAAAAACAAAGAGATCACATCTAGGTGTGATTTTGCTTTGTTGTTCAGTTCTCACTCTGTCTTTTTACAGGTTGTCCCGATGGGGGCACAGAAAGTGCAAAAAATGTAGGGTCGCGTCGTTATTGCACGTTTTGCAACACTGTATTTACTACAACGGGGGTTATTCATTTTTTTATTCATCCACAATACTCGCAGAGTAAAATAATATGTTATAATACCTACACTTTATTTTTTATTATCCGCCACGCAGCGATTAACAATGTATTTTTATCGCCGCCTCACTTGCCTTTAATCACTTGTTTTATTTGAAAGCCATTTTACATTACAACATGAAAAACTACAAGAGTAAATCAAATTAAAAAGTTTTTAAAGGACGGATTCCGTATCGCAGTACCATTTGGACGTCATACACCTATCTATTGTAGCTCACTGACCGAGTCAATAGACTGGTGCCAAAGCCCTGGGGACTGTGGCGTAGTTTTAGGAAACTAGTTCAGTTTTTCGGAACTAATTATTTTATGAAGCTAGGCTATCTCTGATTCGCAGGAGAATCTCTGATATTACGGCATGCGACCTTTATTACTTCGACGATAATAAATGAATTTAATACTTATTATCGTCCCCTACCAATCAAGTGTATAAGTTTTTAAGCACAAGCTCCTTACCTGGGTCTACTTCAAGGACGTCATACACCTATCTGTTGTAGCTCATTGACGGAGTCAATGGACTGGTGCTAAAGCCCTGGGAGACACTGGCTATGTTTTATGAAATGAGCAGGAATCTCTTGAGAGAGGAGATTTTGGCCTATTTTATAAAGCCTAGATATCGCCGATTCGAAGATGAATCTCCGATATTAGGGCGTTCGTTCTTAATTACTTGTTTTATACTATAGCTACCCATTGGTAGTACCGGGATTCGAGATTCCTTGTGAACATGTTTGCTACCTTGTCCTTTTTTCCTTCCTTTCCAATTTCATAAAATGTCATTCTGTTGATATACATAGGATATGCAATAAATACATACTTGACCGACATATATTACATATCATATGGAATGTAACGCAGCCATTAATAATGTAAATTTATCGCTGCCTCACTTGCCTTTAATCACTTTTTCTTATTCGAAATAAATTTTACATTACAACATGAAAAACTACAAGAATAAATCAAATTAAAAAGTTTTTAAAGGACGGATTCCGTATCGCAGTCCCATTTGGACGTCATACACCTATCGATTGTAGCTCACTGACCGATTCAATAGACTGGTGCCAAAGCCCTGTGGACTGTGGCGTAGTTTTAGGAAACTAGTTCAGTTTTTCGGAACTAATTAGTTTATGAAGCTAGGCTATCTCTGAGTCGTAGGAGAATCTCTGATATTACGGCATTCGACCTTTATTACTTCGACGATAATAAATGAATTTAATACTTATTATCGCCCCCTACCAATCAAATGTAAATAAGTTTTTAAGCGCGAGCTTCCTAGCTGGGTCTCCTGCGCAAGGACGTCATACACCTCTCTGTTGTAGCTCACTGACGGAGTCAATGGACTGGTGCTAAAGCCCTGGGAGACACTGGCTACGTTTTATGAAATAAGCAGGAATCTCGTGAGAGAGGAGATTTTGGCCTATTTTATAAAGCCTAGATATCGCTGATTCGAAGATGAATCTCCGATACTAGGGCGTTCGTTTTTAATTACTTGTTTTATACTATAGCTACCCACTGGTAGTACCGCTGGATATACCTTAAATGTACATGTACATACTTTACGTACATATATTACATATCACATGTATGTCCATGGAATGTAAAACATAACATTATTTGGCGTTTATATTCTATTAATAGGATATGCATTAAATGTATATACTTTACATACATATATTACATATCATATTGATGGAATCTAAACGTTCATATGGGGATACTCGTGAATCCATTAAGCAGGACTTCAAGAAAAATACAAAAGAAAAATAAGCAAAAACCCATACTATACAGGACAAGCTTAGATACTTCTAAATGATAGAATTGCTTGAAATCATTGAACTTGGACCAAGTTAAGAGGTGTTAAAAACAGACTAGAATTTGAAGCAATCATTAGAAGAGATTTCCGTATTTTTCTTTAAAGAGAAGAAACTATGCTTCTGTATCATAGAAGAATATGCAACAAGTAGCTTGTTTGCTCTGAGAAGACGCATAGTCGAAAACGGTTCATGTTTGTGCCAGTAATTCTGTCAGGACAAAGTTCATATAGTCTTTTATGTTTTAGGTTTATGTAAACCCAAATATGACCAAAATCTCGTATCTTACAGTACTTACATTGTTGCCAGTTGTTATTACTTTCTTATGTATATTAGTGATATTTGGAAAAGCTTATTGTCTGATTATTTCAAACTGAAATGATAAGATGGAGTGGAAGAGTACATAGGTACTGGAGTACTGGAGGATAAGGTAGGGTAGTATATATATTTTGGAGAATTAAAAGGTAGGAAAAGTATATTTTTTCGGTGTTGATTGGGTTTGTGCGCCTCGTAATATTAATAATATTTATTTTTTGTATTTTTAATATTACTTGCTTTCTAATTTATAAATTTTTTCAAAAAGTATATATCAATAAAATTCTTATTTTCAAAATTATCTTACAAAATCGACTATACTGATACTTTTATGAACCCATTTTACTAACTTTGTACTTGCGTTTTAATATTACTCCTTTTTTTAAACGAAAAAAATTACTGCATTGGGCCAAAATTTTCTAAAATTCAGGGTTGGGGCGGAAGATTTTTATTTGAAGTCGTTATAAAACGAGGCTGCACAAAATATGGAAATTTTTATTACAGTTACGGAAAACTCCGGTTAATTTCGCGTCGCGCCGCGCCGCGCCTGCAAAGTCCCTCGCCAAAATACCCTTTAAACATCTTAAACTCAAAATTCTTAAATGAAAACATAAATAAATTAATTTTCATTATTGGTCTGCTGTCTGTCGGTCTATCTGTTGCAAAACACAAAAACTATTTGACAAAGAAAATATTTCTCTGAAATTACTTATGTTCTAGTTTTGGTTGCTGGTTCACAATACATCATACAGGGTGAACCACTTAAAAAAATAAATTCTCTATAATCTCTTTAACTCCAGAAGGCAACTGCCACAAAAATAATGATTTGCAAAAGTTAAATTATGGTTAATTTATAGTTATTTTAGAAGATAATCTTTATATGGTTAACTTATTTAATGTAACATACCTACAGGGTTAACAACTTAAATTTTGTACATTTTTAATACAACTTCAGCCAAACTTTTTCACTAAAATTACATTTGCTTAAATAACTGTGATTTTCCCTTTTTCCCTTTGAGACCCTTACACCCTGATTCCGAACGAAATTTCGACTTTCGCAGATATTTACTATTTATTTGTGAATAGTGATCAAGTGATGTGTGTGATAAATCTTTTTAGTGTCCTTTGATTTTTTTAGTGTTGAAAAAATACTACGCAGAAAATTAGATCTTTCTGCTTGCCAAATAATTGTGAATAGTGATGTAAATAAATAAGAAAATGTGCACATGGCTGTCATTGATATTTCAAGTGTATTGGTGTGTTTTACAGTGATTATAAGTAGTGATAGATAAATTCGTGCATATATATTACAAGTGACCGTGTTTGTAATAAAGCTGTGGAATAATAATGATGTAATGGGCAGGCGGCTGTTATGGATACTTTAAGTGTATTGGGGTGTGTTTTAGTGATTATAAACGGTGATGCGTTTCGTGCATATAACTATATTACATGAGGCAATGTTGGTAATAACGCAGTGGAATAATTATTGTGGAATATTTACGGTGATGTGAATAGTGACGAAGTAATGTTAATAGTAAACCAGTGAGTGTGTAATAGTGACAGGTATCTTATGTTGTGTCTTACAGTTATTATACAGTTACAGTGATGTAAATAGTGATGAAGTAACAGAAATAGTAGGTAAGTGGCTGTGAGTAATGGTTGCAATAAATTTATTGTTGTTGTAAAGTGAACATAAGTAGTGATGTGCTTTGTGCTTATATATTTCAAGTGTCAGTGTGTGAGGCAGAGGTGTGGAATAATTCAATGTGTATATATTTACAGTCGTGCCCCTCTAATAAGGCCTAAATGTGCCGTTTCCATGGATTTATTATAAATCCTAATAAATCCATGGCCGTTTCCTTCTTCCTCGTAAAATCTTTTTATTGCATATTGTCAAGACATTTAACTGTATTTATAAACACATTGCATTTTGGAGCAGGTGTAGGGGAGTTGGGAGCCTGCTAACTTAACTTTTTAGTTAAGGTCGTAGTTATATTTTCGGTCATATACAGTTAAGCTCATATTGACAGTGTTTATAAACAGTGACGTGCTTTGTATGATGTGGAATAATTCAATGTGTATAAATTTACAGTGATGTGAATAGTGATGAAGTAATGCGATTAGTAAGCAAAGGCTGTGCGCTCGTGATGGATATTTTGTATTGTGTATATTACAGTGATTATACATAGTTACAGTGATGTGAACAGTGATAAAGTATCGGAAATCATCCAGGAAATGATAAGGATAATGAAGAACAAGGAAGCGGAAAGAAATGAGAGACAAAGGACAAATGGGCGCTAGCCAGAATGATCCCTAATAAGAGTGAGAAAGAACGAATGTAGGGGGTAGAACAGGCCGAACCCCTAATCGCATACTGTGGACGGGGGACGTAGGCTGCAGAATGAAAGACAGCCCGATACTAGCGAAGATATGCCAGAAATGACGGTACCGTTGGATCAATGGGAGATGTTCAGTGGGGCCACTTGTTCGAAGCGTGCTTCGACTACGCCCCATTAAAAAGAAAGTGGCTGTGTGAGTAATGGTTCTAATATAAAATAGGTAGTGATGTGCTTTGTGAATAGATATTTCAAGTGGCAGTGTGTGATAAAGGTGTGGAATAATTCAACGTGTATATATTTACAGTTATGCCCTTCTAATAAGGCCTGAATGTGCTGTTTCCTTCTTCCTAGTAAAATACTTTTATTGCATATTGTTAAGACATTCAACTGTATTTATAAACACATTGCATTTTGGAGCAGGTGTAGGGGAGTTGGGAGCCTGCTAACTTAACTTTTTAGTTAAGGTCGGGTATATTTTTGGTCATATACAGTTGAGCTCATATTTACAGTGATTATAAACAGTGACGTGCTTTGTATGATGTGGAATAATTCCATGCATATATATTTACAGTGATGTGAATTGTGATGAAGTAATGTGAATAGTAAGCCAGTGGTTGTGTGAGTGATCGATATTTGGTATTGTGTTCCTTACAGTGATTATACACAGTTACAGTGAAGTGAGTGAAGTGCAAATACTGATGAAGTAACGGAAATAGTAGGCAAGTGGCGTTGTGCATATACATATATTTTAAGTGTCGGTGTGTGTGGTAAAGGTGTGGAATAATTCAATGTGTATATATTTATAAACACATTGTATTTTGGAGCAGGTGTAGGGGAGTTGGGAGCCTGCTAACTTAACTTTTAGTTAAGGTTGTAATCATACTTTTGATTATGTGTAAGAGAAGAACAGGACCGGCACGGTCATATTTATTTCATAAAAGTCGGTAAAATGGAAAGGCCAGTGAAATCTATGTGCGGAAATCAAGAGGGACAAATTGGGAAAACCTAAGAATTAGTGGAGAATACATTTGTCCAAGAGGAAGATGATCTACACTATCCAGTTAAATAGTGGAACAATCAGCTTAACGTCGTCAGTAAAGGAGCTCCTGCTGATCACAAAGAAATACAGTCCAGAAGCAAACTTCATATTATATAAGAGTATAGTAATGTAACATACTTATTGTACTATTTTAATCTAGCATAATTTATTAATTGTATTCATTATACATGTGATTCAGTAAACGTTTGTCTTTTTCGACTAATGGCCAAAGGTTTGTTTCAGTGGTTTCAAATCAGTCTGAGTCAATAAATGTCAATCAACAAACCGTTTATATTCAAAGTAAAACTAACTTACTGAGACATTCCAGGGCAAAGACAAAGCAAGTCAGTGCCAAACAATGCTACGGTGGATCAACAGGATCCCGCGAAAATTTCCTATAAGGCTTACTGTGACGCGACCAATAATGGGTCACTGCATCTTAAGGAAATGTCTGCACAGAATATTCGTTTCGCTTCGGTCCTGATTCTGATTGACAGTTAAACATTAAATAAGTTTCATTTGTTTAACTGTCAAATAGATCCAGGACCAAAGCCAAACGAAAACGTCTAATGGGCTTGCATTAAAATGAAGTACACGCAGTACAGGTTATGAAATGAAGAGGAGACAGCCTCATAATGCGCCCCACTAGCTCATTAAAGATTAACAAACCACCTAAGGGAACTCGTTGCCCAGGGTGGGACGTCCATGAGACAGCTAGAGAATTATTTAACCTAATAAAGGGGCCTAACTAGGCCCAGCTCAACAGGGGTCACAATAAGCCTTATTGACTGCGGTACAGAGAATGTACACACCTACCCTACCCTTCCCTACTTTCCAATCCAATCTGAAACTATATGTGACTAGTAGTTGCGATAAAGTTGAAAAATCCTGCAAGAGCAAAATCCGTTAGCCCAGGTTTGCTCACCAAAGATCCATGCCACATTTTGTTCTTTTCCTGCAATTGTAGTGCGTACACATGACTCCCTGCTATTTTTTAATGATAAAGTACGTATCAAAGACACTTCATGATACTTTTACAGCTATTACAGTTTACATTTTTGTGTATTTTAAAATTTAATAACAATATACATATAACAAATGACATTTTTAGACGTACAAATCGATGGTTCAGTTCCATACAGCAACAAGTCTAAAATTTACATATTTCGTGATAAGTACAGAATAAGTTTAAATTCTAATCCGTTACTAGTTTTATAAAGCAACAACTCAAAATTTGTAAAGTTGGTAAAATCAACTCTACAAATTTCGAGTTGTTGCCTTATAAAACTAGTAAAGGATTAGAATTTAAACTTATTTCCTTATTAATCACAAAATATGTAAATTTAGAATTGTTGCTGTATGGAACTGGGCCATTAAAATATTTTCCATGCAATTTAAATAAATATTTTACGATTGAAATTACATGATCAGAAAAATTAAGCTGCAGGCAGAAATTTTGTCCTGAGTTCATGTTTTTAAAATTATCATAAAAAAGGCTACATCTACATGCTTGGTTGTGACGCACCTATTTACACACAGGCAGACGGAAGCCCCTTATTAGGTACTGGCCTTTCTATGAGCAGGACAATAATATGTTTATATACTTACTTAAGTACCTACATCAAAAACACTAATAAATGCATCTTATTTCTGCATGTGTCCATTACCTATCTACAGCAGGAGTTTGTGTGTAAATTACTACAATGGCAGGAAATACAACATCTAGTGTGTACCTATCTTTGGTGTGTACGCCCAGTCTAATAGATTCTGTTTTGGCAGTAGTTTTAAACTAATCACTGTAGATTTTATTCTGAAGGCAAATGGTTTTGTGGGTTGATTTTTTTGGCTCTTATTGATTTGATACCACTGCTGCACTAGAAACAAACCAGCAGCACCAAAAAAAATCATATCGCATGTCGTACTTATTTGGTGCAAAAATCGTCACCTTAAGGGAGTCCTAAAACGTCGAAATTACCTACATTTGCTGGGTCTTTAGGACCTGGGTGCAGACTTTTAAGATTCGTTTTTGAGCAGAAATACCTACTAGATTTGTATGCTACAGAATGTGTCAGTATAAAGGCCTTAAAGCATTAAAATCTAAATCCTGTCCGATAGCTAGGCATCTTAAAGGCTTCTTATTGTGTGTCTTCCAGGCTTAGCTTGCCTGGGATGCCGATCAGCTCTTAACCAACTTGCAAAAAATATTATAGCAATACTGAGTGGCAGGACATGATGGCACTAAAATTTCTGACCAACTTACGAAAGAAGCTGCAAAGGCGCCATTCTATGGACCTTTTGCAGCGCTACTAGGGCATCTTTTACAAGACCTCTGACAGTGGATCAAAGAACAGGAAAAATAGCCTACGGGGGAAATGCTCCAGTGGGCTCCAGGGTAGACAGGCAAAAACGATTAGTACCTTTTAGTGCCCGACTTTACTAAGGTTCTAAAACTTCCAACCAATGAACGCGTACTGGTTACCTGCTCTCACATAGGGCAACCTGCTCTTGGAGATAAGTGATTGTGGGTATTCACAAAAGGTCTGGGTCGAAATGATGGGCTATTTCAAGCCTTCCAAAGGCCCATTTTTTAAAAATTAGCAAGTGTTGGTAATTTTAAGGTTATAGGACTCGGTAAAATTCAAATCTTGGATATTTTTTGTTACTTACGAATATCGTTCAGGCATTTCCCTTGATTTTCTTCAATTTTACAGTTAAATAAGTTTTATAATAAACTTAAAAGTTCATAAATACGCTTCGTACAGACGTACAAGTGATTTAGCAAAGCGAGACATTAAAATTCAGCCGCGCATGTCCTCAAAATATCCAAAATTTGTATTTTAGTTGTATTAGGTGATGAATCGCGTTGTTAGGCCTTAAAATGAGATGTTTTGTAAGGGGGCTACATGCGGCTTGATTTTTTTTGTGTTATTCAAAAAGTTGAATTTTAGTAATATTGGGGGTGCTACGCAATTTTTTTCCCCAAATTTTACTGCATACTAACCCTTAAACGGGGTTTTTAATATCCATATCCTAAAAATTAAAGATATCCTTATCCTCAATCTCAAAAATCCTTGATGTCGAAGAATTATATATCATAAGAATTAAAAATCCAAGTTATCGAAATTCTCGGTTGGAGCATTTAATGCTGATTTAATGTTAATATGGGTAAAAGCTATCGTTCTTGAGGCCGTACAGGTTTAATTTTATAAGGGTCCCGATTTTTAGAGCGTTTAAACGGTTGACAGCATTTTTATTGCATATCTTAGTATGCAATTGCGGGTGCAGGGTGGGGCTCGTGCACGCCCTGGGGACAGGGTGGTTACTGGTTACTTGTGCCCACACCCTGATGGGGACAGGGTGGGGACTTGTGTCCACACCCTGGTAAACAGGGTGAGGACATGAGCCAGAAACTAGACACGTTAATCATTCACATATATTTTTAGAAAGATCGTAACATCCCCAACGAATGCAGTTCCAAACAAACACTGATTGAATTTTTGAAGGACAAAAATTTAAAATATACTCCCGGTCAGACTTGCCCGGGACCCGGATCCAACCAAACCTTCGAAAATAAAGGATACATACAGACCACCCAACGTCAACAACAAAATATTAGCAAAGGATACAATCCGGACCAGGTTGACGCGTGCATTAGTCCAATATTTTTAATTACCGTAGCTATATTTCTAAATAAACTTTTTAAAATGCTTTTGTTGTTTTATTTACTTGCTAAATATTAAAAAATCCTGACTTACTAAAAGTAGCGAAATGTGTTAACATTTAGCAACAATTCCTTAACAATAGGAAAATATGCACAACCTGGCAATGTCGCGGATCAGAAGTAGATACAAAATTTGAGATTTGATATTTTCATTAGAGCAGAAGTGCGTGTAGATAGTTTTGGCTTCTGATAAGCGACGTTTGTGCAAGATCTCAGTTCTTAAAGAAATACCTTCTCGAACTTCTGTGCTCCTAATAATCCCTAAAAACGAAGAAATTTTGCACAACCTGGCAATGCCGCACATTGGGAGCAGAAAATACCTCCTCACGTTTGCTGTCCAAATTTTGGTTAAAATCTTAATGTATTAATTAAACTATCAGGAGTAGTTTACCTCCTCGCACTTCTGCACTCCTGATACACAAATACAATTTTGCGTTTTATTTTTCACTGTAGGTGCTGAAAATGAAGATCTTTACCAAAATTTGCACAGCAAAGATTCGAGGATTTATCGCAAAACTATCAGGAGTAGTTTACCTCCTCACATTTCTGTGCTCCTGATACAAAAATCCAAATTTGGCGTTCGAATTTCACTTTTGGTGCAAATTTGGCATTTTATTTCCACTTTTGGTGCAGAAAATTAAGATTTTGACCAAAATTATCAAGAGCAGAAACCCGACGAGGTTTCGCATAAACTATCAGGAGTAATTTACCTCCTCGCACTTCTGCCCCCCTGATGCACAATGTTAATAAAGTTATTTCTGTAGTTAATTTTCTGTACCAAAAGTGGAAATAAAATGCCAAATTTGCACCAAAAGTGAATTTAGAACGTCAAATTTGGATTTTTGTATCAGGAGCACAGAAATGCGAGGAGGTAAATTACTCCTGATAGTTTATGCGAAACCTCGTCGGGTTTCTGCTCTTGATAATTTTGGTCAAAATCTTAATTTTCTGCACCAAAAGTGGAAATAAAATGCCAAATTGCACCAAAAGTGAATTTAGAACGCCAAATTTGGATTTTTGTATCAGGAGCACAGAAATGCGAGGAGGTAAATTACTCCTGATAGTTTATGCGAAACCTCGTCGGGTTTCTGCTCTTGATAATTTTGGTCAAAATCTTAATTTTCTGCACCAAAAGTGGAAATAAAATGCCAAATTTGCACCAAAAGTGAATTTAGAACGCCAAATTTTGAATATTGTATCAGGATCACAGAAACGTGAGGAGGTATTTTCTGCTCCCAATGTGCGGCGTTGCCTGATAGTGCAAAATTTCTTAGTTTTTAGGGATTTTCTATTAGGAGCACAGAAGTTCGAGAAGTTATTGCTCCGTCACGGAGTATCGCTCACTATGATACACGCATCAATGGCGTGTCGCTGGCAACGCGCTTGTTGAGAAGTCGCTGGCGATTCGCCAGGAAACGACTGTAAATTTTGAATATTGTATCAGGATCACAGAAACGTCAGGAGGTATTTTCTGCTCCCAATGTGCGGGGTTGCCAGATCGTGCAAAATTTCTTCGTTTTTAGGGATTTTCTATTAGGAGCACAGAAGTTCGAGAAGGTATTTCTTTAAGAACTGAGATCTTGCACAAACGTCGCTTATCAGAAGCCAAAAATATCTGCACGCACTTCTGCTCTAATGAAAATATCAAATCTCAAATTTTGTATCTACTTCTGATCCGCGACATTGCCAGGTTGTGCATATTTTCCTATTGTTAAGGAATTGTTGCTAAATGTTAACACATTTCGCTACTTTTAGTTAGTAAGTCAGGATTTTTTAATATTTAGCAAGTAAATAAAACAACAAATGCATTTTAAAAAGTTTATTTAGAAATATAGCTACGGTAGTTAAAAATATTGGACTAATGCACGCGTCAACCTGGTCCGCATTGTATATCCTTTGCTAGTATTTTGTCGTTGACGTTGGGTGGTATGTATCCTTTATTTTCGAAGGTTTGGTTGGGTCCGGGTCCCGGGCAAGTCTGACCGGGAGTATATTTTAAATTTTTGTCCTTCAAAAATTCAATCAGTGTTTGTTTGGAACTGCATGCGTTGGGGATGTTACGATCTTTCTAAAAATATATGTGAATGATTAACGTGTCTAGTTTCTGGCTCATGTCCTCACCCTGTTTACCAGGGTGTGGATACAAGTCGCCACCCTGTCCCCAGGGTGTGGGCACAAGTAACCACCCTGTCCCCAGGGCGTGCACGAGCCCCACCCTGCACCCGCAATTGCATACTAAGATATGCAATAAAAATGCTCTCAACCGTTTAAACGCTCTAAAAATCGGGACCCTTATAAAATTAAACCTGTACAGCCTCAAGAACGATAGCTTTTACCCATATTAACATTAAATCAGCACTAAAAGCTCCAACCGAGAATTTCGATAACTTGGATTTTTAATTCTTATGATATATAATTCTTCGACATCGAGGATTTTTGAGATTTAGGATAAGGATATCTTTAATTTTTAGGATATGGATATTAAAAACCCCGTTTAAGGGTTAGTATGCAGTAAAATTTGGGAAAAAAATTTGCGTAGCACCCCCGTCACTGAGTCAACTTTTTGAATAACACAAAAAAAAATCAAGCCGCATGTAGGAGCCCTCTTACAAAATATCTTATTTTAAGGCCTAACAACGCGATTCATCACCTTAACACAACTAAAATACAAATTTTGGATATTTTGAGGACATGCGCGGCTGAATTTCAATGTCTCGCTTTGCTAAATCACTTGTACGTCTGTACGAAGCGTATTTGTGAACTTTTAAGTTTATTATAAAACTTATTTAACTGTAAAATTGAAGAAAATCAAGGGAAATGCCTGAACGATATTCGTAAGTAACAAAAAATATCCAAGATTGGAATTTTACCGAGTCCTATAACCTTAAAATTACCAACACTTGCTAATTTTTAAGAAATGGGCCTTTGGAAGGCTTGAAATAGCCCATCATTTCGACCCAGACCTTTTGTGAATACCCACAACCACTTATCTCCAAGAGCAGGTTGCCCTATGTGAGAGCAGGTAACCAGTACGCGTTCATTGGTTGGAAGTTTTAGAACCTTAGTAAAGTCGGGCACTAAAAGGTACTAATCGTTTTTGCCTGTCTACCCTGGAGCCCACTGGAGCATTTCCCCCGTAGGCTATTTTTCCTGTTCTTTGATCCACTGTCAGAGGTCTTGTAAAAGATGCCCTAGTAGCGCTGCAAAAGGTCCATAGAATGGCGCCTTTGCAGCTTCTTTCGTAAGTTGGTCAGAAATTTTAGTGCCATCATGTCCTGCCACTCAGTATTGCTATAATATTTTTTGCAAGTTGGTTAAGAGCTGATCGGCAGCCCAGGCAAGCTAAGCCTAGAAGACACACAAGAAGCCTTTAAGATGCCTAGCTATCGGACAGGATTTAGATTTTAATGCTTTAAGGCCTTTATACTGACACATTCTGTAGCATACAAATCTAGTAGGTATTTCTGCTCAAAAACGAATCTTAAAAGTCTGCACCCAGGTCCTAAAGACCTAGCAAATGTAGGTAATTTCGACGTTTTAGGACTCCCTTAAGGTGACGATTTTTGCACCAAATAAGTACGACATGCGATATGATTTTTTTTGGTGCTGCCGGTTTGTTTCTAGTGCAGCAGTGGTATCAAATCAATAAGAGCCAAAAAAATCAACCCACAAAACCATTTGCCTTCAGAATAAAATCTACAGTGATTAGTTTAAAACTACTGCCAAAACAGAATCTATTAGACTGGGCGTACACACCAAAGATAGGTACACACTAGATGTTGTATTTCCTGCCATTGTAGTAATTTACATACAAACTCCTGCTGTAGATAGGTAATGGACACATGCAGAAATAAGATGCATTTATTAGTGTTTTTGATGTAGGTACTTAAGTAAGTATATAAACATATTATTGTCCTGCTCATAGAAAGGCCAGTAATGTGCTTCCGTCTGCCTGTGTGTAAATAGGTGCGTCACAACCAAGCATGTAGATGTAGCCCTTTTTATGATAATTTTAAGAACATGAACCGAGGACAAAATTTCTGCCTGCAGCTTAATTTTTCTGATCATGTAATTTCAATCGTAAAATATTTATTTAAATTGCATGGAATATATTTTAATGGCCCAGTTCCTACCAGCAACAATTCTAAATTTACATATTTTGTGATTAATAAGGAAATAAGTTTAAATTCTAATCCTTTACTAGTTTTGTAAGGCAACAACTCGAAATTTGTAGAGTTGATTTTACCAACTTTACAAATTTTGAGTTGGATTTTTCAACTTTATCGCAACTACTAGTCCCATATGGTTTCGGATTGGATTGGAAAGTAGGGTAAGTGTGTACATTCTCTGTCCTACCGCAGTCAATAAGGCTTATTGTGACCCCTGTTGAGCTGGGCCTAGTTAAGCCCCTTTATTAGGTAAATAATTCTCTAGCTGTCTCATGGAGGTCCCACCCTGGGCAACGAGTTCCCTTAGGTGGTTTGTTAATCTTTAATGAGCTAGTAGGGCGCATTAAGAGGCTGTCTCCTCCTCTTCGTCTCATAACCTGTACTGCGTGTACTTCATTTTAATGCAAGCCCATTAAACGTTTTCGTTTGGTTTTGGTCTTGGTTCTATTTGACAGTTAAACAAATTAAACTTATTTAATGTTTAACTGTCAACCAGAACCAGGACCGAAACGAATATTCTGTGCAGACATTTCCTTCAGATGCAGTGACCCGGCCATTATTAGTCCCGTCACAGTAGGCCTTATAGGAAATTTTCGCGGGATCCTGTTGATCCACCGTAGCATTGTTTGGCACTGACTTGCTTTGTCTTTACCCTGGAATGTCTCCGTAAGTTAGTTTTACTTTGAAGATGAACGGTTTGTCGATTGACGTTTATTGGCTCAGACTGATTTGAAACCACTGAAACAAACCTATGGCCATTAGTCAAAAGAGACAAAAGTTTACTGAATTTTTAATAATACAATTAATAAATTCTGCTAGTACAATAATTATGTCACATTACTATACTCTTATATAATATGAAGTTTACTTCTGGACTGTATTTCTTTTGAGGATCAGCAGCACAAAATATCCCACTTATTTGTGATCAGCAGGAGCTCCTTTACTGACGATGTCAAACTGATTGTTCCACTGTTTAACTGGATAGTGTAGATCATCTTCCTCTTGGACAAATGTCTTCTCCACTAATTCTTAGATTTTCCCAATTTGTTCTTATTCTTCTTGCTTATCACACATATATTTCACTGGCCTTCACAACCTTAACTGAAAAGTTAAGTTAGCAGGCTCCCAACTCCCCTACACCTGCTCCAAAATGCAGTGTATGCACACTGACACTTGAAATATCTATGCACAAAGCACATCACTACTTATAATCACTGTAAAACACAATATATTTATTACAGCCAGTAATCACATAGCCACTTACTTCATCACTATTCACATCACTGTAACTATGTATAATCACTGTAACACAACAACAAAATATCCATCACTACCACATAGCCACTGGCTTACCATACACATTACTTTTTTTCTATTTATATCACTGCAAATAGAAACACATTGAATTATTCCACATCACTGTTTATGATCACTGTAAATATGAACCAAAAATATAACTATAAACTTAACTAAAAAGTTAAGTTAGCAGGCTCCCAACTCCCCTACACCTGCTCCAAAATACAATGTGTTTATAAATACAGTGGAATGAATGATCCAGCAATATGCAAAAAAATGACTTTACATAGAGAAGAAAACGGCACATTTAGGCCTTATCAAAGGGACACAACTGTAAATATATACACATTGAATTATTCCACACCTCTGCCTCACACACTGACACTTGAAATATCTATGCACAAAGCACATCACTACTTATAATCACTGTAAAACACAATATATTTATTACAACTATTACTCACATAACCACTTGCCTACTAGTTTCGGTATTTTATCACTATTCACTTCACTGTAACTGTGTAAATCACTGTGCGACACACAACACAAAATATTGATCACTATCACTCAGCCACTGGCTTACTCTTCACATTACTTCGTCACTATTCACATCGCTGTAAATATTCAATTATTCCACAGCTTTATTACCAACAATGTCTCATGTTATATACTTATATGCACGAAGCAAATCACTGGTTGTAATCACTAAAACACACCCTCAGACTTTATCTACATCATCATTATTCCAAAGCTTTATGAATTACGGTTACTTGTAATATAATATATGGGCGAAGCACATCACTACTAATCACTGTAAGAAATACGCCAAGGCACTTAAAATATCCATCACTGCAATCTCCCCATTATTCACATTATCACTACTCCACGCCCTTATTACAAACATGGTCACTTATAATATCTAAGCACGAAGCACATCACTACTTATAATCACTGTAACACATAAAACCAGATACTTAAAATATTCATCATTTACATTTACTATTCTCAATACTTGGTCACTATTTGTAGTTATTTAATATTATTAAAATAATTTTTTCAACACTAAGAAAATAAAAGGACACTAAAAAGATTTATCACGCACATCACTTGATCACTATTCAAAAATTAGTAAAAATTTGCGCGAAATTTCATTCGGAATCAGGGGGTAAGGGTAATCAAAGAGATGAAGTCCCAAAATTAGGCATATGTACCTATTCACAAAATATTTTCTGACATTTGTCCGCCCTGTATATGAAATTAAAGGTGTCTTTATTTCTGTTAAAATCGCAGTTATTTAAGCAAATGTTATTTTAATGAAAAACTGTCTTTGAGTTTAAATTAAATTTATTTTAAAATAATTAAACAGAATTTAATTTTTGCAAATCATTATTTTTGTAAGTTTCCTTTCGGAGTGAAAGAAATGATAAGGAATGTATTTTTTTAAGTGGTTCACCCTGTATTATGTATTGTCAACCAAAAACCACAAATTAGAACATAAGTAACTTCAGAGAAATACTTTCTTTGTCAAATAGTTTTTGAATTTTTGCACCAACAGACAGAGAGACAGACTAACAGACAGCAGACCAATAATGCAAATGATTTTTATTTATTTTTCTTTTAAGTTTGAGTTTTAGAGTTGAGATGTTCAAAGGGCATTTTAAAGAGGGACTTTGCCGGTGTGGCGCGACGCGAAATTACCCGGAGTTTCCCGTAATTTTAATAAACATTTCTATAAAAAATATATCTTCCTACCTTGACACTCCAATATATATTATATGCCACCCTACCTTATTCCTCCAGTATATACTCTTCTAGACCATCTTACTATTTCAGTTCGAAATATTCTGACAATAAGCTTTTTTTAAATATCAATAATACACATAAAAAAGTAATAAGAACCTTGGCAGCCATATAAGTACTGTAAGATACAAAATTTTAGCCATATTTGTCATTTCATAAACCTAAAACATAAAATACTATATGAACTTTGTTCTGGCAGAATTACTGGCGCAAACATGAACCGTTTTTCTTGGAGCCAACAGTCTACTCGTTTCATATTCTTCTGTGATACAAAATTACAGTTTCTTGTCTTTGTAGATAAATACAGAAATCTGTTCCTCTAATGATTGCTTCACATTCTTCTAGTCTGTTGTTAGCACCTCTTAACTTGGTCTGAGGTCAATGATTTGAAGCAATTTTATCTTCTAGAAGTGTTTAAGAATATCCTGTATAGTATGGCTTACCATATATCTTCTCGCTGCATTTTTTTGAATCCTTGCTTACTGGGATCGACACGAGTATCCCCATATGGATAAAGTATATTATACATTTAAAGCACGTCATATGTATATCAATAAACGCCAAATAATGCCATGTTTTACATTCCATAGACACATGCAATATGTAATATACATACGTAAAGTATGTACATTTATTACATATCCTATGTATATCAGCAGAATGACATTTTATGAAATTGGAAAGGAAGGAAGGGAAAAAAATATTTTGAATAGTTTAAAAGGAATCTCGAATCCTGGTACTACCAGCGGGTAGCTATAGTATAAAACAAGCAATTAAGAACGAACGCCCTAGTATCGGAGATTCACCTTCGAATCAGCGATATCTAGGCTCTATAAAAGAGGCCAAAATCTCCGAGTGCTCGGCACCCGTCAATATGTAGCTGAGCCACACAGACGGGTATGTAGGATGCTCTCAAGAGATTCCGAAGCGATAGTCGCCACCTAAAAACCGGTCACCTAACCGTAATATGGTGACATGATAATTAGAATATTCCTTTGTGATTATGTGCATGATATAGGTATAAGAATATTCACGAATTATCGGACAGTAATTAAGGACGACGTCGCAATACCAGAGATTCTCTGAATCTGAGATAGCCTCTTTCATAAAACGTAGCCAATGTCTCCCAGGGCTTTGGCACCAGTCAGTGTAGCTACGGCCACGGGCCACAACAGATAGGTGTATGACGTCCTTGCTGAGATCCAGCTAGGGAGCTCGTCGTGCTTAAAAACTTATTTCTACTTGATTGATAGGGGACGACAATAAGTATTAAATTCATTTATTATCGTCGAAGTAATAAAGGTCGAATGCCGTAATATCAGAGATTCTCCTGCGAATCAGAGATAGCCTAGCTTCATAAACTAATTAGTTCCGAAAAACTGAACTAGTTTCCTAAAACTACGCCACAGCCCCACCGGGCTTTGGCACCAGTCAGTGCAGCTTCGTCAGTGAGCCACAACAGATAAGTGTATGACGTCCTTAAAATGAGTTTGCGATACGGAATTCGTCCTTTAAAAACTTTTTACATTTGATTTACTCTTTTAGTTTTCATGTTGCAATCTAAACTTCTTTTCGAATAAAAACTAAGTGATTAAAGGCTATTGAGGCAGCGATAAATCTACATTAATAATCGCTTCGTGGTAGATAGTGAAAAACTAAAGTGTAGGTATTATAAATAACACATTTTTTTTCTCTGCGAGTATTGTAGATGAACAAATGAATGAATAATCCCCGTTGTAGTAGATACAGTGTAGCAAAACGTGCAATAACGACGCGAACCTACATTTTTTGCACTTTCTGTGCGCTCATCGGATAACCTGTAAAAGGACAGAGTGAGAACCGAACAACAAAACGAAATCACATCTAGGTGTGATCGCGACTGAGATAAAATAACCCTTCCCCTCTTTGTTACTCGGTAAACACCTACGCCATCTGCTAATGCCAGGTTACCCTGATGCCTAGGTGCAGGACTCTTCTTTGTCTGCCCTATGTTCATGACTACACAAAAGTGATGAGAGATGAAGCCGCACAGTTGCCGGACCCTTCGGCACTAATCAATGTACCTTATGGTCCAACCAATCACATCTGAAACCAAACAAAGGGTGGGGACCCTCATTTGGCTACAGCTGTGACTGACTGATTCATAGGGCACATATCAAGTTGAAGATCCGGATACGACATTCACCTCCAATACACTTGTGCGGGTTTCTGTCACTCGTCAACGCGTGTCCCGAATGCGACCGAGTGACTAGAAAGAGAAGCGTTAATACCAGAGAGCATTCCCACTATGATCGCTGATAGCTGGCAGAACTACCAGCAACGCTGTTAGCCCTACCAGCACCAGATCTTACAATTACGATTTATAAAACCCAGATACGACATTCACTTCTTAGTCACTGGTGCATTTGTCACTGTATTTACTAACTTATGCAATTTAGACCACAAATCAAACAATCAATCCCTACCCAAGATCTTGTAAAAAAGTAAAAACGGAAGCTTTTTCTTTGTTCAGACTGTTTGTTCCATTCTATTCTTAATATATTGTTCTTGAAGTAATATTCCTATTCTTAAAGTTTCCATTGGTTCTGAGAAATTGCAATATCTTGCACATCATCTAAAGTACAATCACTGCAACTTGCAATATCTATACACATCACTGATCACAATCACTGCAAAACTTGATTCTGAACAGAGTCACTTGCAATATCTATACACATCACTGATCACAATCACTGCAATAAACCTATGCAGAATTCTGCACAGGATTATCACAAAAAACAAGTATGAATTTATGACGCGTGCACCCGTGCACCCGTTGTGTCCTGCTTAGAAAAAGGAGGCCAGCAATAAGGTGCAAAGCGTAAAAGAGAGTAAAAAACACTTTACACTTTCACTTCACTAGAGTCACTTTAAGGATTGCAAGTCAGCTATTTTGAAAA
The DNA here is from genome assembly GCA_963971165.1 of Philopedon plagiatum. Taxonomy (NCBI): domain Eukaryota; kingdom Metazoa; phylum Arthropoda; class Insecta; order Coleoptera; family Curculionidae; genus Philopedon; species Philopedon plagiatum. Next base: position 16,020,775 of record OZ020197.1, read on the forward strand.
TATGATTGAATGATTTGTGGGATAAATAGAAATTCGAAATCCTCATTTGCCTATTAACCACAGTATATAGATAATAATGATAATTATTAATTATAGATAGATAATATAAAAGTAATATATGTGATGATAATATTTAATGGCGTAAGTCGCAGGGATAAGGAGATACTAAACCCAAAGAGGATGAAAGGCGTAGTACAGTATCTTCTTTGGATTCTATGATGTATTTTTCAAATTATTGTCAGTCAAATTCACTCAAAGTCGCGCTTAATGGGTAACATTAAAATTGACATAAATTATGCTAAGATTAATGTATCCACGCTCTTGACTCTGAGAGACAGACAGACGAGCTATGGAAAAAGGAGACAAATTATACATCATAGCACAGGAATAACCTTCCGGTTAATAAACAACAACTTGCTTTTTACTTACTAGGTGCAGATATATTTTACTATTCAAAGGATACCGGGTGAGATGAACCCTGTCATGGAAGTGACTGGTATGCTCAGGTTTGCTGCCCAACTCCTCAGATGTCCAAAGCTATTAGAAATTTCTGAAACAGAGAAACAGGATTGGTTACTTTTTAAGATCTGAATCAAAACTTTTTCATGAAAAAATGCTAGAATATTTTTCTTTGTAGTTCATTGTATGTTCAGTAGGTACTGTACCAAAATCACCTACCTGTTTAGTCAAGTGTATCTAATGGAGACCAGTCAAATCCAATGTGCAGAAATCCATCTCCCTTCTCCGCTATCCAAGGGTCGAAAAAAGGGGCATCGACGTACGCCCGACATGCCGGCATGCCAGAGCCCTATATTGGACATCCGATGGTCCTCAAGGGCTTCACAGATCTAAACGACGACGATGTTCACGCAAGCCCTTGAATAGCAGATCGGCGGCACGTTCTCTATTTTAATTACTCACTGGACAGCGTGTTGCAACTTCCTTCGTGCGACGGTCGCAGCCCAAGATTCGCAGTTGATACCCACCGAAGTGAGATGAAAGAGGGCTTACTACGTGCAGTCGAAGTCCCCGAGACCTACGCGGATTAGTGTGTTTTCAGCCTAAGCGTCCGCAATGCACCTGTGGTTAACCTACAGGGTATCCAGCAATTTGGTGCATCAGCCTTATTGTGTCGAACCGACGCCCAAATTCTGGGTCTGGTTGCAGCATGGCACCGCTCGCGTCGTGCCAGGGGCGTCTGCTTCAAACAGCCTCGACACACCGCTCCTGGTAGATCTCACGGTACCGAAGTCCCCATTAGTGCGCCCCTTTTCCAAGACAGCTGCTCCAACGAGGACTGCAACGTAATGAGTTCAAACTTTTACATGCACGACGCGTACGCGAGCAAAGGCCACCAGTATTAAGGAGGAACCCCGCTATATCAGAGATTCTCCTGCGAACCAGCGATAGCTCAGCCCCGCAAGTCTAATTAATTCCGTAAAATTAATTAGAATTCCGTAAAACCAAGCCAAGGTCTCAAAGGGCTTTGGCACCACTCAGTGTAGCTACGGCCACGGGCCACAACAGATAGGTGTATGACGTCCTTACGTAAATGAGACCCCGAAACGGGACTCCTCGTTTAAAACTTGTACTGATAATATACATTAAATTCATCCACTGTAAAGTTAATAAGGAGGAATGCCGTAATATCAGAGATTCTCATGCGAATCAGAGATAGCCTAGCTTCATAAACTAATTAGTTCCGAAAAAATGAACTAGTTTCCTAAAACTACGCCACAGTCCCACAGGGCTTTGGCACAAATCCATTGACTCAGTCAGTGAGCTACAACAGATAAGTGTATGACTTCCGACGGGACCCCGATACGGCACTCATCGTTTAAAAACTTTATTTTTGGATTATCTGGGAAGTATTTTTGGATTATCTGGGAAGTATATTTCTAGTTAATGTTTAAAATTTAGTTGCAACTAAGTTTTATGTATCGAATTTTATTAATTTCTAAATGGCTTTCTCGTTAATGGAAAAATAAAACTTGCTGTTGATAGAAAAAGACTGTTAAAGAGAGGATGATGATTCTGCAGGTAGCTAAGCCTAAAACTACAATACATAAATACAATACACACATTTTTTTTATTTTTGACTTTTTGAGAGTTAAAAAACCAGGCATGGAACAAAAGCTTAATAATAGATACGGTAAAAGCAATTTAAAAATTAAAAACAGTAAGAGATGATTAAGAAACTACGGCAAAAAAAATTAGAATCATCATTTCCCTCTAAAACACTGCTGTTGATATAAATAAAAGACCTCACAGTGCCCGAGAGAGGTGAAGGGGCCCGGGGGGGGGGGGGGGGGGGGGGTTATTAATAAAAGTTGTCCACGCTTATTCCAGCAGCAACAATTAACGCACGCTCCGGGTATAGCAAAAATACCTGAAATAAAAAAATAAGCTTTAATTTCTGCAAAAAGCTTTCAATAGTTACGTAACACTGTGTAAAGATGTAAAAAAATATTCAATATAAATGCAAAAGAGTTCTTCCTTAATTCTTATCAGATAAAAGAGCGAAAAATTTATTTAAAATACTTTTTAAAGACGAATCTTTTGCAGAAAAAATATATCGCCTGAATAATCAAAACGAAGATTTAGTCCTCCCGTTTAGATTTTTTTTTCATAATAAATGTCAAAGTCAAAATATAGCAAGATGTTAGCAACATTTTTTTTCTTTGTATTTTAATTTAACACTTTTATGATGACAAATATTTGACAAGAGATGCAAGTTTATGCAATACTGTCACTCGCTGTCATATCTGGAAGTTTCATCGCCCTTATATGTCGTATAATATGTATATTGAGACCATGAGATAGCTATATACACATTGTTGCAGATCAAGTGATACAATGAATTTAACTTAGTCAACTGAAGTGGTATACTAAACGAATAGAACCTAAACTTTCTTTTTTTGTAAAAAATACTGTAAAAATAATGTTTTCTTCTATAAAAGACGTCACAGTCAAAATATAGCAAATTATTCTGGCAACATTACCTTTTATTTGTATTTCAATTATGTTGGTAACATTTTTATGTCAGACTAGCTTTCTCCGCGTGGTATAGGTGATAATAAATAGTAGTAGTTTGTAGTTTTGATGTCATGATTATGAATACATGAAACATGAGTTAGGCAGACGCGGCCCGTGAAATTTCAACGTTGTATATCTCTGTTGCTACTTATGAGACCCATGCCAACTTCAGGTTTTTTAATAGTGAGCCTACTAGGCATGTTTTGGTAAAGAAAATATTTTGAAATTTGCGAAAAAAAGTTAAAATTTTGATTGACCCACCTGGGAAAAAAATTAACACGCTTAGGTATTTTATTTATTATTTTTTCCAAACAAATTTTACATCATTTTGTCCACAATTCTTAAATTTTAAGAGAAAAAAATGTATTAGTAGAAAGTTATAGTCATTTGAATTTTTTTAAACATAAAATATAATTAAAAAAAAAATCAAATGGCTATAACTTTCTACTAAAACATTTTTTTCTCTTAAAATTTAAGAATTGTTGACAAAATGACGTAAAATTTGTTTAGAAAAAATAATAAATAAAATCCCTAAGCGTGTTAATTTTTTTTCCAGGAGGGTCAATTCAAAAATTCAACTTTTTTTTCGCAAATTACAAAATATATTTTTTCCTTACCAAAACCTTCCTAGTAGGTTCACTATTAAAAAACCTGAACTTGGCATGGGCCATGGGGAGCAACAGAGATATACAACTTTAAAATTTCCCGGGCCTCGCCTGGAGTAAGGTTAGTTATATCTAGAGGGATTTCATGACGCAAAAATCGAGGTCGGACATCTGACTGATAGAAAAGGTAGGTAAATGAAATGAAATTAATATTAGATTTTGTCAGGTTGTATTTATGAATTATTGCTCCTAAAAAATATTCCTTTTTTTTAAATGGACCAACTTCACAAAAGGAAAAGCACTCAAAAGTATGAAGTAATATTGTTACATATTTATTACTGCGGTTAATGATCAACCTAATTTTGTACATTTTTATACATTGTTTTTCTTTTTAGTGCACCAATCTTTCCCCCTACCTTCAACTTATCTTCCCCTCTTTAAATTTGTAATAGCCATGTTATATTAGATTTTATGACCTAAATAACCCCAAAAATGACAAATCAGTTCATATTTTTGCAGAAATTCCCAGCCGCGCCTTTTGATCCTCCTCCCCCAGGAATATTTTTTAACTACTCTTAGACAAAATTAGATTTCTTGAGCTCATAAACCCCGAAAATCACGAATTAGTTAACATCTTGGAAAATTTCCAGCATTTTCTATTTAACCCCCCCCCCCCCCCCCCCCTCCCACCCCCACGAACATTTATTACACAGAATTAATTGTCTAAAATGTTATAAAACATGTGTTTAATTTTTAGAGTATTTTACATAGTTTGAAGGGATATATAAAACAGTATAACAATTTTACTCCATTACAAACTTTGAACCCCTATTTCACCCCTAGGGGTAGATTTATTAAAAACCGCGAAACACGTATTTAAACAGTTATCTTTTAGAGTACTTCTATGAAGTTTTGAGTTAATAGGACCATTTAATATTTTTCCCCATACGAAGTTTGAACCCCTGTTTTACCCGCTTAGGGGTTGAATTTTGAAAAACCGTTCCTTAATGTACGCCTACGTTATATAAGAAACCTCTGTGCAAAATTTCAAGTTTCTAGACCCATTGGTATGCGCTGTGCGTTGATACCTCGGTCAATCAGTCAGTCAGTTTCTTCTTTTATATACAGGGTGTTACAAAAAGATGTTAAGAAATTTTAAGGGCAGATTCTACATCTAAAAATATTAAAATACGTTTATATAAACATGGATTTTCAGACGCTTCTTTTTCGAGATACAGGCTGTTTAATATTTTCTTTTTTAAATGTTTGTTTTTAATTTCTCGAAAATGCGTTAAGATATTGACGTGAATTTTGGTACACGCCAGTATGTAATCAAAGGGTGCCTTTACGTGCAAAAATGTATTTTCTAAAGTACTTGCATCAGTGGCGTGCGTGCTAGTAAGTCTTTATTTTCAGCGAAAAAATGGCACGCTACTGTTTTTTTGCAAAATTGATATTATTTTCTTTAAGCCCAACTAATTCTGCGTGAAAACTGTCTCTTGAGCTTTATTGTTCTGACGCACCGTTTTAGAGATAAAAATTAATTTATTTCTTACAATAAAAACAAATAATAAAAATGAATTTTTTAAAAATATTTTTTGTTCAGGAAACAGTACTTTTTGATATAAGTTTATAGTAGATGCTTCAATACATGCTCTAAATTGTCTTCGCATATTTCTCCTAACTCTTCGGAATACTTGAGGTGTGAAAATATTAAACACCCAGTATCTCGAAAAAGAAGCGATTAAGGATCCATGTTTATATAAACTTATTTTCATATTTTTATATGTAGAAAATTTCTTAACATCTTTTGGTAACACCCTGTATAGAGAATAAAGATATTTAACAAGAAATGCAAGGTTATGTAACCCTGCCAGTATTTGTCACATCTGGAAGATTGCCCGTCTTTATTTGTAGTATATTGGAAACATGAGATAAAAATGCAGACTAGGTTATCAAATAAATTGAAATCAATCGACTGACGTATTGCCAATGAGCAAAAATATAACAATGATGCCTAACAAATAATATATAAGCATGTTTTTATAGAAGAAAACAAATTTTATATAAAAATAAGGAAAGATAATATATAAATAAACTTACATTATTTAGATGCAACTTCTTTTCTTTCTTCCTTCCTCTTTCTATGGTAAAGCTCTGTTCCCATTCCAGAAATTTAAGGCCGACGAAAACGAATAAAAAAAATTTCTGGATTGTTGAGTGACGAATGAGAAAAATTTCGAACCCCGCCGGGTCGTCCCCCACAAGCACCGACCTTTATTGCCAACCACCCCGTAAGTGACTCTACAAGCGACCACTCCGATTGAGGTCGACAAGACAAGGCTCAGGTCCGATAGGCCCTATCGGCGACCCAAGCTAAGGAAGCCAGCTGCAATCCGGTGATTTCAAATAACACGATAATGAAGACAAAGACGAAACGAAAACATTTCCCGTTACGGTATAGTTAGAAAATCGGCTGTCCTTAATTTGAGTTTTCAGTAGCATCCCTAAGGGGTGGATCATTACTCACGTGGTGCCCTGGTTCGGAAAACTCCCACCACCCCCCAAAAAGACCCCAAATCATTACCCCAAATAAAATAAAAAATAAGACTGACTGCATGATGTCCAGACACCAAGCGACTTTATAAAGAAAATATGCGGATTTAAAAAAAAAATCCCTCCGCGATTGTCGCTGTTTCCCAGTCACTTCTGCATCCAGCCAACAAAACCGCGACAGGGAATGGAGACCACCCAAAGCACATCTGCACCGTGGACCCCGGGCTTACCAGCGACGTATCCTATGTACAAGTGGGAGCCGACCGCGTTCTCGGTGCAAATTTGGATCCGACTGTAAAAAAGAAAAAGAAAATCATTAGTAATATTATTATAAATTTATATTTTTCCAAATTTTCATACATTCTATTACATTATTAGTTTTAATTTTGGAAAACAATAGTCCGGTGATGTTTTATAAAAAAATCTGAGTCAACGCTGTCATGATTAAAAAAAAAAACCAAAAAAAACCAAAATCATCCTGTGTATTTTTCGCATGATAAAAATAAGTATATTTCATAAACAGTACCTATGTCTGCGAATTAGAACAGGACAAATGGACCGAATTTTGCAAGATATGTAAAAATGACACTCCCAATAAAAGTTTTTGCTTGTAAAAATAAATAAAATTCATGTTATGGAAAAAAATGAATGCGTTTAGGTATTTTATTTATTACTTTTTTTAAAAAATTTTACATCATTTTGTCAAAAAAATTTAAATTTTAAGAGGAAAAAAATGTGTTACTTAGTAGAAAGTTATAGTCATTTGAATATCTTTTAAATTATATTTTAGGTTAACTTGTGTACTAACACAATTTTTCTCTTAGAATTTAAAAATTCTCGACAAGATAATGTAAAGTTTGTTTAGAAAAATAAAATTCCTAAACATGTTCATTTTTTTCCCTTACTCTTAGTTATGTAAGATTTTCTACAGTCCTAAGTCAAAACAAAGCTGAGTATTTCTATATTAGAACAAATATTACAACTGTTTGCTTTTATAAAGTATGTTTATGTATGTATTCGTTGTATAATTTTTTAATAACTGAGAATAAAATTCCTTGAACATAAAAATATCCTGTTTTATTTAACCTTCCTTATATTACTAGTTGCTGTAACGTGAATATATTATTCGAATTATTAACTCCTTGTTTAATTGTCAGCCGTGAGGCCAGAATTTGTTTTCGTCTTATTTTGCATCGGACTACCGTCGTATATATGACAGTGAACCATTGTCGACTCGGGATGTGCATCGGCATGCCCTCATTTTTTTGGCACAGACCTATTGTCGACTCACTGTCTTCATCGGGTGACCGTCGTTCTAAATGACTGTAATCCCATGTTAAATAATAATTAGTGGACAGTACGCCTGTGCACCAATAACAAGAAGAGGGTCTGATGCAGTTTACCGAGTCGACAATGTTTTCTGCTAAATTTACAACGGTATTCCGATGAGAAATCAGTGGACAATTATTGCTAATTCTTAAATTCAATCTTTTTCAGCAAAAATTCAACTTTTTTCGCAAATTACAAAATCTTTTTTTTTCTTTACAAAAACATTCCCAGTAGGCTTGCTAATAAAACCCCTATATTTAGTACACAATGCAGTAAGGATAGTAAAATTTATCATTTATGAATGAATAACACCGTATAAAATACAAAGTAAAAAAGATATCGTCCTGGAATAGTTAACAATCACCACTCTCAGTCCACCACGCACAAAACTTTTTTTATTGACACACATGTCACAGGGGAAACTGTGATGCGGGTGGTTGATAGATTTCGGTATAAAGCCTCCGGAAATCCGGTTTGAACAGAAAAAATGGGTGCAAAAAGGAATCGTGACTTCTCATCATGATTACTAAAGGAATTACGATTGCAATAAGGAATTATGATTACAATAGTAATAATAATAAATAGTAATAAATTATCTTTATTTTAAGGTATAAGAATACAATTAAATAGTGTCAGTGAAATCACGATTACATTAAGGAATCACGATTCCTGAAAGTAATTATGATTACCTTTTATACAGTAATTTTGGAAATGATTACAAATTCCTCAAAAATTGTAATCGATTACCGGTTACTAATTACTCTTAAAAAAAGTTAGCCGCGGTTCCTAATTACAACCAATGTAATCAACTACAGTAATCGATTACAAAAGTAATCGATTACTTCCCAGCTCTGCTTGTGGTACCTCATTTTAAAGCTCTTCGAAAAAGAAACATTTTAATGCAAACCCAAGGTCCGTATCTTAATTCGTTTTTAAATGGCAAGCCTTTAAAAATTAAAAATCGTCAAAAAGTAAAAATTTAAATAAGTACCTTTTTTCTTTTATTACTTTAAAAGTTGTTCGTGTCGACCCAACAAGCGAGGTTTGCTGCTACATGTACTGTGTTGTTATTAAAAAAGAAAACGAGAGAGAAAAAGAAAAATTTGGGTACGAGACTGGAAACTGAGATCTGACTAGGATTACATGAAAGGTTATTGTCAGAATTGAAAACTGAAGATATCTGCCACCAGCCATTTTTTAGGAATGAAATCAGAAAATTTCAATTACCTTTTAGAATTATTTGCACCGAAAATTACTATATTATTATTATTACTTATACTTTCTGTCCATTTGGACTGACAGGTATAATATGCAAATTTTTCGAAAATATATTCTCTGGAAAACAGAACTTTTTCGATAATACAGATATTCGAAAACTAGGAGCTTTCAAATTTTCTTTTCTGAAACCAACTTCGAATTTTTTTAACCACTTTTTGAAACTAAATTTTTTCAAGAAAACATGTTTTTAGAAAGAAATTTTTCAAACATTGTTTCGAAAAAGACTTCCAATATTCATATTAAAAAACAACACTTTCTTGAAAGTAATTCAATTCAAACACCTCATTCTATCAGTTATTTGCATATGTACTTTTACTTTTTTAACATTAAGTATAGTAGAAACAAAGTTTTATCTTTAGCAATTCGTAGGTCAAAAGTGAATTGAGATACAGATGAGATTTTTATTTTTTGAAGACTTTTAAAATGAGATACCACACGGCATAGGCATACCATTTTTGACCTCAACTCCTTGACGTCACCTCTCAAGGGGGTTGAAATTATATGAAAAAATAGATTTATTAACCAACAGAGTATCCCTAAAATTTGGTGTACGTATCATCTTTACATTCTTTACTAATAGCAGAAAAAACCAGACAATCTTGGTTTCTCTGCTAATATCAAAGATATTTTTCCATACTTAGACTTTTCGGACACCTTGTATAATTTATTAGGTAACAGGTTGAGCGTCAAGCGAGGCCCCCGCCTATGTCTCGTCAGAGAGGGACAGTTGTTTTTTAATCGAATTTTCCTTATGTACCCGAAAGAGTACTTCCAGGGGGGACCTCAAAAGCCCTTTAGGCAGGGCACCGGTATTATGACCGATAGTCAGGCGGCCTAGTCCGACACTGTCTGAAAGACTATTTAAACCTAACGATAAGTACCATAAAAGATATGAGCGATACTCATTAGTCATTACTAACGTGCTAACAGTAGATAAAAGGTATTAGGTCCTTACCCGTTTTGGAAACAGAGCAGACTCTTGTGCGGGTGCTTCCAGCTACAGTCAAAACATGTAGGAGCCCACTACGGATATAAATTGCCGTTGGTGCACTGCAACAGGGCGAAAACAACGGGTTCCCCGTTCAGCACTTTGTTGCCCCGTGCCGGGGCATACACCCACCTAGTAGCCTATGTATGCCCATCGAAGCTCCACGAGACCGGCACCGGCCACCAGCCATATTCAACAATGATATAACATAATCTCGTAACCATTCACAAAGCAAAATGAAAACAAATGAAAAAAATATTTCCGTTTCCGCTTAATTTCGAAGCCACCTGTGCGATTCGCGGTATCGATATTTGAAATCAACCAATACGGATTAAGTTTGAAATATTGGAATCAAATTTTAAAAACCTTAAGTTGCATATTGTTTTTTGAAATAAGGTTTCTAATTTATTTAGTACTTTCGAAAGACCGGTATAATATGAGAAAGCATAACTTGTTGGTTTCTTTTTCAGCTTGTCTTTTTGCAAATCGAGGGACCATGACAGATTCAAATAGTTCGCGTTGGCATTCGCTCAATGTCTAGGGGTATGTTTGGGTTGATGCTCGGAGTACTCCGAGTGAGCTCTTTTTACTATTTTCTATTTTTGGAGCTCCGAGCGTACTTTTATTACTCCGATTTTAAAAGAGGGTAGCTGGGGCGGGCATGCGCGTTGTGTTCTTTCTGTTTATTTTTAACCTAAAAAATTGTTAGTCGCAATTTGTGTGGATTTATTTATTTAAGTTAGTACTTTACAAGTAGTAGGTATATAAGTTTTACCCTATTACAAAATACTATGCTACGTCTAATCTAAAAAACAGGCAAATTCGCTGCTGACAATGGCAGATCAGCCAATTCAATCAGTTTGTTTAACAAGGACTGAAATGTATGCGGGCACATTTTAAATTGGATAAAAAATTGGCTTCCTGTATAATTCAACACCGTGAACTAGGCATAGTTTTTAACTTTAACTAAAATGTTTTCATGTTCCTCGTCCTCATCACTATCAGTAAATAAATTCTCTGCTGCAACGTAACCAATATTGTTGATAAAATTCATGTGGAACATACAAAACTTGCATGAATATTATAAAATAACCTCAACGTTTATCGTTTGTATCTTTTCTGAATCTCTTTCCTCGTCTAAGGTTTGTATCAATGAATAAAGAAACTAATTCATTGGTTTGTATCGTAGCCATAACCTCGAATTCCAAAACTGACAGTTAAAGCAGCTCGAATATGTTTGGTTTGACGCCGCTCGCTCTGTATGACGTCATCACACTCCGAACTCGCTCCGCTCCCGTTACGGAGCGTTAACCCAAATATACCCAATACCCAAAGTCAGCGCGTGAAGTAAAAACCACCGAGTATTGAAAAATGCTCGGTGGTAAAAACTAACCTCTTTGTTTTGTTTACAATTTCTTCTGGCCTTCTCATTTCTCATAGTTCTCATTATTAAATTTGTTTATAAATTTTGCTAAACAAGCTTTTAAAGTTAAGTCCTGCTAATTTCTTAAATGGAAGTGGATTACGACGATAGACCGTGGGATAGTGGGGACCGTGACAGTGAGGGACCTATACATTAATGCTTGCATTAATTAATGTACTTTTTTACTAGTAGTTTTTAAACATTTTAGTCGGAGGGGCCCGAAGAAACGGACTCCCCTGAACAAATTCTGGCTGATTGTGCCGAAAAGTTCGCTACTTCTGATTACATCATGGAACCAGGAATATTCTCTCAGCTTAAGTGTTATTTTCAAGCAGGTGGTGACGTGACCCTTTACAAGTTATAGAAGAACTATCTCACTACTATACATCAGTGGCAAAATGGCTAATTTAATTGCTAAGTGGCTTACTATTTGGGGTAAGTCTTAAATAAACATGCTTCACATTGTTACATAAGTGCATATTTATTTACAATACAAACTCAGTATTTTTCAATCTAACAACGCATCAGAATAGGTAAGTATGTAGGTACTACTTTTGTACCTGTTACCTTTCTCTAGGTGTTAAAGTACAAGACGTTCAAGCAGTGGTTGAAAACCACTTGATTGAAAGAAATGATTCTTAAAATGTTCGATCCCAAGAAAGCCGATACTATTTTCACCGAAGAAGGAGAAACTCCTGCATGGTTAACGCAACTCATCGAGCATCCAACATGGAGATTCATTTAATTAATTATATTAGATTTAAATCATATATATATAAATTTTTAGTTGTATTATTTGTTGTTTTTGTTTATGTCCTATCTGCTACGTAAACTACTGTTTAAATGACAATTAAACAGTGGATTAAGCTTCGTTAATATGGCTGACCAATGTAGTTTAATCTGCTGTCATTCAACTAACAGTTAAACAAATGAAGTTTAATCTACTGTTTAACCGAGAGTTCAACAGCGGATTAAACTTCACAAATATGTTTGACCAATGAGGTTTAATAATCTACTGTTGAAATAACAGTTAGAAAAATGAACCTTAATCCACTCTTTAACTGACAATCCACTCTTTAACTGACCGTTAAACATTCAATTTGGTTGACACACGAAGTTTAATTTACTGTTTAACTGACAATTAAACCAATGAAGTTTAATAGTTTCACTGACAGTTGAACTGTGCATTAAACATCACCAATATGGTTGACCAATGAAGTTTAATCTACCGTTTAACTGAAAGTTAAAGAACTTACATTTAATCAACTGTTTAAATGACAATTAATCAGTGGATTAAGTAAACTTCACCAATCTCAAAAAATCTGTTGTTCAACTAACAATTAAACAATTGACGTTGAATCTACGGTTTAACTGACAGTTAAACAGCGCATTAAACTTCGCCACTATGGTTGACAAATAAAGTTTAATCTACTGTTGAAATAAGTTAGCTAAATGCACCTTAATCCACTCTTTAACTGAGAGTTAGACACTGAAACAAACTCGATTTGTCATCAAATTGGTTGATTCACGAAGTTTAATTCACTATTTAACTGACAATTAAATCAATGAAGACTAATAATTTAACTGACAATTGAACTGTGCAATAACAATAAACGTCAGCAATATAGTTGACCAATGAAGTTTAATATGATGTTCAAATAAGAATTACACAAATGAAGTATAATCTACTTTTTAAAAGACAGTTAAACAGCGGATTAAACTTCACAAATATGTTTGGCCAATGACGTTTAATCTAGTGTTGAATTGAAATAAGAGTTAGATAAATGAACCTTAATGCATTCTTTAACTGGCAATTAAACACTGGATTAAACTTCACTTGTCACCAATTTGGTTGAAAAATAAATATTAATAAACGGTTTAACTAACAGTTATAGTTAAACAATGGATTAATGAAGTTTAATCTATTGTTTAACTGTCAGTTAAACAGTGGGTTAAACTTTATTATTATATAGTTACCTCGGTGACGAAATAACGAATTAACTAAATATCAGTGTCTCCCCTTTGCAAGCATTGCTTGATATATTTCACTACCGGTACTACACATCCTGAACAGAGTAAGTTTACCATTCTATCCAAAACCATTTTATGCATTTCAAGCTAAAATGGGAGAAATATCATCGTACACATAAAAAGTACCGGAAAATTAACAAAAAAGGCATATTTCGAAATTTAAAGGTCTGATGATGCACGCCAAGGGCACGAAACGTTGTTGTACAAAAACACACAAACCTGAACCAAAATTTCTAGCTCATCCTGCTTAGACTGGAACAGCCCTATGAGCAACTCCAAAACTTGGATGTGCAACAGAGTGTTACAAAAGTAGGGATTCAAATTCAAATTCAAATTCTTTATTCATGTCATAAATTAAAAATCTTTACAATCGTCAAAGCGGCAATATGAAATGTCTTGCCTCTATTCACAAAATCACAGGTAACAACCTGATACTCAGTACATAACACAGCACTTACAACAATACTAAAACCATACTAAATAACATTAAAAATTAAAATGCGCCAAGCTTAGTTTACAATTTAGACATTTACATGATTTAAAAAATTTTACAATCAAAATAAAATTACAGAGTAAAAAAGTCTGATGTTTTTGGATGTTCCTTTAGGAATTCATAATTGGCCCTGCTAAGGTCCCTAATATGAACGGGCAATTTATTATAGAAAGTGGGGGCATAGTGTAATGTTGCGTTCCAGGAATTTTTAAGCCTCAGGAAATCAACGCGCACATTATGATTGTATCTGGTGCAACAAATCTAAAAAAAAACGATATTTCGAATCGATTTTAGATCGTGATTATGGAGATCGATTAACTATTTAGATCGCGTTAAGAGATCGATCTTTTAAAAAATCGATCTTTGGAAAAATTTGGGTGTAGGAGAGGGGAGCCGAGAGAGTAAACAGTGTCCATTCCAAACCAATGTTATTTAAAAGTATAAATTGTACAGTTGTGGTTAGAAAAAAAGAAAAATATTGAAATTATATATTTTTGTACGTTTATTTTTAAGTTATAGAAGGGTACGTATTTGATTTAAAATGACACCATGAAAAACATACTAATTTATTGAAAACTAATAAAATAGAAAACATCTGAACGAAAAAATGGCAACCGTAAAATAACAAACTGTAGATACCAATCGATATATATATATATATATATATATATATATATATATATATATATATATATATATATATATATATAAATAAATAAATTAACAAACCCGGGCCCCCGCTAATGGTATTTAAAGCCTGCCGAAAAAAATGCCCTTGCGCAAAAATCCTAGTCTTGATTATAAAATATGGCTAGGTTTAAGAAGAGGGCATTTGTTAAACAACAAAAAGTGTAGATGACAAAAATTGGAAAAACCGGACATGGTCGATTAAAAGACAGATAGTAGACCTAATGGTGGGACTAGGGAAATTTCTGAAAAATGTTTATAGAGCCTTTGTTAAATTTTTAAATTCATAAAACGTTCCGAAGTTTTTTAAAGTAAAATATTATGTGCGCCTCGGCCACTAGCTGCTAATTTTTTGCGGTACTCCCCCCGTTTTTGTTACACACTCATCTGCCATGCTGTAGCTGTCATTGTCATCCACGAATATTTTGGTAAAAATAGCTTCCTCAGATACGCCGAGTTTTAGAGTAGGTACGCAATCTCTTGTTGGTAATTTCAAGTTAGTACGGAAAATATTGTAAGTAACGACTTTTTTATCCAGAAATATAAAATCGAGCTGCACTTTCCAACAGCGTTTTTTCTTTGTTTCTACATGTTTCTAAATATTAAGTAAAAAGGTATAAAAAAGAAACATCCGACATTAATTTCCAGAACACTACGATATATGTGGATGTATTGAATTTCTGTCACCGCGGATTACTGTTAACATTACCATGATACCAAAAATACGTTTAGGTTGTTAAGATATTAGAATATGTAATTTATTCCTAATCGTTCGTTGGGTTTGCTCAGACAGCACATTTCTGGGTTTTCAGGCCGTCCGAAAAAATTGGGCCAGAAAATGTAGAAGTGTCCGGGGATAAAAAAATACTAACAAAGGTAATTTTATAATATCGACTACCGTTATTATAGCTTGCTTATGTCAAATATTTGAATATAATTTAACTTCTTCGGGGGTTTTATGTTTAAAATGGTGTTTTTTTAAATAAGCTCTATAACGTGTTTGATAAACGCAACTTTAAACTAGACTTATAATTTGTTTGACAATCGCATTTGTCGCATCTAAATAATATAACTTCTTCGGGGATTTTATGTTTCAAGTAGTGACTCTTTAAAGAATGCTTATAACGTGTTTGAAAATCGCATTTGTGGCATCCAAATAATTTAACTTCTTCGGGGGTTTTATGTTTGAAATAGTGTTTTTTAAAATAAGCCCTATAACAAACAAACTATTAAAATTTATAAACAACATAAATCGGAAAATAAATTAAAAAAAAAATTTCCGATGCACGTGTAGACTCAAATAATGAAAAGATGCTAAAATTTTTTTTATGACATTTTAGAAATTGCAAAATTTTTTGGCCCTAATCCGTACGATTTGTAAAAGAATGACTTCTACATAGTGCGAGCTTTAAAATATCTGGAGACTTGGTCGCTTTCAAAACTGATTAAAATAAATTGTCGTCTCACTTTTTACCAACAGATAGGAAGTTGAAATATTTCGCAGTTACTAATGAAAAACAATAATTATTAAAATACATCGTGCTTCAGTACTCTAGTGTAATGTATAAGGGAATTAAAATATCCTTAATATCTCCATTAAACATCCACATTGCATGGTTTAGCTTAAAAAATACTAAAAACCCCGTAAAATTGCATTTAAATAAGAGCCGTTTTTAGGCATCTTACTTTTTTAATACTGTACCCACAGGAACTTTAAAGTTAGAAAAGGAACAGGAAGATTTAAATGGCTCTGAGAATACACTCAAATCAGTTGGGTTTTAAGAGTTTTATTTAAAAAGAAGCCATAAAAACACGAATGAAAATAAAACAACAGAACACTTAAAACATCTTGATCCCTTACCTAAAGGGATTAACGTAATAAAAGAAATAAAAGGAACATGCAACTAGTTCCCAAAACGATAAACCGGGGGGAAATCCTACACAAGTACAATAAAATCTTCGAAGGGTTCAGTTACAACATGATTGTAAAGTCGCCCTTATCCTTTTTGCCACCTTTTTTCCGAAGATATACGAACATTAACTTGGCTGTCTAAAAAAGAAAAAATACTCCAAAGATTTCGTGTTATCATTGCTTTTGTTAAAAAACTAGGGTCAGTATTGACGCTAGTGTTTAAAGGAAAACTAACCAATCTCGTCACCTTAATTAATTTATTCTGGTGCAAACGATAGAATTTTTTTTTAACAAAAAGAGGGTACTTTTTAAAGAAATAGACATTGGCGCTTTCATCTGAAAGTTGAAATTTATTGACCAGTGTCATAGAAGAGAGAATAAGTTAATTTGGGCGAATAAATAGGTTAAAGCAAGTTAAATGTATAGTTGGATATTCTGCCCAAAAATATTTTGAATTATACAGGGTGCGTTCAAAAAGTAGGGTGTCACAAAGTTAGATTTTTTAATTGAGACCCTGTATTTGAATGGATTTTTGAATTCTACGTGTAATTTCATAACTTTTTCACTAGGTTTAATATACGAAAAAGGCGTAGTTTTCAAGATAATTCGACTTGTAATGAAAATTTAGCATTTGCAAGCATCTCTTTGATGTGAAAATACTACTTTAATTTTGACACAAGCAAACCCAAGCGATTCATATAATTTGTAATTGGATAACTTCAAGGCGAGTCGCTAGATATGTTTTGTTTTTATATACGTTTTAATTAAAATTTATTGCCTACCTATTTTTAAAATTTTGCCGGTTTGTACAAATGCGAAACGCGATAAATAAATCTTTTCTTTTTTAACTATCTATGCCCTCTAGTTAAAAGGATGCAGGGGTATATCCTCAATCCACCTCTTTATTATTAAATTCGTTACAAAAGATCTCGGTAGCAACACCTAATTTCACGGTTTCCCAACTTTGTACTTTTGGTTTGGAATGTACTTTATTTGTAGCAGTTCCTCAAATAATTTTATTTTTTAAGCTGTTAAGCTTGTCAAAAAGCCTAATTTCATGGCTTGCTGATACTCTGAGAGGATTCATCGCAAATATCTCTTTTGCTGCTTGTAAGCTCATGGGAAATTATAAGCTAATATTTTATCGTAATTTTAGAGACGATTAGTTATTGTCAGAAATTCAGGTTTTTTATGTCAAGAACTTTTATATAAGCTTTAAAAATACTGATGCAAAAATTTCGCCGTGTAAGTTGTAAATGTAATAATGATTTTGTAAGAATCCGTTGATGCTTTTAGGAGTTTTCTTGTTTTCCATGTGATGATGTGTGATGTGCTATCAAAGACGAGGTGGTTACTGTTCGGCTCTGTTTTTGGGCCACATTTGGGCGACTTATTTTGGGAATCATAAAAGTTTTAAAATCCCCTTTATATTAATTTGGTTTTAAATGAAAAAGGGTCTCGTGTGACATTTCTTTTGATGTTCCCCATTTACTGGGTTTGCTTGCTTCTACCTAAAATTGCGACCATTTGGTATTGGCAATGTGGTTAATCATGTTTAAAATTTAACGTTCAGATTTACTAGAAGGTTTAAGATTTAGTACTGGTTTAAATTATTATCTGCTAGTTGATCAGTTAGGTTTTGACAGGTTTTTTGTCCTGTCTTTGTTAATAAATCATCATTAAAAATTTATTCCAATATGCCAGGGAATTGCTCGGTTTCCAAATGATTTTTTTTTATCTTGGAACCCGTTGCTAGAATGAATTTAGTTCTATTATTGTGGAAAGTACGTACTAACATTGCCATTTTCTTTGTAAATTTGCGAAAAAATTTAAAAACAAATTCATAGTATATAACTTAGTGGTCTTATTCTAACACTTGTCAGTTAAACTTCTGGTTGTCAAATTGGACCAGTCTGTTGCAGAATCTGGCCATTACAGTTCTGTAAAAAAGTAATGGATGGCACACCTAAAATAAAATCTTATATCTGCCATTCAGGGTATTGATCAGGCGCGGCCCGTGAGTTTTTTTTACAGATGGGTCAAAATTTTGTGGTCAACTAGTGATATCAACGCAACAAGCAAAATACACTTTTTTTAATCAAGAACGGTTTTTTTAATAATGTGCCTAGTTTTGCCAAGAAATCATTTACCTACAAATAAACACCGCAAAAAACATAAAATAGGTACTGTAGTTACTACAGTACCTATGAAACAGTAACATGAAACCTTAGATTACCACAACTTACAAAGCATTTAGTACATTCTCTATGTGAATAATATTTAGGTAACAGAACCAAATGGATTTCTAGTTATTGGTGCAATTATATCCAGTTTATATTAAGCAAAAATTATTTACGGTAGAAACACTAGTTATTTCATAACAGAAATGTAGGTACCTGGATGTTTCCTTTTAACGTGAGCTCTCAAGTTAGAGGGTTTACAGAAATCCAATTTACACTTCCCACAATGTGCCATTGTAGATTCTAATACTCAACACTTCTTGTGGATTAACGACTCTCTAACAGAACAATACTACCACATTCACAAATGAAAGTATTTTACAAATAACACAAAACACCAAAGCAAAACTAATCAGTATTTTTGGTACCTCTTTAATAAAGTTTTTGAACAATTTAAAATAAAAATTCTGTTTCTATGTAGGCAATTAATTTTGACACATCGACATCATACGACAGAAAAATATTTTTTCGTTCCCCCTCCCCCCGCATTCGGCGGCTATGGATGTTCTTGATGTGCCACCAAATAAGCGAACTTTTATTGAAGCAAACAATTTGTTCACTGGTCTTTTTTTATAGCGTATATTAAGAAAAATAATTCATTTGTTTGTTGTATACACGCCTTAAGTCCTATACGTGTTGAATATTTTTTTAGCTCTTTATGCGAAATATATTTCACCAAATGGCTTTCGGTCCCCATTGTGCTAAAAATATATGGTTTAGTTCATCCTATAATCAAGTCTATCCTTTTTTTAAATATATGTTTTTGTTGGATTTTATTTTATCCTATATCGTCTATCATTCCATTATGTCCGTATATTTTTATTTTGAACATTGACATATCAAATTTACATCCAATGTCCGATTTAAATTCTCGGAAAACGTTCAAATAAAAATTCGATATAAAACGAATTACAAATATACAGTGAAATATAAATCATATTTTGTATACTGAGATTTGGATGCTGTAAATAATATACTATATTTTATTGCTACATATTGCGTCCGCAGTGAGCCAGGAATAATCGCTTTACGTTAAACTAATTTTAGTTTTAATTTTTTATGCACTTGTTTTTACGGGATTAAATTTTGCACCGATACCTATAACATATTAGGCTGGCTATATAATTGTAAAACATTTGCACGAAACTTCCCTGGCGAAATGAAGTTAAATAAGTACCTATGATAAAATTTGAAACTGCATACTATTTGGTAACAAAAGCATGCTAGATGAACGACTTACTCAGCTTTTACAACAAATCGTATTTATGGTATTATTACAAAAATCAAATATATTTAGAGTAAAATCGACAAGATTTTATTTGTTTATTTTTCCACAATGTCACAGTGTCACAGACATAGAGAAAGTAAAAAAGAGAGGTGTTAAATCTGTGGCTATCCCTGTCATAGAGTTTTCACTGGCGCCTCCGCGGACTACAGTGAGAACTAATGTTTTAAAAAGAGGCGGGCTTTTTGACTTTTTATATTTTTGGGCCAGCGTAATATTGTAGGGTTATCCAACTAAAGTGCTTGGTACCTGATATACCTGTTAAATAAACAGATACAAAAAAGTGTTAAACATGAAAGTTGTTGGGATTTTTATGACGAATTAGGAACATTTGTCAAAAAAACAGTTGAACATCAAATACAAAAAATATGCCAAAAATGATGTATTTTTGGATTATTTTGACACCCCGTATATTATTGCATTTTTAGATTCTACGGAAAATTGTAAGCACATTTTATGTATTAAAATATCTTCAACTATTGTCAGTTGAACAATGATATATTTGAGCAAAAATGACAATTTTTCACATTTTTCAACTGACAATTAATAGCCGAAAAGCAGCTTAAGGTAGGACTAGGACGTTATACATAAAGTGTGCTTAGAATTTTCTGTAGAATCCAAAAATGCAATAATATTCGGGGAGTTCCATTTAAAATAAACAATAAATACACCATTTTTTGCCATATTACATGGTGAATTGTTTTTTTGATAAATGCTTCCATAAAAATGCTGTCATGTGATGCCAAATCGTTCGTCGCTCGAACTGGCATTCAACCAAATATACAGAATCAATCTAATATAAAATCCTCTCTGTCTCAACATAAATTTGCTTATTACGAAAAAAGTATTCCTAGGAAAGATAGATAATTTTAGAGAACAATGTGAGAAGCATAGCTTTTTTGTACTAACCGGTTTAACTTTACATTCCGTATTTCAGTGCCAAAATATTCTGCATTTGAAAGTAAATATTCATATGTCATGTCCATAGTAAGCTTGGACAAATTGCCATTGATCCGTTTTCCACTGAAGAAGCTATCACTAATGATGAAAACACGTATACAAACGAATATGTTTTCTTTTAAAACCAATGGAAACATAAACCAAACACAGAGTTCAGAGTTTGTTAGATTATATTGTTTCACAACTGTCACCTTACCTGACAGAAATAGTTTGTTCCACGATTGCATTTATTGCGGACTTCTGGATTCAAAGCCGATAACGGTGTTAAGCTATCCTTTTCTAATGGGCAATTTTGAAGGTGTCGAACATAAATCTTTAATTACCTCGGAACTTTATGTTGATTATTGATCGAACCATTTGTACCTGCTATCACTGATATCGACGGTATTATATGTCAGATATTATGACAACAGCGCAAATCGATATATTGTTTTATTGGTGTAAAATATGGTGGGTTTTTTAATTCCTTTCAAATTTTTACATCCAATATATTGCCATGGATTTTTATTAAGAAAAACCTGATTTTATTCTGATAAACTGCTCCCTACCCACTATTGTTTTACTTATAAATAATATTTAAATTAGATTGAGTGCAACAAACCCATTGGTTTTGTCAAATACCGTATACGCATGTACTAATTTTTGGCATCGACGCCTCTGGTGACAAACCAAACTGCCCAGACTTACTAATGATTTAATTCAAATTGTCCCATCGCTACTGATAAACTTTTATTTTATTAACAGCGATCTAACTGCAAAGACAGTAAGAAATACATTCTTAGGAAAGAAAACGTTGTCTGCAAAAATCAAATTTCCCCAGTTAATTCGCTCTGCTAAGTATTTTTATTGAATGAAGGTAAGTGCAGCGTATAAATGGAAAGTCAATATTATGAAAGACAGAAATGACACTTCCAACAGATGTCGGATTAATACACGTCGTCTATTTTTCACTTTATCGAGCAGGCTGTTCAAGTTTTAAGAGATGTGCACCTGCTCTGTGTTACACGGTTTACATCGGGCGTAACTTGGAATATCCTTGTTTTTCTACTCTGGAAGGCATTTTTCTTTCTTTTTTAATATTTTAAAAATATCTTTTTTATGTGGGAGTAAAACTACTAATGCACTTTTCAAAAATATTCAAATTTATTGCCTACCTAATTTGCTATTTATCTGAGGTGTAAGAAGACAACTTTATAAGCTTTGAATAATAAACTGATTAGTGCCAGTTTGTGAAAAACATATTTACGAAAACGAATATTAGAAATGTCATAATAACAGAAGCGAAAACTAAAGTTGAAGTGACTATTAGAAAGTATAATTCATTGATTTTTACAAAATATACTCGTTCACAATTTGATTATGTTATATTTTAATTTTTTAAACAGACAAAAGATTAACATTCAAAACTTAATAGAGGCAAATTTTATTTCTAAAACAGAATTTTCAACAGCCTTTTCGCCGCGTGGTATATTTTGTTTCTCATCATATATCAAGGCTGCTATCTAATAGTGGCTCACTGGCAACACTGTTACACACCCATTGGGAAAATGCCGAAGCAGAAATAAAAACAGAAATCAAACTTAATGCAGAACTTCCACATTTGCCCCTTCAAAAGAGAAGGTCCTTTTTGAAGCGGGTAAGAAAACGACTGTAATTATTTAAGATAGACCACGTAGACTTCCAGTCTAAGAAGGACTGACGTACCGTGGGCGTCTAAAGAAAAGTAAAACGTTGACACGGGATTTGTAGGATTGGAGGTTGGAAGGGAAAACATCTGCAGGCAATGCAGGTATGAACAAGCGAGAGAAGTGAGATGTTCTAGGCTTTTGTAGCTGGACGGTAAAGGGATGCATACGTAACGCGCCTCTTGTTGTTCTGGTGGAAACAGTCAAGGGGGGAATTATACCGCCTAGTTTGCTCAAGTTGAGCTGGGTGGAAGTACCTATAGGTAAAGAAGGGACTAATCCCCAACAGCGCGGCGATGAGCAAGAGAAGGGTTTTTTTTTGTGACGAGTGGATCATTGACGAGTTCTGTTTTGGATAGAATCAATCATGTTGTATCGAAGGTGATGCCGCTCTTAGACGATACGCAAATCCAGTAAATGACATCCTTATTTGTGGAGATTCTGCTGCATCTCCTCGAATGAAGAGATCGGTATCGCCTATAATCTTTATTTCCATGTTCTTGAGCCACTTCTGGTCTACGAAATGGGACAGAAAACGTTTCTGGATTTCACTTAAATCTATTTCGATCTGTTCTTCACTAAGAGTAGGTTATGTTCTTTCGATATATGGGCGAAGCTTATGTACTTTATGTCTGCACACAGTTCATCGTACAAAACCTAGTAAATACAGAATCGCGACACCCATCCCGTTTCAAAGCTGACGAAATGAATAAAAGACAAATTATGATATTTAAGAATATATCTTTAAATAAAAAAAAACAGAAGAGTTTATACGTACGCTTCAGATGCGACTATCTGGAGCAAAGGTATTTCACCTTTTAAATATTTTTAAAAGAGAAAATTCAGCTCTAACTAGGCAATATGCAAGATTTCTTAAGACTCGGTTATTTTTTTTATCATGATGTAGTCTGGCCTTTTATAGAAAATCTTACAATTTTTGTATAAAAAGTTCATTTTCTCTCTCTTCAGCTTGTTAAAGCTTGGTTAGTAATATGGAGTAACTTTATACATATCAGTTCAGATAAAATCTTTTGGCACAATCCCTCAAGGCAGTATTTCTAAAAATATAAGCCGGATATGTTTCCACATGTCCTAAGTTATTTTAGCGGAAAAATACGAAAAAATTACAACAAGACCTTATGCACAAATAATGCCCAACATAACACTAAGCCTTAGGCAGAGACCTCGTAAATAACGTTTTCTCGAGATGCACTTTGTAAAAGTTTACCGAGGAAATAAATTTTTAAGAAGTTTTCTTTTCCAGTTCGGTCGCTGGCTAACCTGAAAGCACTTTTCAAACAGTCTTATTGCTTAAATAGTTAAAGAGAAAATTTTATGAAAATTGTTTTTAAAGATAGTCCTGAAAAGAATATTAAAATGTACTGGAAATGGCAAACAGCTGGAATTTTACTCGTAGATGGCGAAACCTTTTAAAAAAGCAGCTTATTAAATTGCGACTGATTTTTTTTTGTAAAATTTAAATTATGGCGAGGATGTCCACTTTTATTATATATTGAAAAAATGAAAAAAAAAATAAGATTTTTATCAATATTAATATATAAAGTATTTGCTTCCGTAAAATAGTATTTTTTTTTCTTTTACGACCAGATTCACTATTGCTAAGATAGGTCTAATTTGGAAATAAACGGCCAGATTCTCCAATGCTAGTCCGATCTAATTTGACAACCAAAAGTTTTAAACTGACAAGTGTAAGAATAAGACAACTAAATTTTATAATATGAATTTTTTTCTGAGATTTTTTGTAAATTTATAAAGAAAATGGCAATTTTAGTACGTACTTTTCACAATAATAGACTAAATTCATTCTAGCAACCCGTTCCAGGATGAAAATCATTTGGAAACCAAGAAAATCGCTGAAATATCAAAATAATTCATAAGTTTGTAATGACGACTTATTAACAATGGCAGGACAGAAACCTGTCAAAAAATAACTGATCAACTACAAGATCTTAATTTTAACCAGTACTATATCTTAAACCTTAGTGAATCTCAACGTTAGGATTTAAATTGACAAGGTCGAAATAAGAGACCGACACATTGCCAAGACTGGGGCGACTATTTAACTTTTTAATGAACATCTGCAAGAACGAATTTAACAATACCTAATACCTATATTTAATTTTATTTGTCATTTTCAATAAAAATGTTTGGGAATTTTCAATAAATTCTACTACCCCATACAAGTTTTGAAGGTACTCAGATATTGCGATAGGGTAATTTGAATTAAAAGTAATCAATATTTTAAATAATATTCGGTATCATCCGATTACAAAAATTAACTTTCAACTTATATAATCGGAAACTCAACTACAACTACAATGTAACAAGCAAAATAAGCTTAATTTCACCTGACTAAACTACCGCATGTTTAGAAACCTTGTTTTTTTATCTCAAAGGTTTGAAAAACGAGTTTTTATTTCGATGTTTTAAATTCTAGAGTACCTAATGATGAAATAATAACATCTGTGTGTCAAAAAAATAAAAACTTAGCTTAACTTTACTAGCAATAAAATCGAGCTTATTAGAAAACAGTAAATCTAATAAAATAAAAGTAAAAAAAAACTAGAGTCGGCAACGAAAGGATTCGTCTCTCGCAGCTGCAGTTATTTAAATTTTTAATAACATGTACCGATGCGAATATGTAGTTCAAACATAACAATATGAATTATCAGTGGCAGCGTGGTGTAGGAAACATAATTCGCATAAACTGTGATCGATTGAGAAAATATAACCTAATAATCCGATTCAGCGTCTCAGAACCATCCCCATAGACCTATTAAATATGGAAATACTCGATTAGAGATCTGCCAAAATCTATTAGAGGCTTTAGCGCGACAGCTTTAGGCAAAGGTTATTTGAACCGTATGAAGACGCCATTGTCAGCTAATTTAGTCCCATTTTTCAGTCAAGAATCGTAGTCAGGAGGGGTTGAGGAACAAACGAGTCCAACCGGTGGACCTCTTGTTCGCTCGTCGTCCTAGCAACTAGAATTGCCAAATCATATTTTGCATTTGTCGGGACAGATCCGTAAAAAAAACGGGACAAAGATATATTTAGCTTGTTTTATTTTGAAGATGGTAACTACATAATGGAGATCAGAATGCCTAAAATCACTAAAAACTATGTATATAAGTCTACATACGTTTATACAGCTTTTCAGTGCCGCAGTATATACCCTTATTTTAAAAACTAAAAAATATGAAAAAACAACCCGAGTAACACGATCATTGAAGTTGCTTTTGTGACGTATTTACCTTGAATTTTCCGAATTTTCAATGCAAATGGATTTTAACATATTTTTATTCTCTGTGGAAGAAATCTGATATCTTAGGATTACTTTTATTATAGCAAAATATTTTTATCTTATTATTTCAATATCAGTATTAATATTGTGAAATCCAGTTACAGTGAAAGAGAGACAGAGTGACTGAATCCTAATACCACTTTAAGCGACAAAAAATAAAAGCATTAACGCTTATGGTAATTATAACAAAACATTTTTAGAATTTTTCAAATACAATTAATTGCAATGATGTCTACTCTTATTATGTTTAGCAAATTTATTTTTCATACGCCATGATTAGGCCATATAATCATTTAAAAATTTAATAATTAATATGAATCTAATTATTTGATAAGCGGGCTTCATTCCGGTTACACAAAAATTATAGTTTATGTAGATATGTGTTACCAACAACCTGTTTTAATATTTGTAACAAACCCTGATAAAGGAATGCCGTGATTGTGATGTACAAACGTTATTAAAACTATACAATGCCTCTCGTAGTAGAGACATTTAGGCTTAAAAACAAAAAATCCGGCCAAAAGCGGGACACTTGGCAACTCTACGAGCATCCTAAAAGATCCTTCTTCACCTTTTATTTCCTTAAACCTACAGTGTGGTATCGTTACCTCTTTTTACATTAAAAAAAATCTGTTTACATTTAACTGACCAACGAATAAAGGCTCAAACAAAAGCTACCCTGACCCACACTAATTATAATGTAAAATTGAAGTTGTTTTTTGTCCAAACTTTTAACTGGAAAAATTAACATGACAAAACAATAATGTGAAACGCATTACCGAAATGGTTTCACAATAAATACAAACAATAGAGAGGACCGTCTGGGTTTATTTTCACAATACCTTCTAAATTTCCGGTCAAATACATACAGTTTTAGGTAGGAAATAGCTAAAAGTTAATTCGATCGCCAGTAGGTTTCTACTTCGGTATTATTGATTCAAGATAACCGCGTAATCATAAAATACAGGGTGAAAACGGTAAATCCTGATTTTAATTCGGATTGGGAAAAATAGTCTTAAATGGCGCTTTGCGATAATAAGCTGGTAATCGCCCCTTAAAGTTTCTCTAACCAGCGGTACCCGCCACTGACAAGAAACACATGATACGGAGTAAGTTGCCAATTCTATCAATAATTTTTTTTTTGTACCTCATAAGTTAGCATAAGAAATAATGTTATTATTAGTAAATTATTACCTTTGTAGTAAAATCCCTTTAAAATACACTTCTTTTGAAAATTCCAATATACCACAAACACTGACAACACAGTACAGCCATTAATTTAATGCAAGGAAAACAAATACAAACTTTAGAACATTTCACGGTATTATGTCACTACCCGCATTATTAAAAACTGAAAACTAATATTTTTGTTACTTTTAAAGCAAAATCTCTGCAATAATAAAAAGATTATATTTCGTATTTTTCTCTACTTTAATAATAACTGTTACATAAGTAAACGTTCGCGCTACTGGCGACCCTCTCTTTCTAACTCTGACGACTTGTGGAACGCACATGATACAAATGAAAGAAGATATGATACCGCGCAGGTAGGCGTGGCCATGGACGTCACGCGGTGAGTAATTCCGCCATATTTTGTAAACGAGACATGTCTTTGTTAAGATCACGTTGTGTTTTAAAGTTATTTTTTGGTGTTTTTATATCACTTTTAAGAGTTTAAAAGTGAAAATGAGGTGTGTTGTGTATGGTTGTGATGTGGACAATCAATGCAAGGGCTTTATGCCCGATATTAAAGTTTTTAGCTTCCCCAAAGACAAAGAAACACAAAGTGTTTGGAAACGTCGGTGCAAACGGGAAGATAATTTTACTGTGAAAAATGCTAGAATCTGTTCCAGACATTTTAACGAAAGTGATTATGAAGGTA
Source organism: Philopedon plagiatum (assembly GCA_963971165.1). Taxonomy (NCBI): domain Eukaryota; kingdom Metazoa; phylum Arthropoda; class Insecta; order Coleoptera; family Curculionidae; genus Philopedon; species Philopedon plagiatum. The sequence goes on from OZ020197.1 coordinate 16,048,490, forward strand.
ATTTAAAGGACGAATTGTATCATGTCATGAATGTCAAATGTGTTTAATGTTTTAAGGAATAATGAATTATTACAAAACGGTAGAATAATCCCATAAAAAAACTAACTTTTATAACTCCAACCTGTAATAATAATAATATAATTTCGTATGACAAAAACTAACCGTAATAAACATTGCTTCTTGCTTACCATTTACAAAAAACTAACTTCAAATTTGTAACACTTTGTATCCCATAACTTTAAACTTCATTACATCAAACATAAAAAGCGTTTTAAAATAAATAAGTTTCACCATAAATTTTTAACAATTAGCCCATTTCTGATAGATTTTATGCTGAAACGTCACGCACATCAAAGCATTCTATTCCATGCAAGTTTAATAGTATGCAAAATGTATTCAAAAGATATGCTCGAGTATAATGTATACAGACAAACATTAGAGTGGCATTTAAGCTTAAGACAATGGAGTCCTTTTGGTCTGTGGAAATCAGCCGTTCTGCAAATAATATTTTGCATAGAAGGGAACTTGGGGTGACGGGGACAACAAATTTGATGAAACATTTACTACCAGTTCCTTTTAGACCCACTGTTTAATTGTTTAATCTTAACCTCACATTAGCGACGGGGCCGTTTTCGCACGATTGGAAGTCGTGCTTATTATGCTGTGTATGGACAGGTTACACGTGAGATATCAGACAAATAAATATGAATAAGAACAGTTTCACACTCATGAACAAGAATAAATCTTTTGAATTTATATCCAATTGTAATGAAATCTTTGATGGATGCATTGAACCAAAATATCATCCGATTTTGGGAAGAATAATTGGACGAGGGAAACAAATATATCAAAAGTAACCTGACAGTGAAATGGTTTCTAAATGTGAATTTTGATGTCGTCTTTATATTCAATATTAAGTCTCTTAATTCATCTCAATATCTGCCCTCTATGAGATTAAAATTTTTAAAGAAACTCGCAGTGGGATGTTTCACTATAACTAAATTTCATAATTTTGATACTGATATCTCAAATAAGGGGATATTATAAGTATTTTGCAAAAATACAAGTACAAAGTTTAAATAGAGAAATAGAAACTTGTTAAAATCCCGTTGAATTTTAAGGAGGAATTGGTGGAAAAAATGACGTCACCAAACTAACTCCAATTTCACATTGCTTTATTTAACTTGCTTGTAACATGACCCGTCATGTGAACAGTACTTTACAATATCATTTTGATAGATCTATATTCAGATTATGTTTAACTTAGTACCTAGAGTAGAGAAATGTTGAACTAAAAGTCCTTTTAAACGTAAAAACCATCGGTATCAGCGAATATCAACAAAACAGCAACATAAATATAATAAGTATTTCCAGAAACTATGATCTTAGTAATCCAATGACAATGGAACAGCGTGTTTCCGCGGTGATTACCGTTAATTTGCATTTCCAGCTACCAAACGAATACATTCCCGCCTAATTTTTGATTGGTACAATTTACTCCCGTTTTTCCCCTGGCGAAAATAAAAGCGGTAGCAAATGCCTTGTTTTTTTTTAAAATAAAATACTTTTACTACATGGAAAGAGTACATAATTGTTTTATTTCAGCTTAGGGGCAACGGCCATTAATGAATCCTAAATTTATAATCATTTTTAACTTTTTATACACTTACCATTCAACAAAAATATTGACTGTATTGATATCTACCAGTACTGTATAGTCGTTTCGCCGGCCATTTAATGTTATTTCAACTAGATTGGTATCCATTACAAACGAGAGAAAAATCAATGTTCTGTCCGGGTTATCGTGCGTGTTTTTAATTATCTATATATTTATTCTCATCCTCTTCACTTACATGGAGAATGTAAAGGTGGGTTACGCAAGCATTTTAATCCTCAGACTTTTTAAATTCATCAGTACCTACTAGAACACCTTGAAGAAGAAAAAGAAGTATGTAGACACATAATATTTTAATAACAATCCTATAAGTACAAACACTTTTTTTTTGTAAATTCAGATCGAATCTAAGAACTGGCAGATTCTGCGACTATAATATTTTAAATGTAGAAGATATTGCTTATAAATTGTTTAGAGTTTTACGAATAATCAAGAAAAGTCAAAATCCACGGTACGTTCTATTTAAAGTACTAAAGTTGGTACCGTTTCTGACGTAATCGGAAAAGTTTTAAAATTTTTCTATTGCTTAAAATGTACATCTATCCATGTCCCTACCATTAACTTTTACATTTACATTTTTAACAAGTATATTACGCTAGCACCTATTTGGTATTTAAAATTAATATAGTTTTCTCTAGATTAAAGATACTTCGTGTTCACTTTTCATTAGTATATTGATATTTGATAAATATTGATTTTATTAAATACAGTATGCAAATTAAGTTTTACTGTCTATTCATTTGATCCCTCTCGGGGAACGTCAGATCTGCAAACATGCAGCCAAGTGCAGTCGTCAGTTTTAGATTTCAGTGGTAAGACTTTAACAACACAATGTATATGAAGCTGATGCTGATTGTTACCCTTACAATACACTGACATCAAATGAATTATTCTGTATTAATTTAATTTTCATTTGGTTTGATAATTTTCATAATTGAAATGATTGATTATGATATTATTATACATATGTATATTATTTATTTTATACGTTTTGATGTTGCTGATTGAATTAAGTTAATTATATATATTTATTTGAAAATTTTACCCTACTACTACTACTACTATGGTAATTTTTGTATTGTTAAGTCTACAAATCTTTAATATATTTTTACTTAGCTCGGCTGTGTTTGTTACCCAAATAACAGTTCATTTATAATACGTCTTAATTGTTTTTTTATTTTATTACAAATATACCGCAAAGCGAATAGATAAGCTAAGACGGAGATAGTAGAAAAATATTTTAAATATTCGGCTAGTCATAGTAAGAAAAATTGTGCATTGACTAAATAAACGTGTGTCGTAAGTTACAAGATGGTGAAACTATTTGTTACATAAAACTGATTAATTCATACTCTTAACAGTGCAAACTACTTGCTTAGATAACTACTTACAAATTCAACACTACCAAGACAAATTTTATAAGATCACGTTTACAATTCATGAATTGGTTTTTATTTAGCTTACACGGTTTTCTTGGATAAACAAATTTTATTTGCAATATATTTTAGTTATTTTTTAACCGCAAAAATACCACGAAGTTAACAAATGAAAATATTTTAAATAAATGGCCAGCGGAAGTCAAAAAATTTGTGCAGTGTGAAAATAAATGTGTATCGTAGGTTACAGGTTGGTGAAAATATTTTTATCCAGAACGCATTATTTTCTACTTTGAAATATTGCTAAATACTAGATTAGGCTAATAATTGCATACTTCAAAATTTTAGTTTGCCATAACAATTCCTACATGAGTACAATTATTTAATAATTGGTTTTCATCGAGCTTATTTACACTTGCTGTGTATAATATAATGCTGTATATAATATAATTGTATATTTTATATACCAAGAAGTTCAACAAAAATATTTTAAAGAAATAGTCAGTCGTACTCAGAAAAATTTTGGAGAGCATAAATAACTGCTTGTCGTAGTTTGTACCATATTGAATACAAAAACAAATATAGGTTTGTTCCAACACAGCGTCCGAGAACGGTTTTCGATCAGAAATACAGTTTCCCAAATAAATATTATATGTTGCACAGCAACAGGCGCGTTTAGTGCATGTAAATGACTGATTGTTTTGGATGGTCACAAAACCGTTTGGATTGCTTGTTGGAATATACCTTATATTTCATCATTTAATGGGAATTAAGATAAACAAGCTTATGTGTACTAAACAATTTTTTAATTTAACTCTTTTAAATAGTATAAAAAAAACATTAGTGCTACTTCAGTTCAATTTCTACTGTCAATAATAAGTGTTTAATGCTGCAACTACGCGTTTTCTATTTCCAGAAATTCTTTTTACCTTTTCTTATTTTAGGGATTCGTCACGATGGAGAGAGGTACATATTCCTCTACTCACATTAAGCCCAACCTAACCTTCCATACAACCTGCTATATCCTGTATATATTTGTCAAAAAAGGGAACTTTTTCAACTGCAAATAACATCTAATATTTAGAGATTTTTTTAAAATTTGCCAGCTCATCCAATCCATTTTTAAAGGAAAAATAACCTTAGAAGTCGCTTTTAGCGTACCTATATATAAATTTGCTATACGTATTTACATGTTTCAAAGCAACTTTATTATATTTTGCAAGAACACTGAGACCTAATTAATACCAATCAGGCCCCCATACAAGTTTAGTTTAGCGAGTAAATTTTGGAAAGTAAGCTTAGTCAGGTATTTACAGTAAACATTATTTACAAGCAGCACGTCAATGCCAAACAAAAACTTATAGTTACGCAAACATTGTATATCCTACGATATCAATATGATAGGAAAGACTTTTAGATAGTCTTATACAAAAACTTCCTAAGTTTCCCATTTCATTATAGTCTAGATATTCCTTTCTAACCCACGAAAAAATAAAGACGAAGCATAGCAAACCTGTTAGATAGACAAAGCCTTTTGTTAAAACCTTGTTTTTGCTCAGGATTGTTCAAGTATACCAATAATAAGAAAAACTCTCTAGCGCAAATTTTTTTTAATGCAATTAATGTTATTCATCCTTAGTCCTGTGCTAAGTAACATAATTAAAGGAAGACATTTAAAAAAATAAACATAAACACGATATTTTTTCAGGGAAGGACATACTTAAATTTTTTAAAAACATCTTTTCGTTATGAAATTTTACCGACAGCAATAGCACACATTTAATACCACCGGTAGAAGAATCTACTTAACTACTCGTTCTTTTATTTGTTTCTAGCTATGAATCAACTTCGTGTAATAACTAGGTATATCACGGCAATTTTTTGTTAACTAGTTTAATGTTTCCATTTGTCTAATCGTCGGCAGCAGGTACTTTCTGTTCCTGTTTTTTGAGTTTTATTTAAACTAATTTGTAATTTGAAATATTTCAAAAACGATTACAAAACCGCATTGGATATGTTATACAAAATATGTCTAGAACTTCTCCTAGAATCCAAAAATATGATAAAAATCACATCATCCAACTTAAAATAAGCGAGAAAATCGATGTTTTATACTATTTTTTTATTCGATACTCAGTTCTTTTGCCGATAAGATATATGAATGATCCATAAAAATCCGCAAAACTTTCATATTTAACATTTTCCCCCATCTTTGAAAATAAAAAAGTTATAAGGCCTGTTGACTTTTATTTGGATATCCCTGTACACTGGCTTACTGGGTTGTTAAGAAAAAAGGAATCGATTCATATTAATAAATATAGCTCAAAGATGTTTTTAGCAAAGGTAGCAAACCCAGTGACGTAAACTTTTTACCACAACTCACTAAGAAAGTGTACATATCTACTAAACTTAGTAGTAAGTGCGAAAATTTATGATTTCGTTTGTCTCTTATCAGCTCTACTTTATTTTCCTAAGGAAGATAAGCTTGGCGTAGTAGTGCGATGGGCCAATCGAAAATAAGTATGCTGTGGAATTAAGGACTCTGGGAAATTGCTTTAGAAACTGTTATGGTTTTAAGTTGTGTAAAAATGTCGTTCAAAACTTGATAGCCACTTAAACATGCTGTGATTTCCGCACTCGGCTAGCGCCGCGTGCGTTAATATTCACATTTGCGTGTTGGGTGCCACTATCCATGCGCTTTATGTAATATACCATTGTCATCCTTTTTTGACAAGTAGTTTATACCTATATTTCTCAGGAAGAGCCTGCTTTACTTGTTTTTTTTCCAAAATGGAATAAATTTTTTAGTTCGCCCAGATTCCTATGCCATATATCAAAGTAGAGTAAATAATTGGAGCGACAGTGTGTTAAAATTAAAGACGTTTTATCACACAGCAGACACAGCAAAACATTTGAAAGAACGATAACAATACCGCAGGAGTTCCACCGTTTCCTTAATGCGTGACAGAGACTGATAGTTGTTAGTTATGAGTTATAAAGCTATTCGTTTCTCAGTTTATAGCGCTTCGTTTAGGGGCCATGTTTTTTATTGTTCTACAAAATATTGACAACCATGTATGTTATTTATTTCAAAAACTCAACGAAAAATGACATCTTTTGTTTCCTCCCTGAATTGTTAAAATTTTTGCCTTTTCAAAAATAAACAGCACATAAAAAACTTAAATGCCTCTACCATTTCTCATAAATTGAATTAAAATATATTAAGCATTTACGGTGTGTGATTTTACAGTGTTAGTATGCGATATCTCAAAAACGTTTTGAAATATTTTAATAAAGATTTTGCAAGGTAATAAGGAGGCAGGGGGATTTTAAAAATATTTTTTACATTTTCCCGTCTCCACCAAAAAGGTGGGTGGCAACTCGTATAATCGAAAACGGATTTTAAACACCAACTTTCTGATTAGTAGTTTTCCAGATGCAGATTTATGGTAACAATTATAGGTAAATACCTAAGTTATCTTGATGAGTATGTTAGCATGTCTAAATAACCTATTTTTAAGTTTCTGTTCAATTTTTTACCATTTATTATGTCCATGTTGATTTTCTAGCTCATTTATCTAGAAACACTTTTCACACCGCGCGTTGATTGATTATTTAGCTGCAATGCACTTTCCTTTTAAAGAGCTTCTATTTCTCATCTCTTTAGAAGTCATTATCCAACAATAAATCACGAAGAATGGATGAGGTGCATTTGCTGAATATTACTTAGAAAATTGCTGAAGTACACTTCTAAAAAGTAATTTATTTGTATTTGTGTTGTATTTGACTTGAATTTCACTTTCACTTCAATGCTATAGTTTGTTCGATCCCGAGTCATAACGTAATTGACAATGGGTCTGTCTCGCAGTCTCGCTCAGTCGAATTAAACAAGACCAAATTAACTGAGTGGTACCTTTTCTATTTCTAAAAGAACTTTGTTTTGTATGGTATATTTTTGTTAATGTTTAATTACACTGACTTACAAAAAAGGTACCCCAAAATCTTCAATCGTTTTAAAACTTTATAACAACTTAATTGGTTGTTGGATTGTGTTCAAATTCTTGTTAATGTATGGTCATGACCTCTGACTTAAGAAACCATTCATATTGAATAATTTATTTCTTTGCATTGTAACCACATTGCTTTTAGATCGAAAGAATTTCCCTAATAAGTAATAATATTTATTTCATTTTATCGCAGTAATAAGGTATAGTAATAAGGTATTATTAATCTTCCTTAAGACACAAGGTTGTGAAACCTACTGCTTATATTATAATGTGACAATAATGTTACTCGTCTATCTGTTAGTTGCTGGTAAATAAATAGCCGTACAATTAACTTGGTTTATTGGAAACGTATTAATAAACGTCAGTAATTTGGTTGTTAAAACACATTTATATGTAGCTAGTTAGTTTAATTTCAACTCTGTGTTCATCATCAATATTTATTTATGCTTGTATGTACAACACATAAACAAACAATCGACTAGATCAGGCATCTAATATGAATAATTTAAAACAACATCAGCAAATTTACTGGTGAAATTCAATACTCTGAAAATAAATATAGATTTTTCAAACTACTGTCGCTAAATAAATAATATAATTTTACAGGTACTAAGGAATTGAAGCTATTTCAGGTCATTTACAATTTATTATAGTTTCCTAATATTTTTAGTAAATTTATATTAATAATCTTATTGTGACTATTTCCGAATTACATATTCTAAAGTAAAATGGGCTCGTGTACTTTGAGACGCTAAGCGCAAATAACGTAAATTTTCGATTAGCACTTCTTTTATCAAACTGCACAAAATTAATAATATTATTCTGATTTTTCCTATACAGTAAGTCCACGGATGAGTTAGACACGAGGTCAAATGGACCAAAAAGTAAAAGATTTTTTATAATTGTTTTTCTTCTTTATAAAAATTTTTGCTTGCTTTTGTGTTATTATTATTATAATTATTTACTATTCAGGTAAGTATAAATATTCTGAAAGTTTACTTTTTGTTGGTAGACAGAAAAGGTTGTGATCGTGATGTGTATGGAGTACGTGAAATAAAGGCAGTTTTTTTTTGGGCAGTAAAACTGGTTGTTTTATTTATTACATGGCGCTGCGAAGATAAAAAAATTTCTTCTTTTCCTATTACAATGAGTGAAACAATACCTATTTCTCCACTAAGTTTAGACGGAAATGTTGCACAAAATTGGTTAATGTGTAAACAAAGATTTAATATATACCAGAAAGAGGTAGGAAATACATCAACAAAAGAAGATGTAGTGCGACCAGTTATTACACCTTATGGGAGAAAAGGCTTTACAAATATTTAACAGCTTTTCATTTGTGGGTGGACAGCAGAATAAAATTGACGTACTCCTGAAGAAGTTCCAGGATTTGGAGGAATAGGTTTGGAAGCAGGCCCGTAGCCAGGGGGGCGCCAGGGAGGGCTGAGCCCCCTAGAGCTGGTCTGAGCCCCCCTAGAAAAGTTACCTATATTTCTAAATGAAAATGTTTATATCGACGTTGGAACGAGCAACACCGCTTTAAATTTAAGTTAAAATTATTTGTGTTGCGGCCTATGTTAACCCGCAAAGCTCATCGACCGAGCGGTGTTATAAAAGCGGCACACGGCCTTTGTGTCGTACTATAAAAGAGCGACAATCTGGCCGCCACCCGCGGCAAACGCCTTGCCTATTTCTTATGTATTTATTTGTTGGTAGAGTAAAGAGTAAATTTTAGTTTGTTCAAAATGTTTCTTACATTCTTAAATATTATAACCGTTTTTTTTTATTAGCTTTTTCGTTTTCTCATCAAAAGCGCCTATTTTTAAAATAAACTTAAATATATATACATATATATATATATATATATATATATATAATATATATATATATATATATATATATATATATATATATATATATATATATATATATATATATATATATATATATATATATACAGGGTGTTTCAAAAAACATGTGCCATCGCTTAAAGGGAGATTATTAAAGGGAGAAATTAAGGCAAAAAGTTTATATGAACATGGGTCCGCAGATGCTTTGTTTCAAAGATACAGGACGTTAAATTTTTAAATGGTTTTTAAATGTTAAAACCGATGGTTGGGAAAACTAAACCAGTAAGACGGTTAATAAAATTACATTTATCTCCTAAACGAAATGAAAACTGAAAAAATATGAAGAGATAAGTTTTGTTAAGAATTTAACATACTATTTGACCGATATAAGAAAATTTGAAAAAATCAGTGGCGTACATGTTTTTATTGGAAAAATATTGTACCGTCTTCTCATATGTACTCCCCTGGAGGACCTGTCAAAGTCTTTTCATGGTCAGAATTATGCTTAATTTAAGTACTTCACATAACATAAATTTCATCAAAATTGATGAAGCCATTTTGAAAATATTTTGGAAAAACTGAAAAAAATTAAGAAATTTAACACCCTGTATCTTTGAAACGAAGCATCTGCGGACCCATGTTTATATATATATATATATATATATATATATATGTATATATGTATATATATATACCTATATATATATATATATACCTATATATATATATATATATTATATATATATATATATATATATATATATATATATATATATATATATATATATATACACGTTTTAATATCAAGTGGAGATCCAACTATATTAAAGGCAACCCGAGATCCATCACTGCGAAACATTTTTTAGGAGTATATTTTTACCATTACATTTCCTAGTACGGTCCATAATACAAAATCTTAGAGAGGGGTAAAGATTTTATGTCATAAATTCATTTATATAAAATTTTAACCAATCGAGATCTGGTATATGAAGTACACAAGGTCTTTTATGAAAACCGTCAACCACAGATCCGGAAATGTATATGTGGGTATAAATAGTCTAAGATGAGATCCTGCAGTGTTGTCATATTATGTTGAACTTAAATGCAAGAGAACAACATAAGTCACAGAGGTACAAGATTTTGCTTAGTTGCGAAATCTTTTTATATCTTTTTATGGTGTAATATTATCCTCAGTTATTTAAATATTTTTAATGTTTTAGACTCAATTTGGCGATACCTAAGTAAAATAATAAGTCATCTTGTAGTTATTTTAATAATTAGGCTGTGCCATAATGCAAGTATTTTTCGTGTTTTCTGCAGTGAAATATGTCCAAGAGGAATAATTAATATTTATTAACAGAAAAATATGTATTTAAATCAAAATGTAATCACCATAAATCTCTATCACTTGGTATCTGTATCAGCACAATTATTTAATTAAACATACATCTTTAAAATAAAATAGTTCTTATCATCCGTTATTATACAGGGTGATTACAAACTCGAACTCGAAAAAGAGCATAATTTTTTTCATAAGTCTTAATATTAAATCCGTTATTTTTCAACATCCTGTATAACCATGTTCAAAATAATTTATTATTATCTTTCTAGATATCTCCTCTAATCATTTAAAACACTAGAACACGAATTTACCCGATCAGAGTGGTATTTTATAAACCGCAAGTTAAATAGGTCCTAATTTTTAAAAATTACACGTACGCCTATGAGTCCTTGTAGCGCAGAAACCATCCAATCGACCCCTCATTTTTTTCTTGAAAATCAAACTAGGAATCAAGAGGTACAATATACCAAAAATTCGGGCAATTTCGCCGAATGTATTTTGTGCGTGGTCCTTTATAAACTCACTAGTTTCAAAATCTTACTAAAACACAATCCCCATAAGAATATAATACAAGCCCACATAATTCTGCTTTATTATATTATTTTTCTGTATTTATTAATTTTTATTTGTATTTTTGTTGTTTCTTATATAGGATTACATGTTAGTGCCTCAATTCTCAGTATAAAAATATTTTTCTGGAAATTAGAAACGATTTATATTTTCACTTCATTTGATTGTATTATTACCTAAAAATGATGTCATAATATTTAATATATTTTATTTAATATAAATGAATATGTTTATTCAAAGAACTCATCACCTACAGCTCAGCGGGCAGAACCCTATCCCCTATCCCACCATCCCTCCTAAATCCTGCAACTCGAGGAGTGCTCACTCTAATTCAGTTTTCTGTACACGCATGTGTATACACGAAAAATGGATCTATGTTCAGTTTTTTAGTATTTTTAGTTACGAATTTTTCAAGTTTAACAATAGGTCATCATTTGGTTAATGGTTGGCTTATAATCAAATAATTTGTATTTTATGATAAAAATGCAAAATAAGCAATAGTAACATATAAAACAGTTTTATTAATATTTCTTTGTATCATTTTGTTACTCATACCTTACGGTTTATAGGTATACAGGAGACGCTTAAAAATATTTAAGTTATTATTAACTAAAATATTATTATTTTAAAACAATGATTTATTTCAACAACTGAGCTAAGCAGAAAGTGGCATATAATAGGTTTAGGTAGAAATAATATTTTAGTGAATATTAACTTAAATATTTTTGATCGCACCTGTATATATCACTTTCCGGCTGCCAGTTTTTTATTTTTTGATCGGTCGTAATGAAACTCTGCAAGCTTTATATACCCATAAAATGACACTTTTTAACATCCCAGTCGAATTTTAGTGACTTTCGGTTTAACCAGAAGTGACACTAACTTTTGATTTTTAAATGCAACACCCTGTATATTTTTTATGTTTACAATTTAGACATCATTCGACTTAGGATTGTGACATTTTTGTCAGTTTTGAAGTAAATTTGTCAATTTTACCGTCAATTTTATTTACAGTGCCATGAAAACAACTATATCGTGGGTATCAAAAAATGTACAAAGACTGCCTGAAAAAATAATTGAGTAAGGACATCTCAAGCTAATAACATCACTGATAATTAATTAGTTATTATTATTATTATATATTAATTGTTTTTGATTTCTTTAAAAATTTTATGATTTTCACATCTTGCAATAGAAAAACGGCAATTTTAAAGTATAAATTGTGATAAAATGTGTGTTGTGATATTTACATCGTTGTGTTCGTTATGAAAAACTACATCTCATTTTGTTATGAAAGCAAGGTAGTGCTCTTTGAAATTTTCAAGAAATTTCCAAAAAAACTGATTTAGGGAACTTTAAAAGCCTCTGGAAAACAAATGATCCACTAAGAAATCATGTACGTAGATATTTTTCTGCAGTCCAGAACATCGCTTAGAACGATTTTAGCTGTCATGGCACTCTAGATTGCAAAATAAAATAGGCTTGAAAATTGACAGATTGACTTAAAAACTGACAAAAATGTCACAGTCGTATGTAGAATGATGTCTAAATTGCAAAAATAAATATACAGGATGTTGCATTTAAAAATTAAAAGTTAGTCTCACTTCCGGTTAAACCGGAAGTCACTAAAATTCGACTAGGATGTTAAAAAGTGTCATTTTATGAGTATATAAGGCTTGCCGAGTTTCATTACGATCAATCAAAAAATAAAAAACTGGCAGCCGGAAAGCGATCTCGTTCACCCGGTATAATAAAGTTTTTCGATATGTCATTTTTGTTTATTTTGCATTTTGTGCAATAAAACATGTTATTTAACTACAGGTCACCCTTACTCATTAACTATATGATGGCATATCATAAATTAATTGTGACATGCCTCAAGTGCTGCTCAAGAAGGTCTTAGTTCGTGGTTTAGATCCTTACATTGATTATACACAGAAAAATCAAGGTTCCTACTGATCCGAGAAATTAGAAAAATAAACTGCTGGCCACTCGAACTTACACATAGAGATTTTTAGGCAAAATTTAAAGTTCAATATTTTCAACAGGAATGCAAATTTTTGAACGCGTCTTGCAGATTTTAAGAGCTAGTTTTTTTCGGATTCAGCTGCATGACGTATATTTATCGTAGGACCTTAGGTTTATTATATACGGGGTAATCAATGAAGTCATGCAAAAAATCAAAAAGTTTGTATGAGTGAAATTTCCGCAAAAAATTTTTTTAGTCATTGCAATATGGTTCGTAACATCAATATCTCTAGACGTTTTTGTCACTTTTTGGATTAAGGCCCTTAGGTCTTGTACATGCTACTAAACATAAAATTTGGATAGCAAAATTTTTAAAATGCTGTAACTTGACATTGGATTGACGGTTCTTGATGATTTTTACGGATTTGGAATCCTTATTTCACGTAGATTTTCTATCATCTAGGCATTTTATTTGGGGGTTGAAATATACAGGTTGAAATTTACACATTATACCGGGTCGATAATAGACAAAAACGTAGCGACAAGAACAAGTTTATTACATTATATTCTACAATATACAAGATTGGTTAACAACGGCCAAAAGTCAATTCTTATAAAATTTCTAATTCTAAACCTAATTTAAAGGTTCCTGCAATCCCTAAAAAAGCCGTCAATGCAATGTCAAGTTATAGCATTTTAAAAATTTTGCTACCCCAATTTTATGTTTAGTAGTGTGTACAAGACCTAAGGGCCTTAATCCAAAAAGTGACAAAAACGTCTAGAGATATTGATGTTACCTTAGTAACGAACCATATTGCAACGACCAAAAAAAAATTTTTGCGGAAATTTCACTCATACAAACTTTTTGATTTTCTGCATGACTTCATTGATCACCCCGTATATAATACACCTGTGGTCCTACGATAAATATACGTCATGCAGCTTAATCCGAAAAAAACTAGCTCTTAAAATCTGCAAGACGCGTTCAAAAATTTGCATTCGTGTTGAAAATATTGAACTTTAAATTTTGCCTAAAAATCTCTATGTGTAAGTTCGAGTGGCCAGCAGTTTATATTTTCGAATGGAAGTACCTTTATTGCCAATTTAACCAAAATATAATGCCCAAAATTTTTAAATTTTTATTATAGCAGTTGAAAAGATTTTTAAAATTGAATGCATATTTTACTATACTATAAGGGCAGTATTTTAAGCAATAATAAATTACTTAATATAATATATATTTTTATATTAATTTCGAAAAAAAAACATTTTGTTATTCATTCAAATATAATTATTATCAACGATAATTAACTTGTATACAATAGTATCATGTTACAACTAACAAATAATAAAAAGACGATAAAGAATGCCCACTTAAACAAAAAAGCGAAGAATGCGGTATTGCCACTTTTATCGGATCTCATCTTAAACGTATAACCCATGTCGCATAACGCTGACGGCGGCTCCCTCTACATATGCTTTTACGAACTGAGATTGTATAACAAGTGACAAAAAAGTGAAAAACGAGATCCTGAGACTTTTTAAAATTTAAGCAGTTTTGGTTTGACCTCGGACCAAGGAACGGATATACACATAAAAAAATATGAGATCCAAAATCGGATCTCGTCTTTCCAAACGGATCTCAGGATGACCATATATCACCAAAAAATGATCTCGTTTGGCCACTTTACGTGTATATATATATATAAAATATATATCTGTTTTGCAGAAATGTTTTTTAAACGATAATTTCCGTGAAAAGGAAAAGCAAAACTCTCTATGTATTTTTAACGTTTCTACACTAGAATGTAGAAACAATATTAAGCCCCCCAAAGATTTTGCTTAACCCCCCCTAAAAAGCAGGGCTGGATACGGCCCTGTTTGGAAGCAAATAAATGATGATTAATAGATTTTTATTTTTTATTAAATAAACGTATTTTCCTTAAGTACCTAAAACATCGGTTACCTGTATCTCAAAAAATAGAGCTGAAAAGAAATATTTATATTTTCGGAATCAGCGTGCTAAACTTAGCCAAAAACACTAGAAAATATAAAGACAGCAGTTATAGTGTAAACTAGTGTAATCAGACTTTAAAATGAATACAGAGTGGGTCATCCAGGAGTGTATTTGAGGGATAAAAACTGAATCTTTTTGATTTTTTCCAACAAATCCTATTTTTGTAGAATAATGTCGATTCTACACTATTTTTCCTATTTAGTGATTTTTTTTGCGTTTATTTTATCCGCTAAATATCTAAGCATACTTCCCACTAATTTAAATCGTTTATTTTTTCGTTTAAGTTATAAATAAATTGGTTTGTTTGCATCGGGGACATGCAAAATTTTAAACTTTTGAATTTTCGAATTTTCGACCATTGCCATGAAAACAAAGAATTGCAGTTTATTTACGTCCAAATTATCAAAATATGACAGGTCAAAATTTCGCAAAAATGACGGTTTTTGTTGCAAGATTGGAATGTTCCTGGACCGATCTCGGCTTAAAATATACATGAATAAGATTTAGGAACCTTCTACTTTAAGTGCAGGGGTATTTCATTGGATGAGTTAGGTATTAATGGTCATTTTCATTGATTTTTCGATGATCCTACAATATAATACTGGAATTCGCAATGTACTTATTATGACACTTTTGACCTCACAGCCAATGGGATCAAGTTTTACAAGTTTCGAAATTCGCACGAAAATTTGCAGTAGAAAATCCTTTTTTTGTTAATAAAGACCTGAATATTGATAAAAATTGATAAAAACAATCACCACAAATTTATGTAGGGAATATAAAAAAATATATTTCAGATTTATTTGGGTTATGTGCATATTCCCATGGATTTATTATATAAAAGGATACGGGTTGATGTAACATTCTTTGAAGCCAAAACAAAACATTCTAAGCGACACTGTAAACACAATTTGTAAACATTGGCCACATCTTATTTTACTTTGTATTTGTGTACAAAAAAAACGTTAGAAGCATTACAAGATTTGCTAAAAGTAATAAAAGCCCTAAATTACTTTATTTTCTGCTAAATAACAATAAATTTAAGTTAAAAAGATTTTATTATTTATAGGTTATGTTATTTCTAAAGGTGTTTATTTAAAGTCGCTCCGAGTCATTTATAAATCTATATAAATCTAGAGGTCGCACTTTTTCTTTTCTAGTTCATTAGACAAAGACGTACGTGTAACCGAGTGTTCAGACCGAGGTTCAGCCGTTTTCCTAAACAACCAGCACAGACAGCAACACTTCTGAGCTCCAACACTCCAATGCTATTTTATCTCTTTCTACTACCATTCTTGATTCAATTACGTAGTAATTCGTAGTCTTGTCTATGTTCGTAGTTCGTAAACTGCTCCCCCAAGAGAATAACAAACAACACAATATAAGCCTTCACGTTCGATACGCTCACAGTATACGGATATCGAATCCTTTTATATAATAAATCCATGCATATTCCCTATTGCACTTTCACATTCTTATTCTTGAAAGTATTGAAATAAAGCATAATGAGAAATAGATATCATTACTGGGTTTCCATTACGTGTTATGCATATACTTCAGATTGACCGCAAAAGCTGCAACTGAAGACTTAACCGCACATCAATTAAAGTGAAATTTGCTTTAATTTAAATTGCATTTGCAGCATCAAAAATAACCTAATGAGCACGATTTCATTATTGTAATTCCGAACGTCAAGAACAGCGCTCGTTCACATCAACTGAAAGATTTTGCGAGGTAGGGTACAAAGGTCAAATGAAATTAATGCTGTATTAAAATTGATTTCAAGACATTTTGTCATCTCTACTTCTAAACAGCTACATTTAAATGGAATTCTTTGAATGAAGCTTATTTTCCTTTGATGGAAGCTCTTTGTCCGTTTTATTTTCGTCTAGGCCTAAATATGACGGATATTTTAAGACGATTGGAAATAATAAAATATACCTAAATATAATTTTAGTTTAATAGAGAAGTTCAATAAATATTTTTTATATGAAATGAAATCAAGTCAAAATATGCTTTATCGTCAAAAGACATATCTTTATAGACAAAGCTAAAAAACTAAAAATATAAAACAGGAATATACATCAATAATACTATAAATCTAATAATACTACATAATGATTTAATTAAATGATTATGACAAAGTATACCAAAGTACCCAACCTGGCTCAAGAGAACGTATTCATCATGTACAGGAGGTTCGTAGCTACAGGGAAGGCACAATCATGATCTGGGCAGGAATTTCGCTTGTCCTTAAAACCCAGCTTATTTTACCAGATCGCTTTCTAACGGCCAACAGGCAAACAGGTCAATCAGAATGGTCCTTGAACCTGTTGTTGTTCCCTAGATAGATTTGTTGGCACAGGTTTTGTTTTAATCTTTACAGAGCTAAGGTAACTAGAACCTTTTTGAAAAAACAAAATATCCAAAATTTTAGTCCGGCCACTCAATTTCAAGATCTAAATCCTATTGAACATGCTAGGGCTAGGGACATACTGGAATCAAAACCATTTTAGGACCGAAATCGGTTGTTTTAAGCACTTCAACGGTCCTGGAGGGAAAATTTAGACAACCTTATTCTTAGTATGGGAAGACGTTGCAAAGCCACCATTGCTACACGGGGAGGTCACATTCAAGATTAATTCTTGAATAAAATTGTTTGTTTATAAGTTTTTACTGTTATTCTTAATATACATAAGTAAATTTCTGTTTTTATTTGATTGGGGCCTTATTTTTCTTAATTAGGTTTTGGCCAATATTATTTTAAATTTAAACACATTCTCCCATTTTTTACCATAAAATACGAAAATCTTCAATATCGCTGGATTTTGAGGATGTGTGTAGTTACCTAAATATTCTTTTGAATACAAATCCATAATGACAGAATTTATGTACGAACCATCTTCATAGTATAAAATACCTAGTCTGCAAATATGTACTTTAAAATGAAAGCAATGATATCCTATAGCGAGTTGTTTGAAAGCACATCCCCGTCACACATTCATTAATTATTAAACCGCAATGCACTTTCTCTAAGAAATTCTCTATTTCTCTTTCCTTTAGATGCATCTACTAGCGAGTAATATTAAATGACAAGGAAAGAATTACACGTATATAAATCTCACCAATATTTTACGGGGAATTGCTTATACATGCAGGCCATCTATTTGTATATGTTACCTGGCGAGGTATAAAGCGGACATTTTGTTGAATACCTAGACAATTTTTCAACTTATAATGTGATACAAATAGAAACCGATGTAAGGGCAATTTACGTTCCAACCAGGCATTTCTCGATGAAATGCAATACCTGCGCTCTTGTTTCTGAACAAAGCTAATTTAAATTCTAGATTTTCTGTCTTTTCTCATCAAATGGGGTCCTTCATGTTTTTAATATGAGGTTACTTATTTCATTCATTTTGTAAGAATACTAGTTCACCGTAAAAGTACATTATTATGTGGCATGTGTGAATTACCATTGCATAACATACCACCCATTAAAGGTATCGCGCGGGTGTTTTTGAGTACTTAAGAGCTCAAATAAAAAATATAAACTTTTCTTCTCGTTTATACCAAAAAGTTTCAAAATACGGCGAACTTTTTCACTCATGGCTACCATTAATTCTAGCTTTAGAGTATTTAAAATACACTTTACGATTTGGGTATTATTAAACTTGAAACACCCGTCTGCAGGATACCATACTTGTATTTGTTTAATTTTCACGGCGTTAATGTGACACAGTAAAAAGGCTTCTAAATGGTAACTAATCATACCCAAATCTTGTGTCACTATCTCCCGGACCACTGCTTCGGGTAAAACCATTAATTTAAAATTAAACATTTGTCAGCTTTTATTTCTGTTATTTTCAAGTGGCACCAACCAATAATAAATCACAAAGCCAACAACGTAGTACATTCGCCTTATATTACTTGAAAAGCTACACGGCTGTAAATGACTCTATTTTCTTTTAGTTAAATGCCACTCAGAGTTGTCTGAATTTGCATTACATAGCGAATTTCTTTTGAATGCATTTTGCGCACGAAACTTGCATAAAGCAGCAGAAACTCCAAGAGAAACACTGGAAACAAAATACCGGATCATGTCTTTGATAAGCGATATAAGTGAAGTGGATGTTTAAAATCACACACCTTTTTTTAAATAAAAAACCATTTTCTAGTTATTTATCCATATGACAGTATATACGCACTTTGGGTTGCAATAACTTTTAATTAAAAGGGTATTAAAAAAACTTTTATTTCACATCTTTTCAGATAAATATCAGTGCGATCAATATGTCTCTAGGTAAATAAATACACTGTAAGTAGTGTAGGCACTACGTAAATAAAATAAATGCTATTTATATAATTATAAATATATCTACATACATAGTGCGTAAAAAGTTCCGAATCAGCTGATTATTTTAAAAACTAGACAAGTCAGCGAAAAATTTCTCAGATAAAAATTAGGCTTCCAAGACTTCCAAGGCTTCCAAAAATCAGCTTTAGGGCTAATGAAAAGCTTGAAATTTAGTCGAAGTATGTTTGCTCAAAAGATTATGATGAATCAAAACTATATCTTCTTAAATGGAATACGCAATTTTTTGCTTTAATTTCGGATTTTGCTTAAATTATTTAGTACTAGCTATATCCAATAGCAAACCTAATAGTTCGAGAGATCCGATTCTACAATGTATTGTAGAATCGAATATAATTGTAATAAGCCCCACCTCATACAGTACCTATGCCTCGGATAAGTATAATTTAATGTCCCTATGGGGTAAGCAGCTTGAGATCCACTACCAGTAAATGGTTCCCTATTTTTACAAAAAAATAATATATATTCCTGGTCGTAGACATCGGCCACAGTGAGAAGTCTATTTGCCCTAAATTTACCTCTGCAGGTTTCTATTAAATTAAGACCTAGCAGAGTTCTCAGAGCTCTTTTTTGATACACAATGATCCTCTCAACATCACCACTGCCTCCATACAGTATGATCCATATCTTACATGTGATTCAAAATTTGAATGGTAAATAATCTTTTTTGTCTCAGTATCAATATATTTAGACAATACTCGAAAATTTATATTCTAATTCTAATTTAATTTCTGGACAACATGTTTAATATGATGTTCTCAGGTCAAATTGCAACCCAATACCATTTCCAGAAACCTAGTAGATTGTTCTAATTTTATGTCCACATCGTTAATTTTTATAAAACAGGATATTGTAATGTTGACCTCTTTGTCTTAAATAATATGCCACTTGTTTTAGTACTGTCTAAAATCAGTTTATTTTTTTATAAAGCACTTTGACGCTTCCATCATTAGCAACTGAGATTTATCAGTAAGGTAGGTTAATTTGGAGCTGTTACCAGAAGGTTGGTGTCATCTGCATAGTTTGTTATTATACAATTTGTATTAGCAGAATAATTCTCTTATATTATTAATATATATGCAACGCAAGAGAGGCCCTAAGACACGACCTTGTGGTATACTCAATTTTATATCTAACACGTTTGATGCAACTCTCTTTGAATCTTTGCCTATAAGCTACTTTCTAATATCGGTCAGAAAGATATGAAGCGATCCATCTTAGAGCTATCTCCCTTATTCTATATAATTCTAATTTTTGAAGTAAGATATTATAATTTCAAGTGTCATATGCCTTCGATAGATCAAGGGACAGCCCCTGAGGGATCAACTCCACGCTCAAGGGCTCTTAGTATTTCTTCAGTAAATTAAAATGTTGCTGTTTGTGTCGACCTATCCCTTAAATACGCATGTTGAATTTCACACCTTGCGGCTGTGTATGCGAGCAAATTCCAAGAAATATAATTTAAATATTAATGAAGTTTCTTAAGTCAGGGAAACATGTAAATATGTAGAATGACAATCAAGAGTTCTCTAAACCACCTAACCATGCCTAAAGATGCCTTATATATTAAGGACTAAACAAATAATGGATTAAAACTTTTTATAAGCTGTGTCAGAACCAATAACTAGGTCAAAGTATACCATTGTCTCTCGCTATATAACTGAATTTCATAATTTTAATATTGAAATATAAATACTTTGTAGTAAAAATAATCCTATGTTTCAAACAGAAAAATAAAAAATCTAAAATTCCGTTCAACTTATAAACATTTTAGGCATGACGTCACTAGAGTAGCCAATAAGCGGTGCCTCGCGCATTATGTTTAAAATATGACACTGGTTTCAGCTCAGCAGCACTTTACGATAATTTTTCACTATATATTCAATTAAGAACACCACAACAAACAATAGATCAAACAAAATATCAACAAATATTAATATACACAGGCGTTTTAACTACTGTTGTTGATTTCAATATTCACAAACGTAAACGTATCCTTCACAAAATCGGAGGAATGAACCAAGAAAATCTATGTGTCACATAGGTTCTTTTCCAACTAACTTTCCAATCACAGATTTTTACGAGCCCAAGAACTTTTATCTGAAACATTTTCGCTAACTTGTCTAATTTTTAAAATAACCGGTCCCGCACTTTTTAGACACAGTGTATATCTAAACATAGACACACAACCGCGCGATATATTTTTCCTGCGTTTTAAGCCATAACCCTGTTAAGATGACTTTTGACGTCACAACCCATTTTCCGAAATATGAAATTTAAAAAATTTATAACAAGTTAATAATAGCCCTGTTTCACTAAATAGAACTGAACTCACCTTTTTTACCTTCACTAGGCTTAAATTTTAATTTACCCTTAAAATGTCCACACGTCAGAAAATGTTTGTACTATTTATTTTAAATAATTTCGTTTCCCTTTAGTAACTGACATGAATTACTTTAAATTTTGTGCAATATTAAATATTGGTATACGTATTCAAAAATATGAGAGCGGTGAGACAACGTAAATCCCTTGGAATTTCAGTACATGGAAATTTGTTCTTTGAATCCAATTCTCTTACGTTGCATCGGTCTAAACAAGGTTAAACTTTATTGTTGTAGACTGAAGAGCATGCATGTATATGTGCCTGAGGAAGGTAAAAGAAATCAGGTATAACCCAGAGGTAACACTTTTTTGTTTACAAACATTTATAAACATTGTAATAATCCATTACCGCTTTGAAGTACAGCAATTTTTGGCGTAATTGCAGCTTTAAATTCAAGGAATATAATTCTTTATTCATAATTTAGCGCACTATAAATCCACCGGGAATGTATTCGGCTGCAACAGCAGAAGAAATAATTTATTTTTGCGATTTCTCCGTGCACTGTGACATTATAACACCATAATTTACCCTCAAAGTGTAGTCTTAATTCACACAGAGACTCATTTTTAATAAAATTAAGGCAAAAAACAGGGGCGTAACGTATTTTTCTATCAACAATTTTTGTAAAATTTTATATACCACGAGATGGCGAAATTTTTTTATCACAGTGTAACGTTCGTTACTGTTGTATTTTCAAGTAGTTCAGTTGCTGCTTGCATTTTGGGTATGAAACGCGTGAATTCTCGAGATTATGAACTTCCAAGTAGTAGACGTGCCAGTCATACAGTTTGACGTTGACATTTTAAGCTGTCGCTTTCCCGATGACATGCTGAAAGCGGGGTTGAGAGAAAAGCCCATTTTTTAGAGGAAATTAAAATCTAATTTCACGTGTTGGAATCTGATCATATTGTCCTTTGTAGGAAAAACCCAGTTGATTTATTTAGTGACCTTTTTTTATTGGAGTATGAAGCTTTAAATGGGCTATCTGGCAATAAGGGTGGGGATTATACGGGGTATCGGCCACCTAGGAACGTAGGGTAAGGTAGACACGTCAAATCCGTCATGTTGTTTCTGTCTAATTATGCATTATAACATCTTTGTTCAAGTAACAGATTTTTTCATTTAGACTGGTGCAACCTGATCTCGTAGTGCTGGTTCAGTATAGCAAATAGGAAGTAAACGTTGTTTCACTTTGTCTTTCTATTAATGAGTATGACACTAAAGTTAAATGAATATTCCTTTCTCTATCAGTCGTCCTTTCGTTGAGCCATTTTTTGGGATCAATAGTTATTATTTATTACTTGTGTTCTTAAAAAATTTGCCCATAGGCTTTGTGTTTATATTTTTGATACTACCTATAACACAAATAAAAGAATCCAGAGAACAGCTGTTTAAACCAACAAATAAATACATCAACTTCAACTAAACACCCAAGAATTAGTGTTTTACTAATTTATAATGCACATCACTAAGCGCGTACGATATTTTGTTAATAATAAAAGGCCTTAAAACGTTTTATTTCACAAATAAAGAAACAGAGAGCAAAAATTTACAACGCATTACTAAACTCGTCAAAATGCATTCATATTTGCATCACACTCAACAACAGCTGACGGACCAATCAGGGAGGTCGGAGATACGGTGGCGGACCAATCAGGTAGGGGCCTTAGATACAGTAGCGGAATAAAAAGGTCAACAACCATTCGGCTTGGTATATTATTATGTATTTAAACAAGGTAATGATTTTTTGGATAAAATTTCCGGCTGCAATAAAAGAATATTTCTATAATTTTGTAATACTGTGTAGTTGTGCTCAATTAGTGTGGTAGAAATTATATGACTTTGGTGCGACCACGATACTAGATATGTTAGTAAATTAGAGGCCCGGTGGCCACCGAGATGAGTGGTTTTTAAAGACAGAAAGTTTAAGCTAGTAGGAATAATGCTTAATAACGTAATAGGTAAGTGATAATTCTTTGCGTTAGCGGTATAACATAACCTCTTTCGTTCTGCTTACAATGTCAACTTAATTTCACGAGTGTATGGTCCATATTTTATGTATTACATAAGTAAAGAAATTGCTATTAAATTAAAAGACACATTTTTAGTAAAATACGTTTCCGGAGGGGTGCTGCGGTAGGGGTGCTGCGGTTTACCAAAATACCTATATTTAACATTACTGACAACAAACCTAATATTAATATCACAAGATTTAGGGACCTTAACTTACATGCTCACATCCAAGACTATTAGTTGTAGGGCCAGAATCTGGGGTTACTACTTAACTCATCTGACGCTTATGGCATTAGTGCCGATGGATCCGTCGTACCGATACTAATATGCAACTACGGATGCACTACTACGGATCCCTATCATAACACCCTGTATAGTGAGGGGGTCGTAAGGTTTTTTACTTTATTTTTTTGGCTCTTAAGGGGATCGCGACACTAAAAAGGTTGAGAAACGATGCATTATACCGTTAAGGTATTCTAAAAGATGACCTTTACTACTGTCGCAGAAGGGTCCAGGTCCTTAGAATGGTGCCTACGCACCCTCTGTTAAAAATTGTCCAGCAATTTTATTACCTAGGTACTAGGTAATAAAATTGCTGGACAACTGCTACCTTAACGCCATTTCCAGTTCCTCATATACGCAGACTTAGATTTGTAAGTCATTTATAAATTTTGTACAGCACAAAGAGCGACCATTTGTTATAAGTTTTATACAAAAGATACATTATTACATAACCAAAATTTCTTAGTAATTTAACTATCTAATGAATTTCTATTGTTTTTCGCAAATTATTCGTTTCTCCGACGGGCCTGCACCAAGCTCATTTGTAATACAATTATGGTGTAACATTAAATATTTTGTTTTCTGTTGGTGATATTAATGATATACGTTTAGCCCGTTTATTATTGTAATGTTGTTCTCATTTGCGTACAACGTTATGAGAACGTATAATTTACTCCAAAATTAAACATAATTTACAATAAATTCTTTGCCGGTCCATTATGTTTTGCAGTCCGGGAAAAATCCGTCTAAGATTTATGTTCGCATAAATTCAGAGTAATTTTTGTAAAATTACAAAATTATTCTGAAATCTATATTTTTTTAATTAAACGTTTATTTCAAGATTAATTGTCGCTTACGCTATATACAGTGTATTACAATTCGGTAGGATAATGCATGGCCACATTTTTTTTTATCTGGACAGCCCAGCCTTCAAGCCAGACTTCAAGCCTAAGTACTAACGTACCATGGGAGTCTGAAGGGAAGAGAAATGTAATCTAGTCACACATGACATAAAATACTGGAGGTTGGGAGGAGAAGGGAAAACATCTGCAGCAATCCGTTCCATAATCTGGAGACCCTAGGTATAAATGAGCGAGAGAAGTGGGATATTTTGGACTTCTGTAGCTGGACAGTAAAGGGATGCATAAGTAACGCGCCTCTTGTTGTTCTGTTAGGAACAGTCAATGGAGGAAGTATCGGTAGAAAACTGATAAATTTTCGTGTGAGGGTTGATGAATCGAATTGCTCTCTTTTACATAGAACCAAGGTTGCTAATTGTCGAAGATGATGCTGCTTCCCTGATATGGGAACAATATTCTAGGTTAGGTTTTATTTGGGAAACACCGAGAGTGCGTAAGTTGGAAAGGGAGAAGTATTTTCTGGCTCGAAAGAGTATACCAAGCTTTTTAGCTAGTAACGTATTTGTGCCAGCTGAGATCACGTTTGAAAGGGATGCCAACAAAATTGAATGTTTCATTGTTCGCTAGTGCTTGGTTACTCATGTGGATGGTAAATAAATAAAAATATGGTAAGTGTTTCCGGATTTTTTGCGTGACAGGGGGTTTTGTTTGAGTTGTTTGGCGTAGAATTGAATAAGGTTCTTAACACCGCAGTCTAGGATTAATTAAAGATATTGGGAAAGGGATAGCTGCATAGATCTGCGGCTATTATCCAGCTCTTGATTCGAGACTGTCTGGAAAAATGAATGTTGGAGTGAAGAGTACTTTCGTCAGCATAACTGTGGATGGGCTTGGTAGTTGGAGAGAGCAGGTCATTAGTGTGAAGAAGAAATAGGGTTCATGCTAGCACCTTGGGGTACGCCAGCATTGATAGGATGGAAGTTAGATGAGTGACCGTCCAGCACGACAGCCTATTAGGGAGAAAGCTACCGATCCAGGTACATAGTTTGGGGGAAGACCGTATGGAGGTAGTTTGCTGAGGAGTGCGGCATCAATGATCATAGGCCTTGGAAATATGGGTAACAATCCGGGATTCGCCATGAAATTCGAGAGACTCATTCCAGTTATGTGTGACGAAGGTAAGGAGATCAGCTGTGACTCTTTGGTGTGACTTCTAGATATTTTAGAATTTGTAAGTTGATGACATTCTCCATAACTTTTCTGAAAACAGAGAGAAGAGAGATATGTCTATAATTGGATGGAAGGGACTTTCTTCGGGACAGGATGCACACGAGCAGTTGTCCAGCTGTCTGGGAAGATACCTTTGTCATAGGAGATCTGGAAAAGGCGAGTTAAGATGGGTGCGAGCTTTGAAGCGCATTTTTTTAGAAGAATTGCCGGTATGCCATTCAGACCGGAACTTTTTGGTGTCGAGGAATAGAAGAATTTTTTCAACTTGTTTGACTTTAAGTATTATGTCGGACCTTTTGTGGAATACAGACGTAGCGGTTGGAAGGGCGAAATTGACAGAAGGAATGAGGGTGGAATTGGCAGCAAATTGTTTGGCAAATAGTCAGCTTTTCCTTTGGATGTGGAGATAATTTCGCTGTCAGAGGTCAGGGGAGGCAAACAATAAAAAGGTAAGGTCGTACTCGAGCTTGCCCGTTTTTTTTGTCCGTACTCTTGTGTAGCTCGAGGTACGTTGCACCCCCACCCCCCTAGACGAAATTCAAAATCCGCCCTTGCATCTACTAATAAAATTTACCTTAAAACAAGCCCTACGCGGGTGATGCCGCTAGGGGATTGCTAGTAAACTGTTAAAAAGGCCCTAATGAAAAAATATTCCTTTGAAATTTCTTAACTACAAATAATTTCTGTATCTTCTCTTCGTAAAATATTTACTCTGACCAAAAACGGAAAGACACGTATAAATTTTAGTACCTGAAAACTTCCAAAATCACTAACCTGTAGAATCCATTACTAGCGATACAATTTTTATAACTCTCGGTCTGCAAAAACAATAATCCACTCTTCAAAGTTGTCTTTTTTGGTCGAAAATCTCTATAGTGGACCGATTTATGAGAAAACTTTCGCAAACTTCGACCACTCGTGGGAATTCCGACACACACATTTTCTAAGCCATCGCCAATCAGGAAATATTTTATTTGTTCGACGGGCCTTCGTATATTATGATTATATGTGTAATATAAAGTGCGTAGGCGGGGTAGTTACTTTTTAGGACTGATGTGTATCCAGCATTTTAAGAAACATTGGGGAAGATTTTTATTTGTGCCTTCAGAAGAGGTCTAAATAGGGAAATGGGTAAATTATCTATTTGTGATTTAATGTGATAAGCAGGGTGTAAATTCGGATGCAGATTTCTTACATTCAAATAGAAAAAGTTATTTTTATTACAAGCTTTATTTAACTTCACCTGTTAGTATGTACATGTATGTTAGTATGTTTAGGTAAAATATTGCAATCAAAATTTCGACTACTTCTAATTAAGCTAGAGCTTTGAAATTTTGTACACGTGTATGAGTCCGGTGACAATGCAATATTATTTAATATTGTTTTAAATCCAATATGGCGGACGCCCCAAGATGGCGGATTACCTTTTTCTTCACAACCCCCTTGACATGAGTATCAAATTAAAGGGTTTGACGAGTAGAATACGATAAGCTGTGTGACGTCATTATAAACCCACTATGGCGGACGCCACGAGATGGCGGATTACCTTTTTCTTCACAATCCCCTTAACATGGGCATCAAATGAAAGGGTTTGACGAGTAAAATACGATAATCTATGTGACGTCATTCTAAATCCAATATGGCGGACGCCGCAAGATGGCGGATTTTCTTAACAATCCCCTTGATATCGGCATTAAATGAAAGGGTTTGACGAGTAGAATACGGTAACAGATAAAATTTGTTGTAATAGTGATGCATTATCAGAAATGCATAGGTTAAGACGTAACTAAAAATTTAAAAATAAAATTTAGTAAAAAATATTTTTTGAAAACAAGCTTTTATTATTTAGATATGAATTTCATTCATCAGTCAAAATCAAGGCTCGACAATAAAATACGGATATTTCATTGTTTGTTACCGTAGCTACATTCATTGTTGAAAAGACTTTTTGCGGCAATTTTTCTGTAAAAAAATTATCCAGATGATCTTTCTGCCAAAGTCATATTATACATAAAAACACTGCACTATGAAAAGGGGAATAAAGGAAAAAATTTCGTATTTCTTGCCAAGTTTAAACTTTGTAAAAACTCGCAATAAATGCGAATTTTCTTCCTTTACTATAAAAAATACGGTCAATACGTAACATTCATTTTTCATTTCTGGCTGCAGTATATAAACGTTGCGTTGTTTGTAGAATAATTGTATTGAATAAATTTTCCATATATTGCATTACTAATACATCTGTAATCGTTTTGACAGGATATTCCAAGAAAGCCTCTACTGGGCCGGTTAACTGTCGACTTAATTTAATAAAATCATCACTGTTACCTGGCGTAACAAAATATAAACTAACAGATAAGCAGTCAATGCACCTATATATTTTAAAAATGCATTTAAATTGGATTACTGGCACTGGTTCTCGAGTTAAAAGAGGACAGCCAGACGTTGAGTTTGTGTATTAAGGAAACAAGCGATGTATCAGGAAAAAATAAAAAAGACAAGAGGTTAAATTCCTTAGAAGCACGAATAACATAAAGGTTACATTTACCATCTTGTAAATTGTACTTCAATTGTACTCACAGTGAACATAGAAAAAAGTTAACTTAATTTGTTTTATATTCGCATTAGAACTTCAGAGAAGCCGGAGGCCGATCCCGTCTCGCACATATATCAATAATCAACCCCACATCGAAATAAATATAAAAATATGGCACGTCAAAATTGTATGAAATAAACAAACAGAAATTTCTTTTGGCAGAATAAAGCTGGAAAGAAGTAGAAATTTGTAACTGTCTCGTAAAGGCCAAAATCGAAAGAAGCGGCTCGGCTTTGTATTGAATAGATAGAGCATTTATTTTGGCAAATGCTTGTCTGTCACTTATACGAAATGACAAATTGTCGTAATTCCGCTTCCCTTGTGGACATGCACAAACAGCTGATGGGGATTATTTTTATTCTTGATTACATATGATTCTCTCTTCGCATTTTTATTATAAATTTCCTATATGCATTATTTCTTGCTAAATTAATAAAAGTATCAGTTAAAGCGCTACTTCAGATGCCCTCTTTTAGCTTAATATATATTTTATCTTCAACTACCAGGTAAAACATTCATTGTTAACACATTTTGATTTGTAACATTCGTTACCGGTTTATGAATTTTGATTTGCTGCTAAATTTTTAGTTATTTGAGCATGAACGAATGATACGCATTTTTGCAACGTGCATGGTTGTCCTCTGGCACGTGCCATCAGCCCCCACTCCAACTCGGCCGCCAGATCTCCGGAAATTAAAAAATAATTAAAAATTGTTTATAACAATTGATCGCGTTAGAATTTTTCAATTCTGATAATTTTGTCTCAATCTATACCTAATTCTCAATGTTCATGATTTTTTTCAGATTTTTATGAGCCATCCGTTTGGAGATAAGAGTGGGAGCGTTTTTCTCAAAAGAAATACTTCATAAAAAATATATATCATATATATTGTTAAATTCGTGCTTCAATAATAAGCTTATATTTGTCAACCTACACGATGCCCTTAAATTTTTTTTCGTTTTCCCAATTTACCCCATGAAATTAACCCTCAGAATCAAAATTCAAATTTTTATACTTTATGTCTGTAATTGGGCCACCACACTGTGCTAAACTTCTGATCATTCTGACTATGTTTATTTGATTTCAAACTAAATGGCTATTACTGTAAGTGAATAACCTAAATAAAACGAAAATTAAATGTCTATTGATTTAAATAACTAGAATTGTTATATATTTACTTTCAGAGGTTTCCCTAGGTAAGCATCACCATATAAAATAATGTTTTTTGGGATAATAAAAAGTGTTTTATTTCATAACAATATGGCTTTCAGTAGTCAGTTAGAGAAATAGTATATGCTTACCAAATTTTATTTTAGGATATTTAGGTAATTACTAATAATAATAATAAATTTTAACTGTGCCTATAAAACATTAAAACCTATGGCAATTAAGACTTTGACAATATCTTGGCAACGCAGCACTCGACGCATTTATATTTCAGAATTGTATCCGTACTGCCGCCAAGCTCTTGTCACTTTATAAGTTACCAAAAATTCCGTGTGTAGGTACCTATATAAAATACTTCTTAACAATTGTTCCCGACGAAAGTTTTTATGATTTACCCATATTTTACTTGTAACCTTTACCTTCCAACAACGGACAATAAATAAGTGCATATTGAAAATATGCAGACCTACATACTAATAATAATTTTGTTCGAACACCCCCCCCCCCCCCTCCAACTCAAAAGTAGGTAGGCATCGAATTTCTCAGGACTTCTGGTAGGTATTAGGGACATTTGTGGAACATATTTCTTGCCTTCTTTTTAGAGACTAGGCATTATACCTTTATATCGAACATTCTAAGAAAAGTTTAATTGTCAGCTCTGGAATAACCTACATGCAGTTTAAGAGGCATTTTGTGAATTCAGTTTGATTAGAGACTCAGAGTCATTTTTTATTTTCAAAGGTAAATTATTAGCAACGCAAAAAAATCTCAAGTGACCTTGAATGTTGAATCAGAAATTGTAAAAAATCAAAAACAAACTAGAATTTACAATTTCTTCAAAAAATAATTTTAAATAATTTGTAGGTATACTCTGTCCAAAGTTATATGACACCTTGAAAAACCCATGCGAGATCAACGTATACCGAGTTAACTCGATATCAAGCTTTACGGCGCTAAAATCTCATATTGGGTACATTTTTGTCTTAAACTGACACCGTAACATTCGTCTTCTGTGATTGGCTGGACGCTCTCTGAAATGATCAATCTAAATTCCCACCTCTTTCTTGTTTGTCGAGTAATTGAGATATTACTGTCAGGACGGGTGATTTAGCCAGTGCAGTGGATAAGTGTTTTAGCACCGAGATTTATGTTAGTAAATTTACTTTTATATAGTTTATATTATTAATATGATTTTTTGGCAACCTTTTCAGATAAATGAAAATGAATCATCAGAATTTAATTTTAATGATTTACAAATTCAAAGTCAGCGTATCATTTTAAATATTTACAGGTGTTTTAAAAAAGAAAATAATGATTATAAAGATAATTAATGAATTAACTCAAATTTTCACGTCTACGATTTATGGTGTTATTAAGTATTTAACGTTACTTAAATAATTACATAAAATACGAATTTTAGGTATATTGCAACTCTAATTGTATAAATATTTTTCTTTTATTTTTCTGCGATTTTCTTGGGTCGGCAGTAGTCGGCACTGCTGACTCTGCCGCCTCTAACCAGCCGCCCTACGCGTTCGTTTAGTAATATATTATTATTTATTAATATTATTTAATGGTCGTTTCGGAAGTGTGAGTACAGATTCCAATGGTTAGTTCAAAAACTAGGTATTTTAACCTTTTCAAAACTATTTTCTTACTACAATTAATTATTTATCATAACTGGAGTTAAACAAAAATGAAAGAACGGCAACACCGAGGATTTAGCAAAAATCAGGTATATTCAAAACACCCGGTTAAACCGTAGAAAATTCGTCCGAAGGTGATAAGAATAAAATATAGCTTTTATATTACCGAAAATATCCTCTTTGCAGCTTTTATAATTTCATTACGGCCCCTATTCTTGCTTACTCCGCTTGTTTCGTGTCTCACGGTATAGGATGTAAAAGGAAATGAACTAAATTAAAATTAAAACAAGATCCCTGGGTTATTTCCGCTCTGTCTTGGGCTTAGCGGAACCGGCAGAATGTATTATTTTCATAATGGATCTGGAGGCGAAAATTAATTATAATTTTTTTCTATTATGTCTTCAGGTTGGTGGCTTAGTTTTTATTATATATTTTTGGACGTGTGTTTTAGTGTAATATATAGTAATACCGTCTGACGTCATTTTTATTTTATGATATTTTCCACACTACGTTCATAAAAGCGAAGCGATTATTAAGATTTAATATTGTTAATGTCTCAGAACAAAAATTAAACCGGACATAGTCCTACAATATTACTGTTTTCATGGTTTCGCTCACACTTTCCATTCACGGAACACCCTTTCTATTTTGAGGAGTTACGATTCAGTACCTATACGGAGTAGCAGAGTAACGCAATGGTAAAGGTAGTGCCACAGCACGTGTTTTATATTAGTTATGTCCAATGACTACTATTTGCAGGGCCGGTTCTACTCAAAGTGAGGCCCTAGGCGCTAGACAAATTTGAGGTCCTATTTTATACCGTTCAATCAAATTTTATTTATGAAATAAATTATATTAAAGGTTCCGATTAAGGTATTAATAAAATAGTCAAACATTTAGCTAAGTGGAAAAAATTAAACATACTAAAACAATTAAAAGTCCTTTCTTTTAGCTTTTTCTATTGAAAATATATCAATGATTTCATCATAATTTAGTGAGCTAACCACATCTGATTCGATAAAAAGCATTGAAAGACTAGAAGTCATCCTCTAACAAACTGTTCCTTAATTAATTTTTAATTTTTTTTTTAAATTTAAAAGGAACGTTCTCTAGAAGCATTACTATAGTCCGCCCAAAATATTTGCAACCGGCAAAAGAATTTAAAGAATGCAAGGGAAGGCTTAAACAACGTTAACAATTGTTTGTAAACCAGTTTTAAAAAACCGTTTAATTTTTCGTTAATAAGATTTAAACTTTTCTTACCACATCTGGTTTACAAAGAAATTTGCAACGTTGTTTAAGCCGTCCGCCCTTGCATTATTTGAATTCTTTTGCCGGTTGCAGATATCTTGATCAGACAATAACAGGCAGGGTTAGAAATATTGTTAAAATTGTTTCTACGTTATCAAATGTCGATCTTAGACCGTCGTTAATATGTTTATACATACTAAATGGATCAGAAACATTTTTTTGTTTGGCATAATTTAAAAACTTCGGTGAATTGCAAGCTACACTTGCACAATTAGTGTTCCATGCCATCGGCCCCACACTTAATCTGAAGAAACCTGCCGCACTACCCGCCGCCGACGGCACCAACGCCGTTCGCGTATGCGCGGAGCTGAATGGCATTTCGACTATGCCAAATTAAAAATTTGGAAAACCGTGTAAGGACAAAAGTTGGTCATTACCATCGTGAGAAATATTTCTTGTCGAAAAACTTTTTCTCTAAAACCAATGGTTCAACAGTTAAAAGGAAATAAACAACTAAATTGTTTATAACAATTGATCGCGCTAGAACTTTTCAATCCTGATAATTTTGGCTCAATCTACACCTAGTTCTCAATGTCCATGGCTTTTTAGATTTTTCTGAGAGTTCCTTTTGGTGATAAGGATGGGGGACAGCCATTTTTAAGAGTTTTTCCCGAAAATAACGGACAAATAATAAGAATAGCAACGGTACCGAGCTACAGCGGCAAACATATCTAAAATTTCAATATATTATTTATATAGTAATATCTATAGTTTTTTAATAATTCTGGAAATTTTGTTATTATTGAAATTAATTTTTAGTTTTTCTACAAAGAATTACTCGAAATAGGCTAGAATATTGGTTTAAGGATGCGTACAACAAAATCTTTTAAATTTACGCAAGATCTGGTTGTGGTTACCTACAAGAGCTTAATTTTCCATTATCACAAAGTGTGTGCTGCATTTAACTTCACTTCTTTAATTTAAACAACATGTTTGATAAAATAAATTTCTTGTATTCTTGGGATTAAAGTTTTATTTTTATTTGGATCTCATGTTGGGTACTTCAAACCTAGTGCATTGTAAGAGAAATTTTGAGCTTAATTTAGGATTTTTTTTCTGTATAAATATATTACGATGAAAAGAAACTAACAATAATTAGCAACCCTAATACAAAAATACATAGCTGGTTTCCCTGAAGCTATGCTAAAAATAATTACATAATATTTTCTGTTTCAACGTAATCCATTTTCCTTTACCTTAAACGATTACTGCTTTAATCAAATCAATAAAAATAAAGTTATTTTTCTACTCTCTTTTATATACGAACTACATTGTTATCTGAAAAACAAGCAATTATTGACCTTTCAAGTTTGATGCCGACTATAATTTTCTGAGTAGCAAAAAAAGAAATTGCTATTTTTCTTTACTTAAGAACGGAATTCGGAATCTTTGGTAAAATTAGATATGGTTTTTATTGTTTTCACTCACCTTTTTTTCAGATTTAAGGTTATAAAATAACACTGTGAGTTTAAAGCCCTAAGAGTCAAAGTGAGTTAGCCATAAGTATCCTTAAAACATCATCTCAAATTACAATTAAACGGTGAGGGTTAAAAAAAACGCGTTCCTCTACCAGTGAGTACTGAAGAACACCATCCTTCATCTATGCAACACAAAGTGCCGGATTAGCAACCAAAGTCGTACAGATAGTGTCTTTTGTGAAAAAGTGTGATTTCACCGGTTTTAATATTGTGTTTTATGGACTATTTAGTTGTAGTGTTTGTCATAGTTGTGTAATACAATTTATACATTAGCATTTTGCTAATCCTGTTATTAGCGAGATTTTACAAACAGAAATTCCAGACACGGTAACCCCTAAACGCTAAACAGACTGGTGTTTTATTCAGAGGTTTTGCTACATTTACTAATTGACTTTCTAAACCCAACAATAGGGAAGACTTTTAACATTTCGTCAATTTTTCAGGTTTTTATAAAAATTTCCAAGGGACTGCAATTTTTAAAATTTAAAAAATACCCTTATACCAAATAACTGAGTAGCGACCATGTTGAAAAAGTCAAATTTCTTCTTATACTGTGGTTGAATCCTAAGAAATTTCTATGAAACAAAAATGTTGGGTCCAGTGAAAAAAATTCTGCCTGGGGCCAGATTAAAATATTCCACCCCCGCAAGAAAAACAAAAATAAATATTTTATGTATTTGTATTATATTTAAAAAGTAAATTCAACCGACCCAATGTTTGTTTTTTGAATAGCACATTTGGAAGCAAACTTTTTTCAGATAAAATTTTATTAGAGGAATCACATAAGTTTTCATAATTTTGTATAAAATATTGTTTTTGTTCGCTTTAGATTATTGTGTTTTTTTTTTTAATAGAGTGTGTCCCGAGTGGGGCAAATTTTAGGAGTTGAGGTCAAAATAGGACCTTGTAGACCAACTTGTGTATTGTTTATAAGTATAGAATCCAGACTATTAGCCTCCGTTAATAAAAGAAAACGGTTGACTGAAAATCCAAAATAATTTAACGTTAAGTAAATGTAATTTTACTGGTTATTAATATTAATTTATTAATGTTATATTACGGCTGTTATTAAATTAGACCATATTACTGGGTTTATACAGGCTACCACAAAGTAGTGGCTTTTCCTTATAACATTTTTCCTAGACAAGACATCAAAACAAAACTTTAGATAGTCGAATGGGGTGTAGTTTTGCATTTTTGAACAATAAGGGTGTTTTTTGTTTGATTTCAGAGTTTTTGCTACCAAGTATGGATTTCTCTGTGAGATGCCCTGTATATTTTTACTTATTTCGGTTAAGTTTACATTTTGCCAACCACCATGCCTCATTTGACACTTTCTGACATCGACGTATTCTTTTTTGAAATTTGTATTTTTTTATCTAGAGGGTTTTCAGGGAAAATATGATTTTTTAACTTCTGAACGTATGGTGAAGACAAAGTAATAAATTCAAAAGTAAAAATGTATCTTTTCCAAACTGTATTTTATAGTTCAAAAAAATACGCAAGTCAGCAGTCCACATCGCTCTATATTTAAAAATAAAAATTCAATAAAACTAATTCAGATGTCAAAAAGTGACCAAAAGGCATGGTTGTCTTTAAAATATTAAGGTAAACTAAAATAGTTAAAAATATAACCATTTAAAAATCAATACTTGATAGCGGCAACAAGATTTGGCAACACTGTCATGGTCATAAAATGCAAAACTATGTCTCATCTAACTAATTAAAATTGTTTTGATACTTTTCTAGGAAAAAGTTATAAGGACGAGCCATTATTTTGCTCCCGGTATCCTGTAATAAATTTTCGACGCCACGAAAATTTTTTATCAACCATTGCCATTTCTAGAATTTTCAGTTAATCGTCTTTGGGGTATTTTAAACTTTGAAATTTAAGATGATTTTGTGCATAATATTTGATTTTTATTGTATGTCATTTTTATCAGATATGTATACATATTTTTATAATATATTTTTAGTGATTTGAATTATGTGGTACCTCATTAAGTTATTAATTTTTTCATTCAAGTGGTATATAAAAATTATTAATTATTTTTTTACACCATGTGTATCGAAAATTGAGAATGTGTTTCTCGTTACTTATCATTAGTATCGGTAATATGTTATTTATTTAAATTTACTGCTGCTGCGAGGGGTATATCATTCCTAGTTCCTAGTTTTTACTTTTACTTCATTAAATTTATTGTATTTTAATAAGTTAACTTTTAATTAGGTTAAGCTAATACATACATATATAATAATACCTACATAAATGGTATGTTTAATAAAAAAAACAAATATAATCGTTTTTGTACCATCAAGTAAGCAAAGTGGCAACACCTCGAACAGAGTATCAAGAGGGTTTATTAATTTACTTACTATACATACGGCAGTTCAATTCCGTATTGGTAACCTAATTTAAAACATTTCTTCTATTCGAATTACTCGAAATCGGAGTTTTGCATTATATTATAGTCGGAATTACGATTTTCGTAATGGGATGATACAGATTATTTAAACAAAAAGAATAATTGATTTTTTTTTAATTCAAATTAACCCATTGCTAGTTTTTGCAAACAAATAACGATTTCCAAAGCAGCAATTTTTATTTGAAAAACATGAGATAAAATAATAGTTCCCTTGCAGTTCCTGTTTAAGAGTCAACCTAACAATAATTGATTTTAATATTATTCATAGGAATGCTTTCCGGAACAAAGTGGAAATATTTATTTGACGGGTCGGAACTGGGAACAATAAAAATAATGAGTTCACGAGAGGTACTCGTTTTAGTAGCAATCAAGATCTAATATGGCAAGAAAAAGACGTTTATTGTTTTGTCGTACTTTGTTCTCGCAAGGGCGCAATTACGGAGTTTTTCAATTAAAAATGTTCATTTATGATTAATAAAATGACATAGTTCATACACAGAATACTAAACAGATTGTAAAAACAATACAGATGAAAAGAGCGCCATAATGTATAATATGTTTTAAAATTGATTTTTGTATTAATTTTGTGATGACGCAATATCGAAAGGAAAATAAAAAATTAGGGTTAAGTTGATTCTTTTTAACGAATAGGTATGTCTGGTTTCATAAAAACGGTAATTTTTGAATTTTTCTCTTAGCATAAAACTAAATTTTTATACTCCGAAGACATAAACGGCCATATTCTCCAAAGCTAGATCGGTATAATTTGACAACTAAAAGTTTTAAACTGAACTGTAAAAATAATACAACTAAGTTTTATACTATGAATTTGTTTTCGAGTTTTTTTCGCAAATTTATAATGAAAAGGGCAATTTTATTACGTACTTTCCATAATAATAGAACTACATTCATTCTAGCAACACGTTCCAAGATAAAAATCATTTGGAAACCAACCAAATGGCTGAACTAGTAGAATAACATTAGTTTTTAATGACGACTGATTAATAATGAATAAAAATCTGTCAAAACATAACTGATCAACTAGAAGATCTTAATTTAAACCACTTCTAAATCATAAACTTTCTTAGTGAATCTAAAGACTACCGTTATTTACTGAAATGTATCAACCAAGAAAAATTACTCCATACGAAGCACTTAATCACATGAGGATATACGAGAATACTGGTAAGAAATAAATTTTACACAAAAAGTATTATTTATTACCATTGTGTTGAGGTTACTGACATTTTGCCGGCTGACGAAACCATTTCCTTTTGTTTTTTTTTCAAAATTTTCTACTTGAATGCTTTATGATAGAAATAACTTGTCGCAAAACCGACAATGTGCAATGCGCTGTAATCGATAAAGGATTGGCAGAAAAATCTCAGCCAAATACCTGTCGACGATTTGCAAGTCAACTTCATGAGTGCGAGTCGAACAAGCTTTATGCCGAGTGGAATGCGGGAATGTGGTGCAAGTCGACTTTTAGACGACTAGTCGAGATTTGTTTGTTAAACTTTATCTAATGTAACCCTAAATACTAGTGATTTTTGATTTTCTGATTAAGTTGGCACAATAAAAAAATAAGGACCGTAATGGACCCAAAATTTAAATTTTATCGAGAAAAAACTTTTTTGTTGGTTTTAAATGTACAATGTTTGTTTCTTGCAGCATTATTTGTTTTGTGTACCCTATAAATAATCTTTAGAACGCTTGGTGTCAACCTGAATTTTACAATATTTTGGTTCCACTGTTCGCCGATGGTTCTTATTGCAGTCAAGCCACGGAGGGCCCGTCAAGGGCGGTTATGATACTTATTGGACGTTTTTTCTAAATTTTTTTTCCAAATTAAGGTCAAACAATTTTAAAAAATGTTTTCCGAAGGCCCAAAATAAAACAAAACAGGATTTTTTGTTTATTAATTTAAAATATTACAGGAATAAGATGCTTACAAATTATTACATAAATTACACAGAAAATTCATTTGTTAATATATTCGATAGTAACAGAACATTAACACTTAAAGCAAATTCTCGTGTTTAAACATTAGAACTGACCTAATTTTAACTCAAAAATAAACTTTAAATAGTTTATGCTTATGCAGAAATGTATAACCTGATATATGGCTTGCTATGTATGTTATGTATGTAGATGCATCGACCAAAAGTTTTCGTCACAAGCTGTGGATATAAAATTTAAGTTAGAAATATACGTTCCATGCAATAGTTAAATACACACGTTTGGCATACATGTCATAT
The DNA here is from genome assembly GCA_963971165.1 of Philopedon plagiatum. Taxonomy (NCBI): domain Eukaryota; kingdom Metazoa; phylum Arthropoda; class Insecta; order Coleoptera; family Curculionidae; genus Philopedon; species Philopedon plagiatum. Next base: position 16,087,321 of record OZ020197.1, read on the forward strand.
ATTTTATGACGAATCTCATATGCAGTAGAATTACTGACCTCAGTAGCTGGCTTAGCTCTTTCTTTTAAGAGACCTAATGATCTCCTTACAGGGCCCATCCTTGTAATGGTAATGGTAAATTCAGCAAAACCTGTTGCAGCAAAAGATATCTAAAATATGATACATGTGCATTACACACATATTAGTATTTTACATACGAGTACACACAGTATGCCCTCTGATGTAGTTGTTGATACAACATATGCCTTAAATTTAATGTTTCAGGTCAGTCTTCATAAAAACTTACTTTCCAAAAAATTAAGTATTTACTGTTTTAGAAATCAAAAATATGTAAAACCCAAGCAAACCCTAAAATCCACTCTTTTTAGAAAAATAGGTTCCTCAGAAAAGTATGAAAAGTCACACATAGAATATTATAAAAATACAATACTACTTAATCTTACGAGTTAAACCTATAATATATTTTTGTTCAAGATTCAGAAACAAGAGTTCAAGAAACAACTAAACACTATAACGAACACAGTGACAATGCTTTATCACAACTGACGCATTTAATAAATTCGAGACAATTTTACTAAAATTTTCAGGCACCAAGTCACTAAATTATTTTTAGAAAATCTATCCCTGTATCATTTGTAAAAATAAAAAGTGTAGAAAATGTAGGCATCCTGTAAAGTAAATAAGCCAATTAGCGTAAGCTCAACGCCACAAATCCTTACTGTCCCCAGGTACATTTTGTCTCTAAGTAAGGGAACTTCCCCTATATACCTTACTTATTAAAATAGGCTTTGTTTGGGATTTCACAGTATAAAAAAGAAAATCAAAATGAAATTTCTCTGTTTACGTAAATATTTACCTGGTAAGGATAAATCCACAAAACAAACACACTTTGTTGGGAAAAGGTTAGGAAATTTGGATTCTCCAGTATTGAATTACTAAATTATACTTTTATTATTTAAGAGTTATAAGAAGTCCGCTATACCGATATATTTCCAAAATCTAATTAGACATGGAATTGAATTTGGAAAGGTAAAGAACGCCCAATAATAGGAAGCGAAATTGACAACCCCGCTTGGAGTTGGTTTGGCCGCCATGAGGAGACGAATGTAAATCTATATCATATTCCTCCATATACTTACTATATAAATATACTGCGGGTTCCCCATTTACCCAATGTGCGGTTTTTGATGCCAACAATGTGAAATGGAGATATATAATCTCGCATAAGTCTATCCTTTAGTCTGATATTTTGTAAACTGCGATTGCGCTAAATCTTGTGTTGCTATTGGCCATCTAACGGCGCCACGCTTCGTACGTTTCTTGACAGGGCTGGTTTTTTTGGTATAATTGAACTAGTTTATTACTTTTTGTACATCAGGGCATAAGTTAGCACACTTCAAAATCAACCACAAGAACACCGAATACAAAATACAACACGACACAAAGAAAAAATGGCGAATGGCGATCCAACTGAACTAAAAAAACCGAAAGCTGAAAGAAGCCGAAATATACGCACAACAGCCGATGATTAGTACAATTCACCATCTAATTCTGTACTATTTCTGACCAATGAAAAAATTCGTATTAACGCATGCGCATATACAGAAATATCAGACTAAAGGATAGACTTATGTGAGATTGTATATCTCCATTTCATATTGTTGGCATCAAGAATTCCAGACAACCCGCAGTATATTTATATAGTAAGTATATGTATTCCTCCCATCTTAGAGGTCGCTACATTTGCACATGTCCCCCGACAATGTTGCCACAGCTTTAACTTAGTCATTTCCGTTAAAGAATACTGTACTATTATTGCATTTAATTGTTTATCTTGGAAGAGGTTCTAAAACAAGTTGTCTGCCTTCTGATTTTAAAACAAACATGAAATAAACCATAATTGAATTTTTAAAGTTGAAAATATATCTTATTTAACTTTATATTTACACGATCCTTGGATCCTTATCGTATGATTAGTACAAAAATTGCTTATATCTTACGTACGGTGGTGGCTCAGGGTGTAAAGCCACAGTAACTTCGACTGTCTTAATTATAGTGTTCGAACAGGTAAAAATATCCTCTATTTAACGTAAGTTTTCTAGGGCGTAATAGGTTTTCCGGGAATTAATTATCCTTTTCAGGTACAAATGGCTAATTTGCATCACCTTAAGCTACAAAACAATTATAACACAAAATGTTTCTTGTGTTTGCTTGGGTTTGACACTCTAGATTGTAAAATTTACACACTGTGCGACGGCTTGCGTCTGCTCTTTTGTAAGAAGATGGTCAATTGGCTAGCACAATATACAATCGTCATTTTGCGGCCATGTGCTGTTCTATCAGGTCAGTTGTTGATAGCTTTAGTCATATTTATTCGAAGAGGTAGATTTCCAAGTCATTTTTGGAAAGGGGGAAATCTGTAGTAGATTTTTAGTAAACAGTGATTATGGGGAATATATTTTTACAATGTACTTTCCATTCTAGTTCTAGTTCTGGTGTCTTTTGTAACTTAAGAAGCACCAGCCACCTTAATTTTATTATTTAACGTCGATTTAAGTGATAGAAGAAAATTTTAATAACATAAGGACACATTTTTATTAATTTGCATAACCTTGTTACGTAATTGACAATATTATTAGCTTACTGATATTTACAGATAGTGACTCTAACACAACAAAAACTTTTTTGATTAAATTTTAAGTTAATTATCATATTAAACATCCGACAAGTTAAAAGTAATTCGTTTCAAGCAAAAGTTAAACGAAAATTTACAGAGAGTGAAAGTTAAAATTTTCGGAGTTTTCGTCAAAGACGTTAAGTATGTTAATTTAATACTGAAAATTTTCAGTTCTCTGCTAAAACTTTTCTAATTGCCGCGTGTCCTATTAAGCTAACCAAATCGAATTATGTCAGGCAGAAAAAAGCTTTTTTGCAGGGTATTTTTCCGGCATTTTTCGAAAATTCTTTGCAGGAAATAAGTGAAGCGAATTTCCTTTATACCGTGTATTTTTTAAACTTTGTTTTGTACTTGCTTGTAAATAATCCTTGAATATTCTTAACTGAGATAATTTTCTTAGTATAAATATCCTAGTTATTTTAAATAATATAATTATTGAAAATATATGTTTACTCGGTATCATGAAAGATTTTAATGGCCTCCGTTGACACATGTCATTTCTAATAACATTCTATTTACACAACTTGAACTTTGGTCACGGCCAGACTTCACATTTTTTTATCAAAATTTATGACAGTATAAATAGTGGAAAAGAATATTGCTGTTACTAATATACTGACAGCGTATGTGTAGAAATATAAAAAACAGTTGTACTAGAACTATGAATAAGTCTAAATCCGAGGTCCCCAAATTTTTTCCCTGTAGACCACTTTCCTAATTTTTTTTCCGCAGACCCCCTCCCTGCCAAATATTGAATTTTACTAAAGTTTATAAACTCAAATGTGTTTTTTTACAGCTTACACAGTGCTGCTCACGTGATCATGGATATTTTTTGTAGAGTGAACTATTGTAAAAAAAGAAAAACAAGTACGTACGTATGTTTATTACAAAAACTAGAGCACAACAAAACACGGCCCCGAGGGTTATTTTACGGGACCTTTCTAGGAAATACCTTGTAAATTTAGCTTCTTATAATAGGTAAGAAGTATATTGTACAATTACGCAATCTGATTTCTCATTTCTCATTTACGGAACGCCTGAAATGATGATGACTGTGTGTGGACCCCCATTTACATCCCGTGGACCCCCTGAAGGTCGAAATCAACCCCTGGGAATCAATATCGACCACTTTGAAAATCGTCGGTCTAAATGAACATGTGGTGATATTTGCCACCAATCTTCCTGCTATTTACACCCTTGACTTGTATTTAAAGCTCTTCGAACCTCCAGTTTTAAACATTTTAAATAAGAAAGATCTCCATTTCAAATGTAAAAGTTTTTGAATTTTTTTTAAAGGAGTTACTAATCTCTTTTTAATGCGCCAACATTTATCACAAATGATTTTTTCTTGAGAAATCAATGATAAAAATATTTTTATCTTTCTGCCAGTCACTGTATTAGATACATTATGTATATGAAAGTAAAGTTATCATGTCAATATCAAATACTCAATAAAAACAAATTTAGAGTTACTAAATCCTCACTACTTGGCCTGGATGTACTAAGAACGCAGTAATCGTGATTCCTAATAAATTAATAATATTTTAAAATGTCAATAAAAAGTAAACTCGCCACTACACAAGTAATGACTTTTTGGAACTTATAAAAAGAAAGAAAAAGAAAATAAAAACGCATAATTTTACAAAAAAATGCTGTATCCAACTAACGGAAGTTCATCAAATAAAAAAATTCATACCGAATTTGTACTATACCGTATCCAACTTGATTTGAAAATGATCACAGAAACCCATTTTACAACGGAGAGATCAATTATGTCTGTCTCTCATGTTGGGTTGGGTTTCTGTCTCATTTGTTTCTCTTTCGTCTTCTTTCTGTCTCATACTCGTAAAATTTTTACAACTGATAGAAAGTTAGGTTATAAGAAACATAAACATGACAATGACATATTATTTAAAGCTGGTCCCGCTCCCATAAGTTGCTTTGGCAGTGTAAAAATATACCAGAATGATATAAATCAACAAGCTGTGCCAAATATCGTGTTAAAAATAAGAAAACAAAAATTGAAACCTGATAGGCACTCGTAAAATATTGAGATTTCGAGTTTTTGTTACATGGCTTACTACCTTCATTTTACCACATAGAATCACCTGTTTAAGTATCCTGATGCATTCTCTGAACACCATGTTTAAGTGATTTGTTATTACCGGACTTATTACCTAAGAAACCCAGTCTAAACTATTGCCCCACATGTTAGGCCAAGTGAAAAAGATTTATCCGTAAGAAGCGAAGGAAAAACAGTCCTCGGGCAATATTTGTGTATAGGCTGCCTGATAAGTTAACCCACGCGTGGACGTTAACCGTTTATAGGGTTTACTAGATATTTGTTGACTTTACGTGGGAAAGAGCTTAAGTAAACGGCTAAAACGACCCTTATATTTAAAGAAAAGTAATACGAAGGTCGTTACTGTTATATTTAGTGTTATTAGTTGCAGCGAAAATGGGTGATAAGAGCACTAAAAGTATCTTCATGGAATCCTTGGTAAATATTTTTTAACTCTGGATTGATATAAATAAAGAAGCAGGCAACGGCAACGTTAATTTAAAGCACATAAAGCTATGCCAAATAATTATACAAAATCAATTTCTCTGTTCCTCCTACGAATGAAATGGTGGAATTAAAAGTGTTTTTGTTTAAAAGCTCATTTTCTTTTGATTGACGAGTCTTCTAACGAAAATATTTTTACAGATTTAAAAACCTCGTAATTCGATACTGTTCTGCAGACTGCTGGTAAAGCGTCTTGTTTTTTATGTTTGATCAGTATCCAATAACGAACTTAATAAAATACTTTCATTGTTTATTTAGAGTTCTCCATCTCTTTCCTGGGTCCTTACCTCTTGTCTGATAGGTTTTACACCGAAAGTGATCATGCTTCAACCAGAATTAAAGTACCTGTTGATTAGTTTTAGTTTGTTAGTAGTTTGAGTATATATTGTCATATAGAGTTCATATGAGTTCTTTAACGACTTACAAGCCGTACCTCGAAAACGGTTTAAAATATTTTCATGAAATTTTGGTGAGTTAATCGAGAGATGGGAGACATATTTAGACGTATTTTTTCCATTCACCACCCTCTTTAGTGTGAGGGATGGGGAGTAATATTGGAATTTTAAATGTGATGATGTACTTTTGTTCATTCGAAAATACGTAAAAACTACGTAAGTTTAAAAAAAATGTGATCTTTCGGTTACAGAATTATGGTTAACTAAATTTTGATTGAATTAAAGAAATAAATAAATTTTACCAATAAATGAAAATCTCTTATTTTAGAATAATAATTATTCGTTTCCATAGAAATGCATTATTTTTACTTAAGTCAGTTCATAATTTTGACGTTTTAACTATTATTTCTCAGTTTATTTGATTTGACCCCCCTTGACTTTTTCTTGTGGAGTTTTATAAAGGATAAAGTGATGGCGACTGAACCTACAACTTTAGATGATATGGAAGACCGAATCCGTTTTGCCTGCTTATTGATACCTGTAATGTTACAGCGGGTACGAAATTCACTTAGAGAAAAAATGAGAAAGTGTTTGGAAGTTGAAGGGGGACATTTCGAACAACTTCTTAAGCATGACAGACGATACATAAGTTAAAATTAAACGTCAAAATGTCAAAAATATGTCTAAATATGTCACCAAAATTTTATAAAAATATTTTAAACTGTTTTCGACATATTGCCTTCTAACATTTTAAAAAACTTATCCTGTATACACTGTTGTTACAGACGCATTTAGTGACTACATGCGTATGACGAAATTTAAAAAACATTAGGTCTGGAATTTATTATTTGCAATAATGTTCATTAAAATGCACTAGCACAGAACAACATTGTTCTCAACTTGGATAAAGTATAAAAGATTTTAAATAAATTTGAGCATGATTTTAAAACTTGCCGTACGAGGTAAAAGCTTTTATGTGACCTGAGAAAATATTACATCAACGCTTAGCTTTAGGTAAGTAAAATATTATATGGAAAACACAAGGGAAGTAGCATGTAAACAAGAAGAGTGTTATTTATTGTCGGTACACTGCATCTCACTTTTGATGCACTTTAAAACTTATATTTAATTAAGTAACTAACTTAATTTTTGCACGAAAATTAAAAAAATATATACAGAATGTCCGCGGAGGGGGTTTAGAACAGGACAAATGGACCAAATTTTGCAAGATACGGAAAAATGTCACTCCTAATAGAGATTTTTGGTTGTAAAATAAATAATGTTATGTTATGAAAAATTTAATTTTTTGTACAGGGAGCATAAAAAATACGAAAACGTTTTTTTTTGCGTAAAAGTAAACATGCGGGATCCCGCGTATAAACATTTGAAGTTCATTTGCCCAAAGTTACTTGTTACTTTAATTAATAAGAAATTTTGTTGATTTATAGTCATTAGTATAGTTATGAGATGCTAGACTTTAAATTATATAATTTTTTAACTGAAATGCGGTTATTTGTTGATTTTTGTAATAAAAATTAAAGTTGGGTCAATAATTAATTAAATAAACATTAATTTGTCGAATTTTATTAAATTCAAAAACCTATGCGGGATCCCGCGGGCTTAGAACGAATCCCGCAAATGCCCTGCGAGATTTAAAACACTGCGGGATTGTAATCACTAGATACAACTCGTAACTTTTAATATTTCAATTTTTTAATGAAATCTTGTACTTCGGCTTAGGGTTTAATTTAAAATGTATTTCATATTTGCTCTTTTGGTAGAAAATGATAAACAAGGTATGTTTACTGTTCATAGAGAAAAGATATTTTTGTCTATGTTACTGTTACGCAAAATAACGTTTTTCTACAACCGAGCGAAAAGTACAAATTTGCGCTTTCAAAAGAAAGCGCAAAGTTGGACATTTTCGAGGAACAAGCATTTGTTTTACTTTGTCGCTCGCCGAGCGACAAAGTTACTTTGTCGCTCGCTTAGTTACCATGGACACCTTAATAATAATAAAGAAACGTCCAGCGTATCTGCGACTTTTGACACAAAATATAAACTGTCAAATTTGATATCAATAATTATTAATTACATTACAAAATATTTTTATAAAAATACCGGTTGTAGAAAAAATCATGTGTGTAATTCGAGCGCAAACTGACATTGCCGCTCTCGCGAGATAGCGGCAATATATCACTTTGCGCTCTTAATACACAAATAGCTATTTCCTATTTTTTATGTTCCCTGTATAAAAAAATTAGTTTTTCATAACATGAATCTTATATATTTTACAAGCAGAAACCTTATTAGGAGTGACATTTTTACGTATCTTGCAAAATTTGGTCCATTTGTCCTCTTCCAAACCCCATCCGCGGACCTGGCGGTATATGGCTTTATAAAATAAAAAGGATAATCGAAATTTTTTAAACAGATCTAAAACCTGTTGAGTACCTGCAAAAAATTAATATTTTATATTCTCTGACTTTCTTCATACTATAACAAAAACTGAGTAAGCCGAATTTTATATTATGATCTTTTTTGAAGTATAAAATGTCGTACAAAAGAATTCTGCCACGACAAATGTTTTAAATTAATGACTTAGACGTGAGAGCCGTCCGAAGGCGCTATAAAATGCGTTTTTTGGTACGCGCGTCGCGTCGGCCACGATGTCCTGGCCGCGACGGCGACGCCTTACTTAACTACTACAAAACGAAAACACATAATTCATATAAAATTAATAAAAACAAATGGTCTTCACATCTTTTGATAAATTACGTCATGTCCACTCTCATTCCTAATATAAATAGTAAAAAACTAGCTTAATTCGATTAAGGTGGTAAACGAAAGATGTAAATAAATACCTACTACGTGAATAGTCAAAATAGCTGTTATTTAAAAAATCAAATTTGTTATAAATAGTGTAATACTTAGCTACGTGTTACCCATTCGGTCGTATTACTCTACCTTAGCGATGGGATAATTTAAATTAAAAATAGTCGCGTCCCATACTGGAAATTATAATTCAAATTAAAATCATTCAGAACTCCAACTCCGAAAATTAGAAAAAATAGCATTAACTAACAAGTTTACAATCTGTTAAACAAGGTTATCCTACGCATATATCGCATATTTGAGCAGTTGCAACTTTGCTTGGTCGATAGAAGCCTAAATACAAAAATATATAACAATAAAATAGCATTTGTGTTACAATAACCTAAAAACAGAAATAAAAACTTATTAAAAAACCCAATAACATTAAATACTAAAAAGTGTAAGAATCGGAAACAACGCGACATTGCTCTTCGAAGGAGCAGATATTTAAATTATGGATAACATTTTATAACATACCGATACGAGTGATGAGTAAGGCAGACACCTTTTGGTTTGTTCTCAGTGGCGCCGAAAAGCGAGGCGACTCGGGCGACCGCGAGATCGCAAAGCAAGCAGTTCCTCTTTTGACGCGTTGTTAGTGTATTTTACGCCACGTTTCTCTTTGTAACTTGCTTCCCGGAATTAAACTTTCTTGTCAAATCTCCCCGAACCAAATTGTCGCGTCGGTTTTGTAAATGATCGTGCGCCCCTATATGAAAAGCGCTCTGAGGTTCAAGCCCCACTAAGCACCGTTATTGACCCGGCCCTGCCTATAATACGTATTATTTTTATTCCAGTTATTTAACTGACTTTTTATATTGTTTATTATGTAAATATCCAAGTACTAAACTTACTTACTGCTTCTTTACTTTCTCCTCGACTCCTTTTTAACTTCCTTTTATCAAGACAACAAAATTAATTTTAAGACGCTGAAAAATACCTAATTTTCTTAGTATAATTTTTGTTTACGTATAGACCCTTAAAATAATTTAAGGAATTGCTAGTAAGGCGAAACCAAGTACAGAATTCATTTTGGTCGGACGTTAACCAGAAACGGTTTCGGTGAAAAATTCATAAAACGGCTTATTTTTAGCTTAGTAAGCGTATTATGCCGAATTAAGGCTCCCTTAAATATGATGTAGTAATTCTCTGGGGGATAATAAGGCCATTCCGCTATCGTATCTTTCCGCTTTTATTTTATTTTATACCGTCCATTCTGACCCCCCAAGGTTGAATTTTTACTGCATAAATGAATAAATAAATAAATACGTTTTAATCTACATAACGCAGGGATGTGTTTCCATCGCTATCAGAAACATCGTACGCTTATTAATAGGGCTTTGACGGTTGTATTAAAAGTGTTATGGGGAAATTATGGAAGATATTGGGTAACGGAACGGAAAGCGGCAATATAATAAAATTTGTATCGCTTTATGTTAAATGGATTACCATAGGTCAAGGTGTTGTGAAGAACAGAACGCATGAGATCAAAAAATATAAAATAAACTTTTACGAAAGTACCATGAGAACTTTTGCCGGCAACCAAATATACTATTAGAGTGTAGTTTTAACACAGCAGGCGATTGTTACAGAATGTTTCAAATACTAGTCGATGCAGTTTACAAAATCTGGTAAAAATTTAAACCAACAATTTATTTGCTGGCTGAAGGACTTCTACTCCAATTAAATGGTCGGAAATAGGAACTTATTAAACATTTTGGGGGTACACCCGCGACAGACTCCTCGAGATTGTCAAAATAAAGTTTCCCTCGTAGCAGCGGCTCTGTTTGGATTAATATTTTGTGCCTTTCTTGTAACTTGGACGGAGAACCTGGTTCCCCACCTTCTAATAGTCCCCGGAACCATATAGGTTGGCTAGAGTATAAGTAACTTGGAAATCCCTGATCGCTCTAAAATGTCAATAATGTTACCTTGTCCTTGTTTGTAAATCAATGGACTTAACCAATGACGTACATGACATAAATTAATCCATGTCTTTTAGTAAGAATATAAAAACTTGCCCTAATATGTGTTCTGTTATTACAAGTGTTTATTTTGATAATTCGTAATTAAATTGATGTGAAAAACCGACCATAAGCCGCATAGTTTTCCCGTCACTTCGTGGATATTCGCCTGATGACGTTTCAAGAACCCCATAACCTGGTGTCTCACCCTGTATGTGATCCCAGTTACATTAAACCGTATCTAACCTATATTAAAATTTTAACTGGAGTTTATTGAAACACAAATTAAATTCTGAAAAGGTGTTCGCAGCGTATTTTCTACCGCCATTTAAAAAAGATAAAAATGAGCTGTTAATTAACAAGAAATTTTCACGTATTTCCACGTGCGGTTTTTTTTATATTCAACTTTATTTTCAAAATAAACTTTCCAATAACGAACACGCTCGGTAGTTTATAAAATAATTTCTAAGCCAAAATTGAATTTTAGGAGAAACAAATTTTCGCAGCTACGAGCCGACGAACCGACCGGTCTGCAGCAGGAGGGAATAAAAACTGCAAAACGGCATGACCACGCAATTTTAAGCTGGAAGTTTGCAGCATAATGGTGAAGGGAATTGACTATTATTGCCGAAGTGTATTGCTTTTTTTTCGGCTAAACAACCTGAGAAAATCCGTATGTTTTGGTTTTTCCGTTTTTGATTAGTTTTTGTTGATGTGTTCGACTGTAGTTTAAGGTTGTGCTTTTGTGGAAGAATATAAGAAGAACAAAAGAAAGAAATAGCTAGAGCTGGCGTAAAAGCAAACGTATTACATCCACTTTGGTAAATTTCTTGTTGCTGGATACAGGGACTGACAGTGTTGCCAGATTAGTTTCACGGCCAGGCAATAGATTCTCTTAGAAAAAACAGTAGTTTAATAAAAAAACAGTAGAATAATAAAATAATAATATGTGTTAATTAAAAAGTCAAAAATATAGTTTTTATTATATATTTTTATTTTCACGAAAAGTAGGAAATTTATTAAGTGAAATAAACAAACCAGAAAAAAATTATAAAAAAATACTTTAATTCTATTCGAAATCAGATAATTCTGACTTCTTGTACAAATTTAAATAAAATTAAAAATAAGTATTGTAACCTCTTCCTAAGACCATTATCTACGAATTCTGTGAGGGGTGTATCCATAGGCTTCTTATTATTGTTGTTACGGCAAATTTTCAGTTGTCTGTTTTACGAAAAATGCATTTTCGCGTGTTCGCCGCTTAGGAAAACCAATCATTATTTTTTGTAACTTTCAATTTTAAAAATAATATAGTAATTATAGTGAGGTAAAACATTTACTCACAGATGATGTGATTCGTTTTACAAAAACTTTAATTTTTCAGTGAGTTTTATTGGCATAAACCTATAAAAGATGAAAATTTCGATATAGATAAATTGTTATAAAAAGAAAATGAAAAAAGATAATCATCTGAAACTTGGTAAAGTTGTAGATAAATATGTCTTCTATTGACAGGTAACCATAGATATGATCATTTTTGCAAATATTTTCATAAATTTCTTTTTTTTCCAAAAGAAACGTGGTTTTTTATATATTACACTTAAACAAGAATACTGGAAACCCAAACATTCGAAATATTTTTAAAACATGATTAATTGATTGCCTTGGCGATTATTTATACGTGCCATTTTGTTTTATCCAAATATCTTTAGTTGATCAAAAGTTATGAGCATTTTTTAGAGCGGTTTTTTTATTAATTAAATACTGACGAATCCACTGGTTGTAGAAAAAAGTGCTTAGTAGCAAAATTGTGTAAAATTCTCTCACCTTTCCGATGGGGCCAACGGTGTTCCCCTATTTTGATAAATAACTGAGATATAAGGGAAAAATGGAAAAAAGACTAGAGAAAAAACGACTCTTTTGCAATAAATTGCTAATAAAAAAATTACCAACAAGATATTTTTATAAAGAGCTTTATATGTTCATGTGGATACCTTTAGGGACCAATTCCAATTGCTTTCATACATTGCATAATTTTTTTCCTTATATCGACTCTCCAGATCTAACTTGCCTCCTCTATATTGGTAAACATGAGAATGGTTTCAACACACAGTGTCTTCGTTGGATGGTTGATATGAATTTATACCAATAAAATAAGCTCTAATGGGTTATATACAGTCAGGAGCCCTAAAAAAAGCGATTTTTCAAGAATTTTTCCTGAGAAGACTTCTAAGTTTATTAATGTGAAAATTTGTACACATATTATGGTAACTTTTAACTGTATTTTAAGATTCTTGTATTTGTAAAAATAATAATTTTGAAAGCTGCTATAGCTGATCTCCAGGAGTTCCTCTCAAAGAAGGCATCTTGCGGTGACAACAATATCTCTGGACTGGATCATCGAAAATGAAAAAACCAAACATATTTCGTTAAAGCAATGTATAATCTTCTAACTAATCGAAGGAATAAGCAAAATAATTTTTTTTGACGAAATGGCGGTTTCTCAAAAAAACAAATCGATTTTTGACCAAAATTTTATCTTTAAATTGTTTATAAAAAAATTTATATTTGTCGGTGAAAAAAACCTTCGATTAATTAGTAAAAAATATACTTAAGAAGCTTGTGTTAAAATTTGAGACTGATCGGTTCAGCCGTATCCGAGAAATCTTCGTCACCGACTTTAAAAACACAGTTTTGAGAAAAACGCATTTAAAGTTCCAACAGCACTTTACATAGAGTGCAATCGCTCTGACACGTCTTTACAAATATGCGTGTAACTTCGAAACTAATCGCCAGATTGCTTTGAAATCTTCTGTGTGTGTAGTGGAATATATGTACATTACGAAAATGAAATTTAAAAAAAATCGATTTTTAGAAAATTCTAACTGTATATAACCCCTTAGGAATAAAGAAAAATAGTAGACTAAAATAATTCTATTCATTTTTACATAAAATCTCCGTATAAAAGAACGAATTGTGTTATTCTCCCCTAATTTTCATGGAAGAAAAGTAAACTTGCCGCAGTTTTTTCCTATTTGTCCTATTAACATCCCGGTTTTGCATTTTTCGCCAAGTGCAGCGGCACAAAATCGGCCATTTTGCGTTAATAAAGATAAAGAGAAGCACAATGAATATACAATTTAATCTGACTGGGAGAAAAACTCAATTAGAACGGAGCTACAAAGAGTTTAATCTTGTGTTAATATTATGTCTGAATATTTATGACCCCTTAAGAAAGCTCCAGTAATTATTTGCGACTTTGTAAGGCCTGGCTGCTTCTAAAATATTAATCTGCTGATTGTTTTAAGACGAATTGTCTGGGGAAAGAAAGAAAAAACTCGGAAATTTATTTTTTTAGCGAAATAGGATCCCTTAAAAATATAAGGTAGCAGAGAAATTATAATGGTTAGTACTTCCCCTTATTTTAATGTTATCAAGTTTTAGGTCAATTAATACCATAATGATAATTATCTTGTTTAATTCACTAGTCGGCATGATTTTTGTAACATTAATGATGTGTGTTTCATTTTACTAGTTGTTAAACTATCTAGGTAGCTCAAAAAAGCAGTACGTACGTCAACTTTTTTTTTTAAATAGAACACCCTATATATTTTTACATTTTCGGATGCTGCGTAAAATTCTAAACATTTTTTATGTAGCATGTGATACCTATATAGAATAGTTTTGGAATTACACAGGCTTCAATTTTTAATTTTTTCAGATATGTTAATACCAAAGCACATTATCTAGATGAAGTTTTTCAAAATAGGTGGATCGGGAGGAGGGGGTTTATTAAGTAGCCAGCGAGATCACCGGATTTAACACCCTTGGACTTTTGTATGGGGTTATTTAAAGAGTAAAATACTCAAAACAAAAACAATAGTGAATAGATGTTGATGACCTAATAATTCGCATTTGAAACGAAATTCGACTAATACCTTATAATGTAGTCAGTGACAAGCTTTTATGAAAATATAAGTCTAAAATAATAGATACGTGACGTGTAATTGCATGAACGACACTCTGGGCCGTGGGCCCCCTGGAGGCCTGGGTTTGATATCAAACCCCCGCATTACTATATAGTAGTTTCGGGCTTGCCACGAGAGGTACTTTGGGGTGCCGGAGGTATTTCCAACGCGCCCTCCAAGGTCGGATTTAAAACTTCGTCTACCAATTGTATTTAAAGTTTTAATCTCCATTCAAGGTTTTAAGTTAAAGTACCACGAAAATCATTATGAAATCTTTTGGTGCTGGAGTACAATTGTTCTAAGCAAAATTCCAAAAAAAAATTGTACACCCCTTAATTATTAGGAAAAAGAAAATCACTTTGAAGTAAATTCTTTGACGTAAAGCATCTGACAACGTTGCACCGTTTAAAAATCAGCCGGTGGAAACCTGTGACCCTGACCCCCGCTAACTGACATGCCGTACTAAAAAATTATCTCGCCTGTCGTTCCCGTTAGTCGGTGCTTGGGCAATGCCGGTGTATGCGTGTGTACGTAAGAAAAGTCTGCGTGATCGTACTTTTGTGATGTAATTTAAATTTAAAAAAAAATGTTTACAATGCGGTAGTATTTCGACATGTTAATAGATTATGGTGAAGCTCGGGGAAATTCTGTTGTGGCAGCACGCTTGTACAGTAAACGATTTCCAAACGATCCCAAGAACGTTTCTCAACGTCTCTTAGATAGCGGCACTGTTGTTCCGCTTGTTGAAAACAGAAGACCTTAAAGACAAGTTACTTTTCAAGATGAGAAGAACATTTTGTCCATCCTAGAAAGAGATCCAGTTGTAAGTACCAGGGCCTTTGCAAGACAAGTTGGATGGTTTATTTATTTTTTAAGCGTTGGATTATTTATTTATTTTTTAAGCGTCCTTGGAGGGTTTTTATTTTTAAACAATAAAATCGACGCGGCTTCCGACAAAGGGCTAAATTAAGTTAGCCGAAAAAGCTGTTAGTTATGGACTGCACTAGCGTGCGACGTTGCCATATTGTCAGAATTTTATAAACCTTTGATACCACAAGATGACCGAACTATAAACTGCACTGAGTCTATGCTGGCTATTTCCTATCGTTTCATAACAAGATTTATAGTTATTCCAATTCAATTAAATTTTATATTTAATTAGTTAATTTCGGGAAATATTATTAATCTTTGGAATTTATAGGAAGTAATAAAAGTTATGTTTTTTTTAAACAGAACATTTTTTGGATACACGACATAATACATATGCATGAAAACCTTTTTGTTTAACTTAAACAAAGGAAATCCTTCGACAAAAATAAATTTACGAAAGTAACCTATATTTCTCCTTGTTTATTTACGTTTTATTTTTTTTGGTCCGCAATTATTATTCGTCCCGCGCAAACAAATCCTCAAAAAAGCCGTGCGAAGCAAAATTAAAAACAATTCATTATGAAAATAATAAAAAAGTCCAATTTTGACGAAAAGCAGCTTCACGGCTCGTTGAAGCTCATTCCGTGCAATTTAATAGGAGCGGAGGGACAAGACAAAGACGATTACGAGGGGCATTAAGCGACGAAATTACATCATATTGAATAGTGAACTACATATCCCATGCTACTCTTTGTTCTTGAGCGAAAGACTAGAGTATCTTGTACATACAATATACGCGTAATGAATATTACTGTAGTCGGTGTCAGCAATACTCCACTTAGCTGCCTTGAAACCATACCGTGGATAATGACAGTGAAATACCGAGTTATATCGTCCCTTACATAATTTTTGTTGGCTATTATTATATTATATGGCTTTATTAGCATAAAAAAGTAATTTTCTGCGAACGATACTCTTGAACTTCTACGGACCCTTCTCGAACATGAAGGTAAATCTTCTGCATTGGTTGGTCAAATACTGTGGGCCTATTTTTTCTCTCATTGTTCACAAAATGTCACCTACACACCAAAGAACGTTGGGAAGGTTCCCTGTCTTGCTTTATGGAAAAGGAGAAACTATTTGCAAAGCAAACATTAACATATTACATATATATATATATATATATATATATATATATATATATATATATATATATATATATATATATATATATATATATATATATATATATATAAATATATATTGTAACAACCTCGGGTATTTATTCTCAGTGGAGATGATCTATTGAATGTCTATTGATCTAGGTTAACCTAAGATTTAAAGACTTCGTCAAAGTCAATGGGTTTTCTTTTATTATTCCAAAATTGTATAAAATATAACGTCAAGCTCCTAAAAAAAATATATAATTTCTTGTCTTCATTATCCTCGACGAAGACGCCTCCGGAAAACGTCTATCACCGTGGACTCGTCTTCTTCAGGGGATCCGCTTTCCTTAGGGCAATACTATGTTCTGATATTGGACAGCTATAACGAAAAGTAAATGTGCTACACTACATATATATATATATATATATATATGTATATATATATATATATATATATATATATATATATATATATATATATATATATATATATATATATATATATATATATTGATAACTAAACACTACAATAAACTTTATTTTACCAAAAAGAAAACAATTTTAATATATCAAAATTGCTTATTTATCGCTCATGAACGTCTATAATTTACCCAAAGTCAGTCTGATGACATAAAAAAGCTTTTAACGGGCTTCAAAGAGACCGACCCTATAACCAGGGTTTTCAGATCTTTTTTTAAAAAATTCTTTAGGTTTTTTCTATCAGTATTCAATTGTTAGGCAATAACTCTCTTTGAAAGCTAGTTTGCAAATGTACTTTGAACCAAGAAGTTTTGGATGTCAAAGACAAAAAGAACAAACCGTTCATTAATATTATAATAATTTTTTAGTCCTTAAGAAATATTATTTATAAGAAAATAATTGCAATCAAAATAAAAAGGGTTTTCACAAATCTAATTAACAAACCCTTATGATTTTCCTATACTTACGAAAATTTGGTAGAACTGGCAACACCCTAGAGACAGCAGCCTTGGTCGAGCCATGCCATCTCGAAAAGACAAAGGCAACAGCAAATTTATGTTCCAGACAAGAGCGAAATATTTTGTGCCAATAAAAATATTTCTATCCACCTGCTCAGTTATTACTAGTTTCCTAAGTAAATAGGACAGTGGAGTTTGTGGTTTAAACGATCTGCTCTAATTTATGTATTTAATTTTGTTCTATAACTGTGATTTTGGACAAGTAAGTTTTTACTTGGTATATTTTATTATCAGCATGGCTTTTTGGCGATTTATGTGGTAGATGCGACGTCTATGGTCAGGAGTTTAATGCTTTTTAGGTCATCAAATTAAGATGAGCAAAACTATACCGATGCTATTAAATGTCTCTTATGGGATTTTCAAAGGGATTTGCCTTTGTTTGGAAAGGTGTTTAAAGCCACGTCTCTTTGTGACGTCAGCACTTAGGTAGTCTATTCATTTAGCTGCTTTGAACCATACCGTGGATAATGGCATCAAAATATCGGCTATATCGTTTCCTTACAATATTCTTGCCCTTTAATAAGTTAAATTTGTTTTTAAGGGTGTTAGAAGCAAAAAAATTAATATGGATTTAAGGCTAGTGGTAGTCAAGCTGGTAGTTTTTGAACATAGAGGGTAATTAAATAGTACTTTGACAAACCTTATGATGTGTTTGCTGACGTTATTTAAAAATAAAAAGTTCCAATAAAGTATGTTTCTTAACAGTTTGGTTTAGGACGTAGAATTTTTTTTTTAAAATTAGTTATTTTAAAATAATTTCTCAAGGAGTTAAGATATTTTTTGTGAAATTTGATGGACAAAATAAGTACTATACGGGCAGTAGTTTAACAGTAAATAATTTTTGTTGGCCTATGCTACAAAATCGATTAAACCTTTATTTTAAAGAAAAACTTAATAACTTAGTTAAAAAAATATCAAATAATAAATACAAATTCGAAAAATACTCTTATTTGCCACTTTACACATTGTACCCATAAAAAATATTGTTTCGGATATTTTTCTACACAAATATGTGTAATAAATTCCTGGAATAATTTTGTGCTGTAAAAATAAGTTTACAATGGGTCAGTTTTTTTGTGGGGATAATGTATTTTTACAGTGGACACATTTCCACTTTTTTCAATACATGTGTGCTGTCACATTACAAGTGTTCTGCTAGATACTGATTACATTTCTTTGACAGAACGACCATCAGTAGATTATGTTAATTTAAATAATGCCTTGATATTTTCGGAATTATGTACATCGCAAAAATATTTCAATAAATTAATTACGCAATAGCAATTTACGCATACGATATAAAGGGTCAATTAAAATTTGCAATTCATGGCTTCCCGAGAACGAGTGCCCAAATAAATTTGCGTTCGAAACTTACCAGCATCAATTAATTTGGGCTTGTTTCAGACGCCCGAGAATATGCTGACGAAGTCAATAAATTTCCTACTTAATAGCTCATTGGCTGATCGTTATTTTGCAAAATGTCTCGTGTGAAATTATGTGGTCACGCCGGTTTAATGTTTTTATATTCGTTGCCTTTCGGCACTGCACATTTTACCTCTTTAAAATCACTTTATTTAAAGCTATTTAATTATCGACACATAACAGTAACAGTTTTTATTATTCCACAATGTCAAGTAATGAGCCAATGGCGTACCCAGGATCTGAACAACGGGGGGCAACTAATATTATTTTCGAGGAAGGGGGCGGGATGCGAGTTCGGTTTGCGAAAATCATCGACTATTTTGGTTTCTATAAGGGGGGAGGGGCACTCCCTGCCCCTCGCTGGCTAGGCCTTTGTAATGAGCTCGTTACTAATCAGGTTTTAAACCAAACCGGTGAAATTCGCCGAGGAGCTCTAAGCCCTACAAGCCACTAAAACGTGTTCTTTCTTTCGTGGCACCCTCAATTCAGAACCTGAACCTTTGCTGCTCGCACCAGTCTCATAGAGGTCCCAAATACGCGCCTGATCCCTTCTCAAGATCATAACTTTTTCTATCTCACATGTTAAGAAAGTTATGATGATGTTTTAAAATTTGTATAACTTATCCTAATAAAGATTCAATCATAAGTAATTCATAACTATACCCCGTCAAAGTGGGAGCGATGGACCGTTATTCCAGAGAGGACTACACTTATTTACTAATATCAGGTATTTATAACTCAAAATTAAAAGTTCCATCCAGCCCACTTTACGCACAAAAGGATCATTTTTTTTAAAGCGGTTACTTTTTCAAAATGCCCCACGTCGGGCGCCAAAATTTGCGATGCTTTTGTTAAAGAAAAAGTATTTAGTTATAAACGGCCAAAGATAATATGATGGGTATTTTGACTAAGTACTTACCGCTTAAAACTCGAAAAAAGAACATTAAATTAATTCCAAAAAGGTAGATCCGAGGAGATAGAAACAACAGGGTGTTCTGAGCGAAGCAAGCCGTAGTAGAACACGTGCAACTTAGCCCTTACCTCAGTTAGCCGGATAGATTCTATTGGACACCACCAGGTTTTTACACCGACACAAACTGGAAGTCGCCGTGGTGGTCTAGGAACCTGCTTCACGGACAATAAATCTACACATCATACACGATACATTGGTTCAAAACCAGAAAAATGTTTGGGCGATTTTGCCCCCGGCAAAAAAAATATCACAAAAAACTTGTCCTTGAGTACAGAAGAAAACGAAAGGATAGGCTCGTTAGCCCCCTCCGGAAGATAGATAGGAAGGCTCTTTAATGCCCACCGACAGAAGGTGTCTTGGGGAAAATCGTCCCTTCCGGAAGACTCTCTCTAGGAAGGGCTCGAAATGAGTTCACGAGACGAATCTCAGCAAACAAGGACTGCTACCACTCCCCTGGACAAAGCATTCCACGCCCAGCAGATGCTGATGGCAAATCAACACCAGCTCACAAATATCCACCCTGGGAGGGTGAGTTTCAGTGTAGAAATGAAAAATAATCGGCCAGGCCTTTAAATCCGGTTCACCAGTGTCATAAAATGGTGACGACCCAAGCCTATGCTCCGGTGTCGATGGCTACTAGGTTGAAAGTGCGCGACCGGGGTAAAACCACGTCATACCTAGCCAGTTAATAAGATGGAATACCGGGTATATCCGTCCTGCGCCGATAACCCAATGGAAGTGGTCAAGATAGCTACCAACTCTTGGCGTAAAATAATAAGCAACGATGCCGACATGCTCCAAGTCGCCGTTCAGCAACCCGTTCCAAGATAAAAATATTTGGAAACCAAGAAAATTGCTGATATATCAGAATAATTCATAAGTTTTTAATGGCGACTTATTAACAGTGACAGGACAATAACCTGTCAAAACATAACTGATCAACCAGAAGATCTTAATTTAAATCAGTACTTAAATCTTGAACTTTCTTGGCGAATCTGAGCGTTATTTTTTAAAGTACGTATTTCTATGACGTTTTGAGTTAATAGGACCATCTAATATTTTTTCTCCATACAAAGTTTGGACCTCTGGTTCACCCCTTAGGGATAGAATTTTCAAAAACCCTTCCTTAGTAGATGCCTACGTTATATAAGAAACTTCTGTGCAAAATTTCAAGTTTCTAGACCCAGTGGTGTGGGCTATGCGCTAATATGTCAGTCAGTCAGTTTCTTCATTTATAGATAAGATTACATTGCTTTTCCTAACAACCATAACCTTTAAACTAATTGTAGATCTTTTATTTATTTACGATCGATTTTTGATTCGCGTATCTTAGAACATGTTACTCACTTTCAAGTAGCAGCTCTTCTTACTCGGTCGGAAATGGTGTACTATTTTGGATTTTGCTCCTGCTGCTCTATAATAAGCTGCTTTAGCTAAACGAACAAAAAGTCGTCTGCTTGATCCAAACGTACGTCAGTTATCGGCTCCAAGCAACTTTTAGCAGACAGAGAAAGAATAATTTTATTTCTTCTATCTCAGACTCATCCGATTTTTAAATTGGTAGTCTGAGTACTTAATGTCATTCCCTCGTCTTAATGCCGACAGTTAGTTGGATAAAAGTGATGAACGAGCCTTTATAAAATTATGCACATTGCAGACTATGCTACGTTCGGATGTTCCGTTCTGGTGGATTCCGGCTTTTAGGCGGCTCTCACACTGAAGAAATAGGCAACCAGCAATAGGTAACTAGCAACGCGCAATATGTATCGCATATGAAAAAGCACAGCATTTAAGGAGTCTCTCACTCTGAATCAACGAGTAATAAGCAACACACAATATTATTTTGACCGCGTCTGACACTCAAGCAACAGTATTCGCAGCAATCTCTGGCATCATCATCCGACGACTTCGATGATACGGCGACATCTTGATAAATCAAAATAACTGCTTCTATGTGAGAGCAGCCTAATATGTAACCTCATACTATGGCAACAGCGATATCACCTTCGAAAATATTGCTAATTTTTAGGCAATATTTGCTGCCCAGTGATATCGTAATAATATCCATAATTCCTTTATTTAGCCACGGCTAATAAAATACACAAACAATAAAATTCCGCAATAAAAGCTCGCAACAATAAATATTACAATTAATTAAAAGAACAAAAAAAACAAGTATGGAATCACCAAATATGGTCATCAAATAATAGACGTATATGTACATTTAATAAAATAACAATCTTTTACAACAATAATATTGACAGTCTTATAACCATTATTTGACGGTTTATGGCACATATTAGAGGTTACGCACATCTACATTCCAGTTCAAACACAGCATGAATCATTCTCCCTCTCCCTCTCCCTTTACGCGTGTTAATTGATCTTCAATTAAGTTAAGGTTTCTTACATTTCTAATTAAACCGTTATAGTACACTGACTTTTCCGAGCTACTTTTGTTCTTTGTTGTTACATGAAAGTTATTTTTGTTTCTTGTTGGGTACGAGTGAACCGAACTCATTCGTGACACGTTTTTCAGTTGAATAATTTTTAATTTTAAATGTAAGAATTAATGCTTGGAATTGTAATTGCAAGTGAATTGTGTTGCGAGTTATTTTGATTTAACAAGATGTTGTCATATCATCGGATGACAAGTTAGCTAAAAATTGTTCGAAATACTGTTGCTTGAGTGTAAGACGCGGTCAAAATAATATTGTGTGTTGCTTACTTAGAGTTGATAGTTGCTTATTGCTCGTTGCTTCAGTGTGAGAGCCACCTTAGTGTCGACCGAAACAGAGAAGTCAGTGTCAGTTTGTCGAGTCGGCCTACAGTGATGTAGATATTTTAGCCCGATACGCTTTACAATAAGTATCTACTCGCTAAAAAAAGTACCGTATTGTACTATAAGTATAGGGTATTATACCAGTACAAGATGTCGGATATCGGAAAGAAAAATACCGGTACCTAAAAGTATCGTGCCGTAACGCACATCCCTACTAAGGAGCTTCGCAAATTCGGTACGTGCAGAAACGCCAACCTCCGCCTTCTGTTAATTGGGTGATTACCTACCCTGCTATTGGCGATTCAAATTAAGAACGTGGCATCGTCTTTCGCCGATTTGCTAACTACTACAAAAGAAAATGTTTTTGTTTCGTCTCTGTCTTCATTATCGGGTTATTTGACATCTTTGTCAATTTAGTCGTCTTGCCTTATTCCTTTAAGTAATCGCTTTGCCTTTACATGGAATTATCAACCACTTTGTGCTATAGCGGCACAGTCTTTCAAAAACAGAATGAACGAGGAATTGGACCAGGTTAATAGAAATTTAATACATTATAGTTCCTAGCTTAGTGTATTTAAATTATAAAAATATTATTATTTAGTTTGATCGGTTATGCCGGCTACTGTTTAATTAAATAAATAATAAGAACATGAGGTGGTACAAGTTTTTTTCTGAGAAAAAATTAATTGCTCCCTACAACACAATACATGACATTGAATTTAATATTTACGTGCTTTTTAATGTAAGAAAGGAAATAATAATGCGTATATCATAACTACAACCATTGTAATTAAAACAATAATCTGCATATCATAACTGCAAATATTGTTAATAAAACCATTATATGTATATCATAATTGCAAATATTGTCATTCAACCAATAATTTGTATATCATAACTGGAAATATTGTGATACAAACAATAATCTGTATATCACAACTTTAAATATTGCGATTAAAAATATATGTATTCCTTTGTGTAACATACCAGTCAACTAATTGTACATAGTCTAGTAAGAGTGATGAGTAATCGCGTACCACTATCTTTTCTACATCGGCAAATTCGTTCTCTAAAAGCCAATGCATGAGATATATGAAAACTTATTATCCGTTCGTCGAAATGAAAAATTTAATTAATTAACCATAAAATTCCACCATAAAAATCAGCTGATTGCAGCTAGCTTATTTAATTTAAGTTTCCAATAACAAAAAATAATTTAAATACGCTGTAATAACATATAAATAGCTTTTGTATAGGTACCTCAATCACGAAATACAACAAAAATTTCATTAACTTTCAAAATTGATTACTTGTTTGTTGGTTTTGGTGTGGTAAAAAGCATTTTGAAAATTAAAAAACTAATAAATCCTCATATTTTGCTAGTTTCAAATTCGGTCAAAACAACTTCCCATTTTCAATCTGTTTTAGCTAACGGTTGAACGATTCGCATCGAATTATCAATTGCAATGCCATCGTATTGCCCGGTTGCTCTGTTTTAATTAAGACGGCCAATTTATTGTAAATTGAAAATGCACACCTATTATTTTCACAATAATTAGATATTAACCTCATTGGCTCGACGGCTGGTGAATTTGATGACAATGTTGGATTTGAGAGTTTGCGGCTCAATAGATGAAAAGGTGATAACAAAAATAATTCGCTATAAAAAGTTGATGGGGAATTTGGACAATTTGTTTTGTTATAAAACATACCCGAATATTACCATTACAATATGCGAACCCCATTTTGACATTTATGGACTGTTATTTTAGAACTAGTCGATGGCTTTTTGTCTTACTTCTTGGTATTTACAATAACAACTATTTGATGGCAGCAATAATAAATGTTATTAACTTTATTTATCTGACACTGTGAACAAAAACACTGTAGTGTATTGTATTACAGGCACTTGCACGCGAAGGTATTTAACGATCTAAGAATTGTAAATATTAATAATAAAATGTGATGTCTGTCAATAAAAAAGTCGAACTTTGCTATGGCGATTACAGTACTGTAACGTAAATGTCTAACTTATCCCTATCCCCAGAATCTTGCGTTACTTCACTTAATTAAAGCTACTCGCGGGCGGTATTCCGTAAGCTGAAATAAGTCCATGTTGGGGGCATTTGGTGATTGGTAGGAGACTTATGTTTTTTCATCGAGTAGAATTCTGTGGCCGGAATAGAATGAATAAAGTCAAGCAACTCGCGCGCTTGTCCCACATTCGGCTGGGGCAAAACCTTATTGGCAAAATTGAATGTTTAGCAAAACTTGTGATTTTTGAGAGAAGGTGGCTGAAGCTGAAGCCGAAGGTGTCTAGTATTAATTGTTCAATAAAATTTTATAATGGTTTTGAATATAGATACAAATATAGACTGGACCTTTTAACTTTGTAACGAAAATTCGTCTTATTATAAATGCGCCTCCGTGTACTAGAAATAATTTTAACTCTATGTACGTTATTAAACCGTAAACTACCAGTCCGTGGATTATGTAAGCAGGCTAAAATGTTAGCTATGCTCATATTACGGAAGGGATTTCTATTAAAGCTGGATATTTGTCCAGAAAAATTGATGTTGGTGTGTACACTAAATTGGAAGATATTGCAACCTGTGGGATTAGTTTAGTACATCTAAATAAAAATTTAATTATACAATGTGATTCTCAAGGAAAAATCAATATATTCAAGACAAATACATGGTAGGCCTCAAAAATGACATTTGTCTTTTTCGAATAATTTTTTTTTATTTTGGCATCTGTAAGAAATACTTACAGACGTACAGATTCTCAAGATATAAAGTCAAAATTAACCAGGATAAAATATGTTATTAAAAGGGGCATTTTAAATAAAAACATTTTTTGATATTTTATTCGGCTTAGTTTTTATGATTAATATTCCGACTTAATGCTTCTACACAGTTTCCAAGCAAATATCAGTGTCTTTGATAAGCATTGAAAATAATTTTGCTCAATGATAGAAAAATAATATTTTCTCATTTAAGTGTTAATTAATGTTGTTGTCTGGTTTTAGATAAATTAAAATTGAAGTAAAGTTTTATGATAAAAATATCATCTTTGAATTATTTAACAAAATTGTTTCATGGATTACTAATTAAAAATATTGATATTTGCTCGGAAACTGCGCAGAAGCATTGGATCGGAAAATTGGCCATAACAATTAAACCGAATGAATTTTATCAGAAAATGTCAAGATAGGTTTCCTGTTGTGGAGAGATGTGGTTTTAAGATGTGGGTACTAACAACCATCGTTACAAAGGAACAGTTGAAAATATGTTTACAGGAACTTTTATGTATACTTTTGGTCCCTGAGTAAGTACATAAAACATTGCCATTTCTTCCTGAATCACCCTGTATACTACAGAGAATCCGTTAAGTTAAAAATGTTACATCATTTTTAAAAACAAAAGTTTACAGAACATTTGATTTTACGTCGATGTTTCCAATTTATCCTCCGATATTAGTCAATATTGACCAAACAAATGACTGGTCCCAATTTTCCGAGCACTAGTAATCCTTTCCGAAACAAAGCAATCACTTGAGTTATGATCCAAGAAAGGGAAAGGGTTAAAAGTCAAGGGAAAGGCACTCAATCTATCTTTGGGAACGTATACTTCGTATACGGACCCACTCGGCCCTGTCTGCTACGAGAAACAACTTTGAGTAAAGCTACAAGAGGTTGATTTAAGGGTTTGAAATAGAACACGCAGAACATGAAACTCGAACTGTTCGAACACCGTAACAAGTTCTTTTTTTAGTTCTTGCTTAAAACAATAAATAAGTGTTCATCTTTCGAATGTTAAATATACAATATTTTTTATTATCTACTTACTCAGAATACTAAAAGATTATTGTTAAACTGGGTGAATTATGGTTTTCCTCAAACTTCTTAGAGCTATTAGAGTCATAAAAATTTAGTTCGAACGATTTTTAGGACAAAAATACAAACATGTCCATTTTTAATTTTTTTTTATCTGAGATAGCCCAAGTAGACTTCAAGCCTAAGTACTATATACCGTGGGAATCTGAATGGAAGATAAATATAATCTATTGATACGGGATTTAAAAAACTGGAGGTTTGGAGGGGCAGGGGAAATATCTGTTGGTAAATTGTTCCATAATATGAAGACCCTAGGTATGAATGAGCGAGAAAAGTGGGATGTTTTAAGCTCTTGTAGCTGGACAGGATGCATACGTAACGCACCTCTTGTTGTTTTGTTAGAAACAGTCGAAGAAGGAATTATAGCGACTAGCTCTTCAGAGCAATATCAGTGGAAGTATCGGTAGAAAAGGGATAAATTCCCAACATCGCAGCGATGAAAGAGAATGGGGTTTTCTTGTAAGGACTGGGCCATTGCTGAGTAAGACTGGCCAGTTTGATTTGTCACCAGAGGCGTCGCACAGTAATATATGATATGAAAATGATTTTTGGATCAACCAAACTACTTTTTGTAACTTAAGTGATTATCTATCTGGGAAAAATATACAAAAAGTGCCCCTTCTATTGAAAATGCCCTAAAAAACACGTACAATTTGTCATTTTTTACTTTCTTTCGTTATTTTAGTCGCTGCTTTTTACTGTCTGTTGGAATTTGAGGAACATAATTTTTTAAAAACTACAGTTAAGAGGCTTTCATTTGCTTTTTTTTAGAAATTTTTTAGACCCAGTTTTCATGGAGTTACGAGTTTTTGAAAGTTACAAGGATTTTTACTAATTTTAGCTATTTCCACAGCAATAATGTCCCATCACTCATAACCTGTATTTATAAAAAATTGTGTTTGTCAAAAAATGAGTCATTCATATAAAAATTTTAGAACAGATGTACAGGGTGTTAATAAATTGAGAAAATATGAAAATGCTTTAAGAGAAAAGCACCATTATTTATTACTTTAACAAAATGGTTATAAACAAATTTATTTATAATCCAAAATAAAGTCTAAATACAAAACTTGAAATCTGAATTCTATTTCTTAAATTTATCTCAACCATTCGTAAGGTCTATGGTAAATTTATTTCTGATTTGGAGAAATGTGTGGAAGTTGGAGGTGGATATGTAGAGTAATAATTTTGTCCACAAATGTGCAAATTCCTATTTCATTTTTATTGTTTGTTAACAACAATATTAATGTTTTTGTTTGAAAAAAATGTAAGTCGAGATAAATGTAAAAATTAGAATTCACATTTAAAATTTTGCATTAAGCTATTATTTTGGATTATAAACAACTTTGTTTTATAAACATTATTTCTAAAATAATAAATGGTACTTCTGTCTTAAAGCATTTAAAGCACTCGGTACAAAGATAATTTCTGTTCTATTAAATAGGACTCCATAACTTTCAGAAAAAATTATTTGCCCGCTCTTATTTTGTACCAGCCCCCCGGCAAACCACTTTAAAAATTTTATAAAGTACAAAAAAAACTAAAAAAAAAAATCTGACAACTATGAGGATTCAATTATTTACCTGTGTAAGGAATGAGGTATGGCGTCCAAACCCCAGGCCGAAAGATCAATAAAATTAATATAAATGAAAAAGATGAAAGCAGCAACGTTGCCTGGAAACGTCCATCTTCATATTTTTAATAACTATCGCAAAAATGATCATTTATTTAAAAATTGAACAGGGAGGGATCTGGAAAACCAACGATTTCCTATTTACCAAAGGTCTATCATTCTTCTATCATTATCATCATTTTTAATTGAATGTTAAAAAAATTGTTCCCCACATTCAAAAAATTATGTAACTACTTAAAAAAAAAGACACTATAATTAAAATAACTTTGCAAATGCAGCGTAACTTTTAGATGTAAACCCATGCGGAATTGCAAATTTATCTTGGTATAAGTTACCATACTTCCTAAGTTAATAAGGCTCTACTGCACTTACTAAAAATTTGGTGCCAAAAAGCTTTTCTAACATCTGTAGTTAAAGTTTCTTATATTTTAATTGGGGCATAATTTATTCTTAATAAAAGCTTTGGTTAACTCGGAATTGGTTTTATAAATGTTTAAAAAACTTTTGTTCAACGACAAGTTTGTTGGTTATGAGCAGGAAGCTAAAAAATCATTTTCACCTAAACTATAACACAGTTAAAAAGTACACATAAAAATTGATTCAGCAAATACCAAAACAAGACTTCTAAGGAAAAAAATCTGTCAAAGTCTTTGCACAGAACTTTCCTGGCGAAATGAAATTAAGGAAACTGGTCGAAATAAGTTAAGGATATTGTGGTTTCTCTCAGAAAAAATATCCTAAAAGCAAAAAATGGCTTGTTTATGTTCCCCAATATCCTATTCAGAAAAAAAATGTTTATACACAGTTAAATTGTACCAAAGATAATTTATCGATAAAAATAAATAATGTGGAATTTTGTTTCTATGGACTCCTTTTGTGTTTCACCGTTGCTTAGTGATTCCGGTAATAATTGTGACTATTCTATGGTTCACAATATGGATAGGCGTCATTTAACTGAAGACGAAGCAAATTAAGTCATTGGGTTGCTACTTGGAGGTGCGCGTATCTAATCGGTTTAATGTTTCTCAAAGTGTGATTTTCCGTCCAACAACAAATTTAATGAGATCGGTATTTATAGCCTGCGTCGGAGGTTGTAGCGGTTCTGGTTGGCTGGCGTTGGCTCCGCCCCCCGACAGCCAACCAGAACCGCTACAACCTCCGGCGTGGGCTGTAAATACCGAGAATCACGACAAAGATTCATCAGTTTATGACTTGGCAGCAACGAGTAAGCATTGATAATGCCAAGTGAGACCTTGGCGAAACGTCTGCCAGATTCCAACAGAAATTTAACAAACGAACGGATGTACTCCCGGATCAGCATTTCTTCACATCTCTCCATAAGAGAGAGAATCTAAGGAACGCTGATGTAATTTAAGTTGAATTTCACTATCTCTTTGGTCCGTATAATTATATTGTAATGTTTCGACATTGCACACGTACAAAGAATATAGTAAGGCTTAAGTTTTCTTTTGGTACTGTTGTTCATTTTTGGCTTGGGCATTGAAACATTTCTGAAATGGCGACCTATAATACAAGTCAAAGCGTACCTAATTTTTAAATAGGCATTGAATTTTCCACATCTAATTCTATACCCACAAGTCCAAAAACATCACTATGGTTTTTCATTAATTTAAAACAAATTCAATTTTATCCAATATGACTTTACAAATTGCGAAACAAAACACAAATATCTTTATTTGATACCAACATGAGACGGGATCAAAAAAGTACGTAAATTTGCGAACAAGGCAAACCTAAAGGTCATAGCAATGTTTTACGATTTCAAAGGATTTATTCAGAAAACAAGTTTGGAAGTTTGTTATTGGTCGTTAAAAGGATTCGCCGAGGAGGGTAATGATATAATCTTAGATTTTAGTAGGCATTCGTCCAATTATATCAAACATCACACTGAATAACGAATCTACTTAAAAGATAATTTTACTAAAGGACTCTCTATCCAAAATGACGTAACCTTTAATGACTTTCTGGAAGGATTTCACCAAAACAGGCGCTTCAAGGAATTGTTTTTATATTTAAATAATTCTAATTTAGTTTGTCATCGGTTTAATGATAAACGAGAGAAAAATATTAGTTACGACGAGTGACGAGTGATATTCTAGTTTTATTCCCCCCTCCCAAGTTTCGAAACGATTTTAACGGCAGCTTTAAAACAGAAAATTAACGTTAACCCAAGATATACAACTGATAGCGTCTATCATAGACGTACGAATAAAAATATTTTTAAAAAAGTGTAGTTGTCAATACATTATCTTACCTCTTTTTTTGTCCGCTATGCCAAAATTATATTTATGTATACAATTGTTATTGAAGAAGCAGTCTAAGGTATGTTGTGTTATTTTTTTTTGATGCTGCATCAAAAAGGATATAAACAAGAGTGCTCTCGACAGACAATACCAACAAATTTTTAGTGTCGTAATCATTACCTTCATTAAAGTAACAATAGTCCACAATTAGAGTTGGTATGCAAATGAAACTCCAAATTTTAGCTGTTAACTCATGCAGAATGCAAAATTTATCTTACAAGTTAACCATACTTCCTAAGTTAATAAAATGCTACTGTATTTGGTAAAAATTTGGCGCCAAAAAGCTTTCTTAATATTATATTTAAATAAGAGTTGTAATTTATTCCTACTATAAACTTTAGGGAACTCCAAACAGTTTAATAAATGTTTAAAAAACTTTTAAGCACTAACAAGTTGCGAAGTTTGTAAGAGATTTAGGATAAGAAAATAATTACATAAGAAAATTATTATAGGATTTTGTTCAACAAATTGTAAAAATCGTAAAAATATTTGTTTAGGATTTAAAACAGCTTTAATTGCCATAAAAGATGCCAATTAAAAAACAAAATTTTAATAAAAAATGCATCAAGCATTCAGTTAATGTGGTTGAAAAATTATTAAGTAAACATATCCATGTCTTGCTTGTGTTTGAGTGTTTTGTTCAGACTTGCTTGGGTTTTTAGCGTTTTGGATACATTTTTATATTAAAAATGTATTTGGACAGTAAGAGTAATCAAATTTATAGGCGCTTTAACTTTTAATCTGCCAGAAAAATCAAAAGAAAAGTGTTTGGAGCAACAACCGACATATTACGTCTATTTTGGGGCTTCGAGTTTTTAACACGCTTTTATTAGCTTTACCTGTAACATCCTAACATTGTAAGGGAATCTTACAACTTATTTGTAACCCACTATTGTCGTATCGATTTGAATCTTTGCAAATTTATGCAGTTTTGGTGACAATACAATAATATGTTTTTTTATTAAAACAAAATATATGTAGAAGCGTGTCTTCGGAAGTTCTTACCATATTGAAAAGAAATTATTATTGATTTTACGAAAAAAGTGCTTCGTTATAAAAAGTTCTGCATCGTTAGAAAATATCTCGAATAGTAAATATAGTAGAAACTTAATTCGCAATATTTTTATATTTGCAATTTTTTTATAAAAAAACTGTACAATGTAAGTATGGTATTACGGGTGTTATTAGGATACTAAATTACATAACAAAGAAAATTTTGATTTTTTGAATTTATTCATTGGCGGAGCTCTGATGAAAATATCCATTTCATCTCACAATCATTCCTTTTTCCCATATATGCCACATAACTTACTGGATATGTCTATTATGGTTTACGGAATCCCAGTTTTTATTATCTAGCTACAACAGCTTTTTACTGGTCAAAAACTTTTACACACGAGTCTGGCAAATTGTAAGATTACCTTTTACAAACATAAAAACGCCTTCTTCTGATAACATGAGTATAGAAGTATAGGTACACTCATAAAAGAAATGTCCGATAAATTATTTGTTGAGAAAATATTATAACGTGATCTTTCAAAAACCACCCATACCGCAAAAAATATTATAGTCCCAGGAACACAAAAAAATGTTCAAATATTTGTCCAATTCGCAGTAAAAATATTACGTGCTGTATCTTAAGAGATCACAAAAGAATTTCGCCGGCGATAAATTATAAGTTAGAAACGATATGAGTGTATTTTCCGCCTCTATCAATTTTCTTCAACAATGGGATCGTTACCTACCGGCGGCGTCATTGAATTTTCGATTCATTTTCTTCTAAAACAAATAATGAAGTTAGTTGTTTTTATTCTCGTAAGACCAAGTCATTTATGATTGATTATACAGGGTGTAAATTAATTCATGTCTGAATAATTTGGAAGATTTCTCAAATCAAAATAGGAAAAAATGGCATATCAATCAAATCTCTCATACTGAAAGTACAGGTTGTCAGAAAATATTGGTCTATCGATTTTTTAAAATAATTGTAGTTCTGTAACTGTTCTGTAATTATAGAAAGGCAACCAGTTTTTTAGAAAATCCAGTAGCGTCGAAAATTTCTTAAAAACAGTGACCTAATTTAAACTTTTTTGTAAGATATGAATATGATAGGAGAAAATGGTGAACTGGTTCTGATTGCTTACCGCCCCCAGATCAGTAACTAATCAGTTAACGATCATTAATTTGTAAACGTCATTTTCAAATGTCATAACTAATTCAGCAAATATGTCAAATTGCCTGAGTGTGCAAAAATAACTATTATATATCTTTATCTTCTATAAAAGAGTTTTATATATTCTGTTACAAGACGCCTAATCTTTCCAAGGCACTAGTCGCCAACAAAATATAAGATAAAGTTTCCAAAAAATACAAGTCAAATTCAAAACATCCACGTTGTCTGAAAGTGAATAAAACTTTAAAAAGAAACTTCGCAATTTGATCATTTTCTGCTGAGACTTGGCATAGTGACAAAAGAAACATTTACACTTGAAATGCGTTTACTCTATTTTCTTATGGGCATTATTTTATATCTTTGAAATATTTTACGTTACATTTGTTACTGGAGAAAATAAATTTATTGAGTACTTCGAAGTATTTGCAATGGACATAATGACAGCGTATTATATCCAATAAAATACACGCAAATAATAAATTTTGTGACTCCAAATAATAATGCAGTAAAGTTCGATTCATGTATTTTAACGGTCATATTTTTCAATAAAAAAATTGAGTAAAAGCTATTTTATGTTAATGATTTTCAGCAACACTTCGCCAATACTTGATCCAAAATTTTTAAGAAAATGTGCAGAAAAATATCTTCAATTTATTCTGTGAGAAAGGAAGAGTACACAATGCGTCAAATTTGTTTATTATTTATTAGTATGTTTTAAGATGTTGATAATTTTTTACTACAGTAACTATTCTATCCATGATGTTATAAAATATAAACTGCGTATAGTATTAATATAAATAACCCATTTTATATCCAGTTTTATGGTCAATAGCATTATATAACTTGGAAAAATAAAGGTGTATTAGACTTTCTACTATATTTAAACCCAACTTTATGTGTAATGTTTTATAAATAAAACGTAATATTTATTGATTCAACATTATTTCTGGCTATGTAGTTGTTTACTTTTGTATTTTATGGTTCTTTGAGCACCAGGTTGCCGAAATTTAAACTTGTTTATAAGATATAAAAATGGTTGCTGGTTGAAGTCCCTAATTGTTTACACGTAAATATGTGTAGTCTTCTACAAAAGTGTTGGAAGTAATTGTTAGCTAAATTATATTTAAATAGATAGCAAAATCGTTACCGTAAAATGTCTTTGAATATTTGCGAAATTGTGCAAATTACCTGTTATTTCAATATATACAAAATAAATTGTTATAAAGAGCATTTCTTTCTAGAACGCTATTCCCTATATTTAATTTCAGAATAAAATTTATTTTATAAATTGCAAAATATAATAGCAAAAAGAGAACTTGTGAAAATTTCTATTTATTATCTTTTTGCAGATTTGCTTTTGTTTAGTATTGGAACTCTGTTAGAGTTCACTTCAAGACAACATTTGGTCTATCATGAGGGTTCCAACTAATGCATCAATAATATAACACTGTTAAGATGATTGTGTCAGTGCGTTATAAGGTTGGTTAGATTAAAAAATTTATTTTACTGATTCTCTGCCGAGCTGTAACTTATAGATAACTAAATAAACTGACTTACAAGCTTAATGATGACCTTATTAACAGTTGACATGAACTTGTCAAAACCTAACTTATCACCTAAAAGGGCTTAATTTCACTAGTAAATCTGAAATCTTTTTGGTGAACCTCGGTGTTTATTTTTAAATAATTATATTAATTGTTCTTATTGCTAAATAGATCTGTTTTACTGTAAGAGTTCAAATTCTGTTAAAATTTATCTTTACAATAATTATTACAACAATTATCGGCTTATCATATGGCATGAAGTTGTAACTATGTGTCAATGGTATGACAATCGTAGGAATATAAATTGTTCAAAATACATTGTAATATAATTGGATTGCACAACCACATACGTAACCGTGATAAAGCCCATGAGCAGAAACACGTGTCGGACGGGTTACCATACTATTTGTTTAGTGTTCCGTAAAACGGAATACTTACGGAATTAGTTCGGTGTCCGCCCGTGTGTCTGTCACCGGCGATTTTCTCTGAAACTATTTGACGTAAAAATTTGAAACTTAGCACAGAGATAGAGTGTGGTGGCCCAATTATAGGAGTGAAGTATAAAAAGTTGAATTTTGATTCTGGGGGTTAATTTCGAAGAGTAAATTGGGCAATGGAATTTTTTTTCAAAGGCATCGTGAATGGTGTCAAACGAAAGCTTATTGAATCACGAATTCAATGATATATATGATGTATTATTTTTATTGCATTTTTAAAACATTTTTCGGGAAAAACGCTTAAAAATTGCTGTCCCCCACTATTATCACCAGAATACCAGAAGGATCGCTAGGAAAAATCTGAAAAAGATCATGAACATTGAGAATTAGGTGTATATTGAGCGAAAATTATCAGGACTGAAAAATTCTAGCGCGGTCAATTGTTATAAACAATTTAATTGTTTATTTCCTTATAACTGCTGAACTATTGGTTTTAGAGAAAAGTTTCTCAACAAAAGATATTTCTCACGATTTAAGGAACAACTTTTTCCCTTACACGTCTTTCACAATTTTTAATTTGACCAACTCAGCTCCATGCACACGCGATGTGATACGGCGTTAGTGCCATCGGCGGCGGGTAGCGCGGCAGATAGAGCACCATAGACATGAGTGGTCTGTTCTTTAGCCACCTTGGGTGTAACCCTGCCTGATGAAGGGTAAGAGCTCAGAAATTGCTATAGCAGGAGGGCACCCCGACCAGAATCAAAGAGCATACTATTTTGTCATTTTACGGTCTTGTGTTTGATATTTTCTGAATATATATATATATATATATATATATATATATATATATATATATATATACATATATATATATATATATATATAATGAACCTAATCCCAAGAAACAAACAATAAAAAATATATATTATAAATGGTTCAAGAAAAGTAACAAAGGATCTATATATATATATATATATATATATATATATATATATATATATATATATATATATATATATATATATATATATATATATATATATATAATAAACGGGCAGGCTTACACCCAGGGTGGCTGAAGAACAGACCACGATTTGACCAGAATCAAAGATAGTCCTTATATCCAAAATGATCGGAAAGGATGGGTAAGATGTAGTGGCTCGCGCCAACTAGTTCACCCAGTGTTGCTCCAAAAATGTTTGGCTGCTAACACAATAATACTCGAAAGTATGTCGAATGTCGATTTTCTCGACTTCGACGATACAAATGCACCATTGTACAACAATAGTAGAAATATGGAAGATTTCTTGGCCTATAGGTAATATAATAAATGTAAATGCGAAGATTTACTTCTTCGCTAGTGCAGCGAAAAGGCCGTGAATGAAAAATAAAAATAAGTGGGTAAGGGCCCAGAAATCAAAGATAGTCCTCATTATTTTTATTTTTCATTCACGGCCTTTTCGCTGCACTAGCGAAGAAGTAAATCTTCGCATTTACATTCATTATATTACCTATAGGCCAAGAAATCTTCCATTTTTCTACTATTGTTGTACAATGGTGCATTTGTACCGTCGACGTCGAGAAAATCGACATTCGACATACTTTCGAGTATTATTGTGTTAGCAGCCAAACATTTTTGGAGCAACACTGGGTGAACTAGTTGGCGCGAGCCACTACATCTTACCCATCCTTTCCGATCATTTTGGATATAAGGACTCTCTTTGCTTCTGGTCAAATCGTGGTCTGTTCTTCAGCCACCCTGGGTGTAAGCCTGCCCGCTGATGGGTAAGGGCCCAGAAATCGATAGCAGGAGGTCACCCAGACCAGAATCAAAGATAGTCCTCATTATTTTTATTTTTCATTCACGGCCTTTTCGCTGCACTAGCGAAGAAGTAAATCTTCGCATTTACATTTATTATATTACCTATAGGCCAAGAAATCTTCCATTTTTCTACTATATATATATATATATATATATATATATATATATATATATATATATATATATATATATATATATATATACGTTTCCTAAATAAATCAGCATTTTCTTCACTGAATTTGTTATAGGTTGTTAAACAAATTGTTTTCTGAATATAAAAGAAAATACTTTATCGGTCTATCAAATGACATGCAGTTATAACAATGTTCAATAATATGACCAATCATCGTAAGATGTGAAATATTATTTATTACATGTAGATTCATACGTCCAAATAAATCAACAGTTTCTCTACTAAATCCGTTATAAATGATAAATAATTTCAACAATTAAATAAATCAAAACTCTTTTGGAAAAACTGCATCTAAACATTTTTTTATACCACAGCTATTTAAAATTGGAATTGCTCAAAATGTTGCTAGACATTTTAAAAATGTATCATTCGACCTATTTATCTCTCTATCTCTTATCTCCTTTTTAAGTCCTCAATAAAAATTGTATAGAAGCTGAAATTAAACTATAACCAAATATGTCAAGTAATTCTTTTCTTGATTGATTACTTGGCAAAAAATAAAATTCATATGCCATTATCAGTTGAAAAGCTACTACACACTCTATTGTGCAGTAGCCCAACTTTTGTTGTCTCTCGTGCTTCAAGTAGTCTGTAAAAAGGCTCAATGGAACGGGGACCACCGGCTTAACATGCTCTCAGCAACACAAGAGCGAAATAAAAACCGGATGTCCTGTCTGTGATTTGCAGCATGCGAGTTTACCTCAACACCGCTGAACTTTCGCCATTCCTCTAGGTATATTTAGTTCCTGACATTTAAGAAAATAACCAAATAAAAGTAATGTAAGGTACACAAGTCAACAAGAAGTGGTTAAATAGAATTGAAAACTTCTTAATGTTGTATACATGAAAGAAGAAAATAACATCCTAATAATTTACACATAGATTGGTAAACTCCTGAATGCTTTTCAACATTTTTTTCAAAATAAAAAATCAAGATCGTGTATAAATTGTATTACTACTGTAATAAAGAAGTTCAGTAAAAGTTTTCATTTTTTAAATTATAGGTCATATTCACAAATTTAAAATATTTTTCTATTATTTTTATTTATATTTCCTGGTATTGTGGTCATTAATTGTGACATTTTGTTTAAATAACAGGATACTTCTTTTACGTTTCGATTTAGTCTTAATTAAACCATCATCAGAAATTGACGCTACAAAGAATTATTTGAACCTTGAAATATTGATACATTTTAAATATATAACAAGGGACATACCTTACTTTTACTTGTAGAAATAACACTTATACGTTACATTTTAACATTTGTTGTTGAAATTCTAAACTTAAGTATTGCAGAGGCGGTTTGAACTGTTGGAAGTGATATATTAAATTCTTTCTTGTTTATTATAATTTATATTCAAGTAACTGTCAGAAAAGTAAAACTATCTATTATTTTAACTGAGGGATTTTCGTATTTCCCATTTTAAAATTACACAGTGTTGGTAAATAAATACTTGTATTTTATTTTCAAACCGGATCCTAATTTTAATTTCCAAATAATAGTGTAGAGACGCCCCTGGACTCACCTATATTTACAACTCTAGCTATGAGCGATCAGTCTCTCTTTTACAAATATTTTCACAGTTTAAAATGTCTAGCCTTCATTATTCCTTACTAGCTATTTCCAATCGAAAAAGAAACCATTCCATATATGCATCCTGTCACTGTTCAAATTCAGAGGACAAAAACATTGCATATTTGGCTCTTTAATTCCTAGAATTTCCAAATTATCAAATCTTCTCTGCTCAGGTTTCTAATCGTTCCTCTCACGATTCTTTAAATTTCGTATCAACAAATAGCTCCTTCTTTCTGACTTTCCTAGTACATTAGTTTGCTCAGGTTTTCAGACGCCAGATAAAAAATCCATAATGCCCAAGATATTAGAGCGTTTAGCTGTTGATTTAATTATGTTATAAATGTCATCTTTTAAAATCACCATAAAAAAGCGGAGTATTTTTATAGTGTAATAAACTTTTTTAACAAAGCTTTTTATGATAGATACAGGTAATTGGTCGACTCGATATTATCGAAATATAAATAAATGTTTCAAGTCGGCAGAGAGATATACGTGGATTAGAAACTGACGTTATTTCTGTTATCGCAACTTCCAAGAATAAAAATAGCCAAGCAAAAAATATAGGATTTCCAATATATCTTCAAGATTTTCTTATGTCTTATTTTTCACATGTGATTGACAACATAATATTGTTAGTAAAGTCTAATTGACAACAAGAAATATTGCACTTGTTTTTAGTAATTAGAATCAGCTTCTGCTAAATTTATCACAGTGTCTGTTGGAAGCTGTTATATTATTATCAATAAATTTAGGATTATGTTTTATATTGCTAGAATTATGAGTATATAACGATTTAATTACCTCTAAGTAAATATGTTTTTAATTATAACTAGTAGGAAATTAAGAATTTAAAACCTTTTATTTCATTGAAAATTTCGCACCACCCACTTTTTCTAACCAATCACAACTTTTATTTTAAATCGTTTTCATGGCAACAAATATCCGGAAACATTCATCCGGCTTGAGTTTCTGGCAAAATTACACTGGCAATTTTAAATGTCAAAATATTTACGCGGGAATCTGAGTGTCTAAAATTAAAGTTATTTGTCGACGCCAAAAAGCATAATATTTGGTACACAAATATTTTATAAGATCTCTTTTGAGTTTATTATACAAGTTTTACATAACTAAAGTTAAGCTAAGGAATTTAGTACTTTATTATGCATAAAATCTTGTAGTGATTCGCAATGATTCTCAAAAGTAAATGATGCCCTACCGATATTAGCAGATTTAAGGCGGCATTCTCCACATGGCGTCCATGTTGGACAACTTAATGTCATTTTGACATGTTTTTTCGGCTTTAAAATTTTTAACAATAACATTGTGAGTATATTAAGTATAGATTCATATTATTTAAAGTTTAAACGTGTATAATGATTTCGTTCAGAAGATCCCTATTTTAAAAATACATGGTGACATTTGTTCTGTCACTAGGACCTCAATATTCCTTGTAAATACAATTTTCCTTAAATAAAACATAAAATATTTTAAAACAATTACGTTAAAAGATACCTATAGAATATGAATCTATACTTAATATACTTATACTGCTGTTGTTAAAAATTCTAAAGCCGAAGAATCATGTCAAAATGAAAGTAAGTTGGCCCTAAGTTAATAAAAAACCGAAATATAGGATGTCTTTAAGTGATTTATAAAAGTTTTATTCAACTAAAGTAGGAATATATCATTTTATTTCTGTAAAATTTGGTATTTTATTATGCATATAATCTTGTAGTGCCTTAGAATTATCAAAAGTAAATTATTTTCCACCGACATTACTTAATTAAAGTTAATAAAAATTTTAAATATAGGATGTCTTTAAGTTATTTATAAAAGCCTTACTAAAGTTGAAAAACGCCATTTTATTCCGCTAAGAAATTTGGTACTTTATTTTGCACATAAACTTGCAGTGCTTCGGAATGATTATCAAAAGTAAATGATGTTTCAAAAATATATATTTCTAAAATTTGCTAGGTGCGGAATTGTATTACCGGGCATTTTTCCTCGTTCGCAAAATTTTAAGAAAATTATCCCTCGCCTGCGACTCGGGATAAATTACAAAATATTTGCGACCTTGCAAAAACTTCTGGTAATACTTTAAGCACTAGGAATATTATAAATGAAAATAGGGTAGCTGAACCAATAGCTCTAAAAAATTTGGTAAAACATACGTAAATATCTGATCAATTTTCAAACAGTCTTTATCTTTACCTGAAAGTTTACTACATATTATAAATAGCAATGAAATAATTTGAATTATTATAATATGAAATATTAGTTCATTGCTCCGCGTAGCAGCAGAAATTTAAATTATCTATACCAATAATGACTGACGGGATTATATCGGCTATTGTAAACGGAATACGCCTCGCGTCGCCCAGTATGAACTATAAGTTACAGCGTGATATAGGTTATATAATTTGAATTGCGATTCGATTATGAAAATAATTC
Source organism: Philopedon plagiatum (assembly GCA_963971165.1). Classification (NCBI taxonomy): domain Eukaryota; kingdom Metazoa; phylum Arthropoda; class Insecta; order Coleoptera; family Curculionidae; genus Philopedon; species Philopedon plagiatum. The sequence continues at coordinate 16,128,031 of OZ020197.1, forward strand.
ATAAGCTAATATTCTGATTGTTACAATTATACGATTTTGTCACCACTAATTATGAAACGGGCCTTAGTAACACTAATTTAGAAGTAACTGAAGACTTTAATGAATTCAAAAATTAACCAAAGAATGGCGGGGAATACTACATTCTTTTTGTGCTAAAAACCTTACCTGTAAACTTGCACTGCTTTCCGGTTCATACATTGTTTATTCAAAGCTAGCTGCCGGTCCCGTCTTCGGATTATTCAAATTCCTGTAACGTTTTCTAGGTGAATATGCAGCGGAAATCTGTTTGAAGCCTCTGAGAGGAAAATTTCTCAATCGTTATATAAGTGGGTATGGGAAATTCCAGCTAAAGCATAATGCTTTTCAGTTGGAAGCTACAAGGAGTTTTACACCAAATTTTTATTTTATAAAAATTCCTGTGATGTACGAATAGATCTGACAAAAAAGATAAAACACTGTACAACCAGACAATAGATAGTAGCTTAGTGGACGGCATGGTATTTTTAAAAGTCAAGTCACGAGACAATTGTTTAAGAAATACGAAATCTCGCCAAATTTTAGATCAGTGAAATAACGGGCAGTTTTGTGCTGTTGCCAAATTTCACAGAGAATTTACCTATGTTTAAATGGGAAAAGTGTACTTTCCTAAAATACAAAAATATTTATTTAGTACATTTAAATTTCGCGTTTAAAATAAAACCATTTTCTATTAATACTTTTAATTCATTCATGATACAAGGGTTAGACTGAGAGGCCCTGTATTTCACAACGCCATTTATTTTTGTAGAACAAAACTATTTTGTATTGGCCTAAGCAAGGATAGATAAATAAATGAAATTATAATATTTCGACATTTTTAAATTTAAACCCAAAGAGTCAAATTCACTCTCATAGACCGGTCTGATTAGGTAATTAAAAGTTTTAAATTGACAAGTCTTAGGCGGCATTCAGACGATCTATCAGATTGGCATTATTTCTTGTGATGACAGTGTTAAGCGGTCCTTAGACGATCAGTATTACTTGGTCTTATTATGCCAATAGAATGTATCAATAGATGTAATGAAAATTGAGTTTAAAAGTTGGCTTTTTTGGAAAAATAACAGTTTGCTAAAAAGTATTCATTTCATAAAAAAATTATTGATCACTTCTTAAATTGACTTATTTAACTTCGGCAACCTAGGTAATAAAAAAAAATTTAAAAATTAAATTATTTAAACACATTGAAGAAGTCAGTATACTGTCAGTATACTGATGACAGAAGTCAGAAAATCAATATTTCTATTAGTATTTCCTTTAGTATTTCCATATGTCTTGTGACAGCTCAATATTGTCACAGTGCTTTGCCTATTTTCAATAATTACTCTTTATTGTAAATGCCTTTTTAATCCCTACCTTTGTTGTACTGCTGTGCCTCCATGCTACGATTACACAGTAAAAGTTTTTTCCTTGTCTCCAATTTAAGTCCTAGGAGTTTTAATTTAATTGATGGCCTTGTATCTCGTCAAAGTCTCCTTGTTCCCTGGCGTTAGTAGTTTGTGGTGTAGGAGTCCATAATTTGATTTAACCTTTTTTTCCTCTTGAAATTTCTTAGTAATTCTATCGGTCACACAAAATACTGTAAAATTGATTGATGGTCTAAGGGTGAACTTTAAATCAATTTTGCTGCCATTTTTAGCATTAAAAAAAATTGTAAAGCAGATTCACTGTATTCAATATAGATTTTTTAGAAACTAATGTGCGTCATTTACCAGATTTCCCAGACTCACGCACTCGCGCTGCTGCTCAATCTAAATTAATGCTGCTTAGTGCGGTGTATCGCGAAACTAACCCTTTATAATTCATATTAATTGACTAAGGCATACTTTATCCCCCAGTTTATCTAGCGAACGTAATGTTTCGACAGAGTTATTATTTAAGATATACTACCCAGCCACTTAGATGAAGGGGGAACAGATTTGGTATGGATTCATTGGCGCCTAACAGGGGAGCTTAAATTAAGTTCTTAATACTGCTTATAGAAGTGGCTGCTTAAGCCAGTTGTCAAGTAACCTATAAAACATACAAGAATGTTTTAATAGCAGCTTATACGGGCTGCCAAATTACTAATGCTACAAACATAAATTATCTTAATATATAAAAAATAAACGATGAAGTGCGGTTTTGGTTTGCTCAGGTTTAAAGAACTGTTGAGAAAGGGCACCACAAACATTCACGTGACTTAAATAGCCTATATACGTTGCAACCTATTGCGCAATATAACGCCATACAGCTGTTGGTTGTCGCAAAGACTAATCGCAACCTCTGTGGTTTGGTCCAATGCGATTGATATTATCGACAAGGTCGCTGCACGATCACTTTGTGGTATTCACAAATGTAAATTTGATCACTGACGGACACAACGTGGATAAAGACTTTCACTAAATTTCAATTTTGGTGGCATTCATGGTGTAGATGGAGCAATGAAAAATATAATTTTCAATGTTCTCCCCTTTTGATATTAAGCTTTGAGTAAGTGAGGTTATATTCACTTGTATTGTATCCATTGATGTAGTTGGCTTAAACGTTGGACAGTGTTGCCATCCATTGCATTTTTGAAACGGATGATTCATGTGGCGCAAAACAATTTTATGAATCAATTGCTTTATCTTTAGACGCCTATGGGTAATCCTTATCTGTAAAAAAGGTAGGTTTGATCTTATAGTACAAAAATATTATTTTTAATAATGATCAAAAGTGCATACAATGCAATTAATTCACTCGACGTTTTTTTTCGTATGGGCAACACTGTATATTTATTGGTTTGGTTCATTTCTAGTACGTTTGCAAAAACAGTAAATGGGTTATCGCAAGTCTCGGCTAATGTCGGATATCTTTTTATATTTACAACGAGCTGAGGAAGATAACAAATCATTATAGCTGACTGAATTATTGAGATCATAGTTTCCTCAAATACCTATTATTATTTACGAATGTATTACTTTGATTTGTTGTTACCCGCCGATACCGATCGCTTTTGTGTTGAAAGGTGATTGTTATTTAACATGTATAGTGTATTATTACTACTAGGTAAACAAAATATGTGCCTACCAAAAGCAATATTCTTGTGCAGATTTCAAAAAATTACATGGATTACCTACCGCAAACTTAAGTTAATAGGTTTTTACTCCTCCATTATAAATTTATTTAATACCTTAGAATTACTTTTTTATGCTTCAGTACAGTTCATACTTGAAAACCTCATTCATTACTTATTAGTTGAATTGCGTCACGGTTCGAAGTCACGTGACCTTTCAACCTTTCTTAAGTTTAAATGCATAAGCATTAAGTTACATGTTCTTTCCTCCTTGAGATTAACTTAAATCGATGATACCCGAAAATGGATAATTTATGGGCGATAGTTTGAAACATTAATGATTTATTTATAAGTAATCGTAAAATATGCATATTTAATGAATAATGCTGTCATTACTACGTTATATTTTCCTTAGCTATATAAACTTTGTAATTATCTTTCTGCACGTAAATTATCGAACAAAACATTAAATAGTATAGTATAATATTTCCATTATTAGTGAATTATCATTTAAATTAGATTTTAAAAACGAAGTATTATTAGGGTAGTACGACATAATCCTGGAATAACTAATTTTTTTAACTGATTTTTCTTTTTCTGAACTACAATAAAATGGAGAAAAAATACGATTTCCAACAGTAAGTTACTAATGTTAAATAAAAAACGAACGTATTGTTTAAAAAATTACGTTTTCAGGTGCAAGCTTACATACACAACTCGTATTTTTTTTATTTTCGGATGCAAAAGTACTCTATTTAAAAAGCTTATCCTCAAAAAATTAGCACCGCCCATTAAAACGAGGCGGTAGCCTCCAGTGACGTAATACCAACAGAAGCCTAAGCCGCGAGACGTTGTTAGGTCGAAGTTGCGCCGTTACGCTGTATTTCGCAGTTTTGCGGCAAATATCCGACGTGTTTAAGGGCGACACACTAGAGAAGTTAATTTCGTGAATCTTCTCGCATGAAATATGAAAATTGTTTCATTATCGAATAACCCCTGTATCTATATAATACGATGCAGACGTTTCAGAAACAGGAGACTAGAAATTGTTTCATATAAAGGGTGTTACGAAATTCACTGCATATATTTAAACCGGTAAATGCTGGTGTGAATTCAGATTGAATAAAAATATTCATAAATGGCGTTTCATGATAAAAAAAGGTAGATATCGCCCCTCAATTTTTTTTTAAATCATTGCGCACCACTGGTATTGAACACATGGCCATATAAAAAACAAACGAGCAAAGTCAGTCACAGAAAAAAAAATTGTTTTGATGTCAGCACTCGCTGTGGAGTTGCCAAGTCTCTCTACAATATTCCTATGTAACAGGTTTATAAAAATAATATTTTTGTTATCTTTAAAGAAAGAATCCGAACTAAATCTTTCAAAACTCTCAATATCAAAAATTTAAAATACTACAACACAAAAAAATCCAGAGAACAGCTGTTCAAACCAATAGTAAAATAATAATGTTCAACTAGGCCGCCCAGAAATTTTTGGAGGAAAAAGAATACCTATAGTTCAAAATTAGATTTAATCAAAAAAAATCCTAACACTTAAGCATGTATTTTCTTTTATTTGCATATTTTTAATCATATTAAACAGAAGATTTGGCTTTGATTAACAGGTTTATTTATATCGTGCTTAATTTTTAAGCGAAGTTCCTCACAATTTAAATTAATAATAAACTGTACCTTCATAACCCCTTCCAGTGTTAAAACAGTCATTCGACGCTTTTCGTCTGTTCAATTTTTTAATTTCGCTAGAGTCTTTCAAAGTCTATGTTAGTACCAGGTAACGTAAAAATACTCAATACGATTTTTTGATACAAGGATACGCATTTCCGACAAAGAAATTCAAAAACTCCACGAAATAACTATAAAAAAGAAAAGCGTGACAAATGACAAAGTGTTTTACTACCACGCGCTTCTAAATGACGCATAATGAGGCTCTGACTGGAATTAAAGTGAAAACAAGAAACAAGCTATCTCTGTCGGACTAGCGCGCTGTTCAAACAATAATAAAGTTATTGCATGTTTCACTAGTTGTGCAATAATGTTACCATATTTATTAAAAATACGAGATGGCTGAACCAGCCAATTCGTTGGTATAAAAATATCGCTCCCATATATAGGTCGCTCGACAAAAACCTTAGCACAGGAATCAAGTCTACAAATCCACACGATATTTGCCCTTGCATTTAAAATAAAAATAATTGAAAGCCATTCTTTTATGATGTAAAACATAAAATGCATGAACTTCTTCAATATGGTTTTTGGAACTACCTTAAGTCTAATGCAACACCATACACACCCCTGCTGAGTAAAAATATTGAATACCTGAATAATAAATTTATATTTACATAAGCTATTTCATCATACCCATAATTCTTCCTCGATAAATTATTAAACGTTACATTAAATATAATATTGCTATTATTATTGAATTTTCATGCTCATTAACCTTGGATAATATTACCGATATTTCCAGTAATAGTAAATTGTACGCTGTTATGGATAACGATCTGTATTGTTTCAAATTGAAGCTTCATTTCTGCCATTCTTATATAAATATTTTTACCATTTTATTAAAACTGTATACGTGAAATACTATTGTTTAACTTCAACAAATTGTTAACTAATTTTTTCTCTTCTCGTTCGCAATTATTTATAGTTACTAAATTTCAATTGATATTTTTTCCTTTATAAGTAAAGAGCAATATACTTAATAATTATTAGCGACCTAGATTTTGTGTTTTAAGGATCCTCGAAAAAACTTCTTCCGGAAAAACATCTACCGGTGTTCATGAAAAAATGTGCGATCATCTAGTCCTTTTGTCGACTCTCTCCTTCTTTTGTTAACTCCATGTATTGGGGTTAACAAAAGAACATAATGGCTAATGTCTTGCATGATAGGTCATACATAAAGAATACGTCACTACGGCTGGTAAAACGGAAAATTATAATTTTATAGTGAAGCCATGGATAAAAGCTAGTTTATCATTGTGAGACAAATTTTAGCCACTTCTATGACTAAATTACCTGTATCACAAATATTTACCTCCCCTCTCCACCCACCTATTTTTGCATAAATTTGTAGATGGCCTTAGAAAGGTAGTCACTGCTATAACTTTTATGGTCTTCCCCTATTGACATTCTTTTTTAGATTTTTCAGTATTTTTGTGACGTCGTTAGATGATTGATTTATTATTTGTCTAAGCCTAAATTATTCTAAACTTTTCTAGTCTTTTGGTTTCCCGAAGATTAGGAAAACACTTTTATATCTTTATCTTAGGGTTTAAAAGTAGCCTAGCAAATAAGGCTTTGGAAATTATCTCTATTAAATCTTTGCTGTAGCCGTTTTGAGTGGCTAATTTTTAATTGGATTTTTTAAAATTAAATCGTTGCTCTTTAATAAGGAAGTTTCATCACATTGTTGATTCATGAAATTATAAAATGAAAAATAGCTGATTTGTGTTGACCCCAAAAATAAAATGTAGGTCCTATTATTGAAATTTGATCCTGATTAAAACAGTAAAATAATTCACTTAGACTCTTATATTACCTTTCTAAGAATTTTTACGCATAGTTGCGTCGTTTTCTAATGTTAAAAATGTTTAAAAGTGCTCAGGTATGGTAAGTACCTTTGTCAACGAAAGTCTTTAGATATATAATATTAGACTACTATTTTTATCGAAATCTCTCAGCCGTTGATTTTATGGGTGTTAAACCTCTCTTAAAGTTATTTAATATTTTGTTGCAACGAACAACCATTAATCACGCTTCCAGTGGTCACACCGGCAAAAAATCTAAAAGAGTAGAGTGTAAAATCGGTTCGGCTTTAACGATAAAAAGAGACTAACCACTGGGGTATACACCGTTCCACCTAATGTGTTCAGTTTAATGGAGTTATAGAAGAAAGTATTTTTAAAAAATCTTAAGGAAACGCGTCTATTATATTTATTTTGTGCTAAAAAAGCTAAATATTCTTTAGATTATTACGTATTGTCGAAGATTTCTTCAAAATATATAGTATAATGTGTAGGGTCACTTAAACACCCTTTATTGTATATGGCCATTGACGATTTAAACTGGCAGATTGGTATTGTATTTGTATTTAGACCTGAAAGTTTCAATTGTCAATGGCACCTTTCATAATAATATAAAAAGCAAACAAACATAAAAAATGATGCAATTTTATTCTAAACAGATAAAACTAAAAGTTATTATTAAGGTTAAACCTAAAATATAATTTAAAAAAAAATTTAAATGACTGTAACTTTCTACTAACACATTTTTTCCCTTAAAATTTAAGAATTGTCGACATGGCTGTTAAAAATTTCGAACAACAAGATAAAACGGATTACATTCAAAACGTGCGCTTTAGACAATATCTGATATCATTTGTCATTGCTCAAACGGCCGCTTTTTAAATTGTAATTAATTATACTAAAAAGTAAAAACAATTTTTTAGTTAAATTATTGCAATAACATTTTGGTAATAATGACTTGCTTGAATAAGTTCTGCAAAAAAATGCATGTTTTTTCCCTATTATTTATTCCAGTTTTAACTTCTATGTGCAATCCAGTCTACGTTTTACGCTAAGGGCGATGGCGTGTATCGAGGATAGCAGGCCACCGTCCAGGGCGTTCAGATTTATGTGCCTCTAAGAGCAGGCTCAGCCGTCTGAAACTCGGGCTTGTTCCACTCTTGTTGCTCCTTTTTAATGCTATCATTCAAATTCTATTAATTAGTCTTTTTACACATTTATGGCAAATCGAGGATTTTATAGAAAAAGTCTTTCTATCTTAATAAAATCAATCTCATCTTTTGTGAGTAAATTATTCGATGCCAAATGTTTAAAAAAAAGAGTGCGACCACGCATTCTATTCATTAATAACTAAGGCGTGTCCCTTTCGATTCCCTTCCATTATCGTGGTATCGTGTTATCGGGTATCTAGTCAAATAAAACAAACGAAAGCAAGTCAATGCAAAGGCAACAGAAAACATTATTAATGTATTAAACAAAAATGTTGATCTCACTAAATTGAGACAGATTTTTATTTTGAGTTCCAATAAATCCATCAAGCAGTTTCAAAAACCATTTTACCTTCGAGGTGTATTTCTGTTTCTTCTTTGCAATCCCGGGACCATCTTCTGTGAGTGTTGACTGTAATTTAGGCTCTGTTTGTATCGTATCTAGTTTAAAAAAATATATTTTCTAGTGGATAAAATATTTTTTAAACTATTTTATCGGATCTGTTACCGCACGCCACTGGTTATAATAAATTGTTTGTTGTTAGTTGAGTCTCTATTAAAATTTAAACAATATTAATATACGCGTATTATGAAGCATTCGTTCTCCTAAAGCTACTTTCAAAAAGTTCGAAGTTAAAACAAAGGGGAAACTTATTTGTCAAAACTAATTTCAACTGTAGGCGGGAAGCCAAATGAAAATCAAAGTGTGTTATATTATAATGCAAGGGGAGTCTTACATGAAATGATTACGTTAAAATTATGTTGAATATCTTTTAACGTCTATTCATGGTTAATTTAAATTTTCGTAACATGCCTTGAGAACGATAGTAAAAGTTGTTTAGGGGTATGGAAGCTTCAACGCCGGGCTTGGTAAGTAATTAGACCCCATGTAGATCAACTGCAATGTAATTCAAGACGAGATATTAAGGGTGGTCAAAATTTTCCTATTTTTAGGGAATTTTGATATGGAAACATCCCAATAATGACCGACAATGGTCATTATGCAGATGCGAGATCGAATTAAGACTCGAAAATTTTGTATCATTCATTCGTTTTAGGGAATTACGCGATCGGAACGAGCGATGGCGATACATTGAAAGATTTTTTTCGCGAAATTGTAGTAAAAATCATTGGTAATGCGTTGCCAGAACAAATTGAGTACATTTTACAATGTAAATTCAGGTGAAATTTGGTATCATTTTTCCATTTTTTTTATAAAATGTATTGTATTTGTAAATATACCCTGAATTTTTTTAAAGTACACCATAGAGTTTTACATGTTAAATTTTTAACCTAATGTTATGCTGTTCTATTAAAAGTATAGAGATATATCTTGACATAGGTAAATCTCAAAGTCTTAAGAGCAGGGCAGATCTTGAAATTTTAAAGTTGTATATCTCTGTTGCTATTTACGGGACCCATGTCAAATTCAGGGCTGTTAATAGTGAGCCTACTAGGAATGTTTTGGTAAAGAAAAAATATTACTATATATACATATATAAATATATATATATATATATATATATATATATATATATATATATATATATATATATATATATATATATATATATATATATATATATATATATATATACAGTCAACTTCGGATATAACGACCCCCGCATATAACGAACCACCGGTTATTACGAACAAAAATTATGGTCCGGCCAAAACGCCATAAGAATGTATGTATTTTTTGTTCGTTTATAACGAACCCGGCTATAACGAACTATCGGCTATAGCGAACCCTATTTTGATTAGTTTTTGCTTGTGGAAGTTCGGTTATAACGAACTGTCGAAATTTCACGTACGTATCACTTCCATATTCGTAAAGTAACGGCTGAGAATAGCAACCATAGAGAAGCGACAAAGACAAGACAAGATTTCACAGGGCATGTGCGACGATAATGTGGACTTCTGTCTATACCGCATCATTAGTGTGACGAAATATCTTTCTCCGTTCAATATTGTGGATACGTGTCTGCCCAAGGTCAGCAGAACTGGTTACCCTAAATATCAAAGGCACCGACACGTTTTGTCGCTTCTCTATGGTTGGTATTCTCGGATAACGGGTCGAGTAGCGACCTGTCAGGCGCCATTTCAATTTGTAGTTTAATTTCGACAATGGGCGAGGGAATATTGTTCTAGCATGGAGCAGAGCGCGCCAAAATTCAGCAAGCGAAAAAGCAGAAAAAGTTGACATAATTACAAAACTGCAAAATGGGGTTGTAAATGCCTAAATCTATAGGGACTATCAGTTACAAAAGTCAAAGACTATTAATATTCGTAAATTTTAAGAATAATAATTTTGACATCAAGAGTGTTGATTGAGTCTGGTGATTACTTACAAATTAAAATTGGAAAACATGTACTAGAAAAAAGAAAAAATTTCAAATGACTGATTTTGTATAAATTATACAAATATGTATGTTTAATAAGTACATGATTTAAAAATACTATTATATATTGATTATAATAAACGACTCATAAAAAGTATCATACAGTACATAGTACATATTTGTTTTATTCTCTGCACTTCGGATATAACGAACGCCCTGCTATAACGAACTGTTTAAAGATCCCCTTGGTGGTTCGTTATATCCGAAGTTGACTGTATATATATATATATATATATATATATATATATATATATATATATATATATATATATATATATATAGGGAGATGGAGGGGCATATTTAAACATATTTTTGACATTTACCCCTCTCTCTATTTTGCGGGGTGGGGGTAAATCAAAAAAATTATATACGTACGTAGTTATTTACGTAGATTCGAATTTTATAAACAAAAGTACATCATATCATTTAAAATTTGAAAGTTCCTCCTCAAAACAGAGAGAGGAGGTGAATGTCAAAAATATGTTTGAATATATCCCCCCATCTCCCTATTAACACACCAAAATTAAATAGTTTGTGAGTTCTGGGGAAATAATAATAATAATAAAGATGTTTATTTATGCCAATAAAACAATTAAAAATATAAATAGAAAGCACACTCAAAACTCTATTTTGGTTTAATCGAACAACTATAAAATTTTCTTTAATATCCGAAAACCAGGCGATACGCCCGCTCGCAGGTTTTATTTCCTGCGACGTTGCCAAAAGTTTATTTTATAGAGGGGAATATTACGTTTTAAGTTTATTCTACTAAAGAAGTAAATAAATTGCGCTAGAAATTGTTCAACAATAACCTGTTAATAAATCATAATTGCCAAAAACTTAACAAATACTTATACTAAAAAATCACTTGGGTGAAATGTGATATTATTTTCCTACGTTTTTAGAAATGTATTAGGTATAGGATGTATTTTTGCAAAAAAATATAATTTCTGTATGGGTTCCTTTTTTAATATCCTACTCCTCTAAAATTTTTGAGAAAACTAAATCCAAAATATAACTTCGTGAAAGTCCTGCTTTAAAATTTGACAAAAATAGTAAAAGAACCCAGCACGTCTTTGAAAATCAAAAATACAATTAATTGGAATAAACGTATGTTTAATGTATATGTAATATAATGACAATTCACATACAATATTTGATTTTACAAAAAAATGTTAAAAACAATACGAACTTTCACCTAGTTTTAGTTAATTTTTGTTTGCAAAAGCTGTCTAATTATTTCAGGCAACGAATAACTGATAATCTGCGCTGTAATTTCACTAAATAGTTTTTCAGTGTATATGGCCACTGTATGGTCACTTTCAATTCATAAAATCAAAAATCAAAATCAAGATAGCCCCAAAAAACAAATATAATTTCTATTGGCATTTTTATTCGAACGTTTTAGTAAAAAAAGGACTCCATTACAATAATACAACATTTCTCTTTTTGATGGAAATTCAAACATTTTTTAAGGTCAAACAAACTGCACATATAAAAACATTTCCCGTCCAAATTGTCATTTTGAATCCCAACACACAATATTTTTATTAAAAGAAGCGGTTTGTCACTCACTCTTATCGTATTAACGCGCTTACTGTTCGTTTTGTGTAATAATCTCTTCTAAAAAAATACATTTGATGGACAGCATTTTATAAGCGAGGGAATATTATGTTTTAAATAAATTTAAAAAAGATAAAAAGGAAAATGTGCGAATTAAAATTGTGTGAGGATTAAAAGCGTATAAAAGCCCGCTAAATTTATAACTGTTACTTAGGAGGAGCAATTGAAGAGTCCAATGCGAAATGTGCTTAAGGCTCCTCACTTAACCGTCATACGTTGCTATTTTTACAAGCTTTCTTTCTGTATAATTCAAAAGTTTCATATACATACAGTCGGGAGATTTATTATTCATCCACTTGTAATTTTTCAAATATAGAAATAAAACTTCTTCATTAAATTTAGTAAAATTTTAAAAATTAGTTTTGATTGGGTTTGATTGGACATATCTCTTTTCCCGATAAATAAAAATAACGATAACTCTTCGTATTTATCAGGATCCCTTGGACAAAAAAGACAAAAAAAGATAATTTGATAAAATATCGGCGAGCAAAATTATTCGTCCACTTCCAAATTAAAGATGTACATAGGATGTATTTATCTGTTCTTATAGTGATTATAGTTGATTCAAAAAACGACATATGTTTAGAGATGGAAAGTTCTCGAGAACAAAAAAATTGAGAATATTCTTGATTTTGAGAATTTTTCGAAAACAATCTTTATAAAGGTCAGTAGGTACCTATATACTATATACATTACAAATAGGATATGGTGCTGTGAATGAAAGGATATTATGTCAGAAATATTTTTATTTGAAATATTATGATATTGTAATAAAAAAAACCTTATTCTGAGGACGAGTAGAACAAATCTTAGGTTGTATCAGAATCAGATAACAAAACGTCACTATGTTTTGTTAGTTTTTGTTTGCTTTAATTCATTCTGCCTGCCGCGTTAACGAACGCATATCAACGCATCTAAAGAAACGACTAAATAATTCATTTACTAAACGTTTATAACTTCATTAGTATGAAAAACGCGTCTGCCTGGGATTCCCTGGCTCGTACTCGGCACGTGACGTGCAGCGCGATCGGGCAATTTATGAACTTACCAAGATAATATTCTCTAAGAAAATAATCTATTAGCGAATATTCCAGAGAATATTCTTTTGAGACTATGCTCTCCTACATCTTTACATCCAAAAAGGAACTTTTAAGATAGGATTTTGTTTACTCGTAGTTCTTTAATTTGCCGAAATGCGAATATCATTGTCTTACGTCTTTTTTTTAAGTGCGCTTTGATAACCTATTAGTCTATTATTTCCTTTAAAAGGTGTTTTATTAAATTTACGATTGTCTCAAATCCGTTTCACGTTTACAAGTTTTTTTCTCCAAGCAAATTTACCGCCATAGAATCTCTGAAAACGAAAAGGGTTTATTCTAAGGGAACAATGTTAAACTTCCGACTAATCTAGCCTTGAGGGAGCAACTAAACTAATGTGACTAAAGGTAGAGATTTATCCCTTTTAATAAACCGAAATTTAATAGCAGCAAGAAGGTAAGTTACAACGATAACTTGACTATCAGAATACTTGATGCCTACCGAAGTAGGACCGTGAAAACACTAAATTAAGGCTGGAATTTCTCACGGCGGCACAAATAACTTTGTTCAGCGGTTTGTAAGGACTTGAATTTTCCGGGTGAGAGTCCCATTGTCTCCCGAACGTAGAGCTCTCATGGGAGTATTTATGGTTTCATAACAAATTCGGATTCGAAAGGGTTTAACATCAGACGGTATTTGTGAACACTCATCTAATCAGATATATGAGCTAGTTGAGAACAATTGTTATATAGTTCCTGTCAAACTTTCCTAACGTTAACTTAAAGTAATGCGATAGTGATGGCCCGGGAGGCAGCTAATATTTTTATCTACAACTAATACATAGGTAAATCTAAGAGAGTTAGCGAACTAGGTGAGATAATGTTAACATTACCGTTTCGGTAGTAATAATACATAAACGTAAAAAAAGGAACAAAACCACGAATGACTCCTTCTTTGACCACGCACATTTATTTCCACAGTTCCGCAGTTGAAGTTTTAAAGCATTATGTATTATTGAACAGGACCGGCCTTATAATATGTGTATGATGTTACATCATTTTAGATTAACAAGAACATACCAGTTTACAATAATCGAAAATATTTTTCTCCGTATCGCTCGCAACAACCAGTTGTAGTTGTACCACAAATAATCTGCATTTACTCCAGTCAAGTAATTTTTAACTCATATTATTATGTTTGATGTGCATTGATATCATATTTTCTTGTGTTGCGCTCGCTACGTTTTGGTGTGAAATATTTTAGTAGTTTTTATTACCTTTATTAGTTTTGTGCTTTAAATTAATTTTGAGGTAGTATTTTTAAAAGGTGCTGAATTTTGCAAATTTTTTTATAAATAATTATGCAAAAGGTATATTCGCAGTTTTAAGATTTACACAGATTTTGTTTTTAGGCTTTTTAAATATCCCCACTCAGTGCTTTTCAACTATATATTAAATACGTGCAGTACACTGCAGATGGCTGAAAAACAATGTATTTTTAGTTACCATGTCATTTACGAGAAGAGAAATGTTGGATCTTTGGTGACAGGAAGATACTCTAGAGCAGCGGTTACCAACCTTTTTAATGGCATACCACCAAAAACGATTCGTAGTTTTAGGTACCACCTACTTAGAATACCTATCGAGGTTATTCTATTTAATTCTAATAATTATATAATTTAAATGTTTACCAAGGGATAAAATAAAATTTTAACAATAAGTATTAAAAATATCTTTTATTATACCTAGTTTTCACAATCAGTGTCCTAATGTTGTCATCTTTCCTCTTTTCTTCAATATATTTATAAGATTGGTCGCGTTGTTTTTGATGATTTTAGTTTGTTTTGTTGGTGTTTATTTTATGTCTGGTTTAGCATACCAACGGGAATTATTACATATACCACCAGTGGTACATGTACCAACGGTTGGGAACCGCTGCTCTAGAGCATTGGTCGGCATTTGGCGTCCGCGCCGCGGTCCAAATTCGGACCGCGGAAAGTAGAAAACTGGACCGTCAAAATACTATTTCTAAGAGTGAAAATAAAAATTAAAAACTAATGAGTTTACAACAAAAGTTGCCTGATGTTTATTTAAAGTTTTTCTTTTTTTCCCTGGACTTCCATAAAAATTTTCAAAAGTATTCGGACCACACTAGAAATTACTTGCCGACCCCTGCTTTAGAACGTAACACTGACATGACTGGAGTAAATATACAGGTTATTTGTGGTACAACTACAACTACAACCTGACCGATACGGAGAAAAATATTTTCGATTCTGTAAACTAGTCTGTTCTTGTGAAAATAGTCTAGTTTATTTCGAATTTGTCAATAACTTTTTTTGAATTCATTAATTGCTAAAATAGATAAAATGACCTCTGCACGATGGCGGCGGGTAGCGCGGCAGATGGGCGGATATCGGGCGGTGGAGGTTTGCTTAGGTTAAGTGTAGCTTGCACTTGACCGATTTTTTTCCTTTCCCTTCTATTTCTGTTTCTATGATGTTACATGGTGCCGCAGCTGTATTGTTATTATCTATAAAGTCATCCAGCTCTTTTACCAAAAACTAGAATTTTTGAGATTTATTTTATAAATAAATAGGGAATCTACTGGCCCTTGCCCCTAATATACTCCTAGAAATTGTTTACCCGTGTCCACTCAGAAACCCTATATTTGGACGCTTTTAATAAATCGATGTACAATTTGACTTGGTTATATCTTGGCCTTAACTTTGATGGATTATTATTTATATTCAGCCATTTGTCTAAGCGGACATATTATATTTGACTGAAAGCAGAGTAAACAAGAAGAAAAAGTAATAAGTCAATATTGACTGACATTGAAAGCATTAGTTTTACTTAAGGGACGTTTCCTTAAGAAAATAGACATGTAGTGACAAATCCTTTAAGATGTAGGATCGATATAGGAAAAGCTTGTCGTCATGTGGACGTAATCCCAAAAAAATTATAGAAAAAATTGACCGATTTAAAAAATTCTCAAAAGTTGTGACTGCAGTGTGGCGACGTTATCGATTACAACAAAAAAAACTATTTTGTACCTATGTCGCTACAAATCTAAACATATTATTTTGAAAAAAAAATTACCAAAATAATTAAATTTTTTTTTGCTTTTCAGCATAATTTATTCCAATTTAAAAACCGCCAATTTCACGCACCGTCAAATGACGTCAGATTATATCCAACACACGCGTCGTTGTTTTGTGTTAAGTTTTTGAATTCAATCTTTTTTATTATTTGTTCGGAATTTCTGACAGGCACGTGATCGATCGTATTGTTTCAACAATTATTATTCACGTGTCCCTCAGAAATCGAGAGAAAAAAAAATTTAAAAGCTAATCATCGAGTATACAGGGTGTTATGAAATTCAGTGCATACAGGGTGTTAATAAATTATGTAGCCAAATTTCAGGGTAATATTCCTTACTCAATCTTAAGACAGAAAGTTCATTTAAACATAGGATAATAAATAGAATAAACGAATAAAGATTAGGTTACCAGCATAAAAAATGGAAAGTGTGAGAGACATCGGCAGACAGATCAAAAATGAAAAAAAAAAAATGGAAGAATTTTAATAATTATCTCAAAAATGATCATTTCTTGCAAAATTTGGCAATGGGGGATCCGGCAAACCAACGATTTGCTTTACCTAATATCTACTTTCCTAAGAAATAGTTTATTTATTGTATTTGATGACGCAGGCTAACCTGAAGTTCTTGCTCGTCTATTATAAGTTTATTCCCGAGCGTAACGAACCAGTTTATTATATTCAAATTTAGGAACAAGGCCTAATTGGGAGCCTACTGCTAAATTTCTTTAAAAAATCAGATTTAATTACCTTACCCTATAGTTTATTATCTAATTTCATTTATCAAACGTACAAGGTATTTGATTCTTACTTTTTAAATAGCAGTCAATATATAGTCACAAAGCTAAACCTGACACTTTTCACTGTTGTTGTAGAATTAATTAAATCCTTTGTAAACCCGTGTAGAACTCTGAAATTAAAGGTAATTATCTTCTTTTGTCAGGATCATTTTGAGAATTTCATTTACCAGTCGAAATCAAGATTTTTAAGAATAAAATACAGGCATTTTATTTTTTGTTACAGGAGCTACATTCATTGTTGAAAAAGATTATTGCGGCATGCTATTTCTGGCTTTCCTAAGAACTGCCGATAATTTTCAATGCACTTATTATATTATATAATATATAAGGATTTCATTAATCAGTCAAAATCAAGATTGAGATTAGATAGCTACATTCGTTGTTAAAAAAATTAGCACGGCAATTTTTCTGTCAAAAAATTACCCGGATAATTCTTCTGTCAAATTCATATTCAGAAAAACACCAAAGTCAGTAAACATTTTTTTTATTTGATTATAGAAACAGCATGAGTGCACGTAGTGCACAAATGCGTTTGCATGCTCTAAACCGCATGAATGCAGATTTGTCAAAAATTGCCCATAATTTTCAATGCATACGTCATATTCGTGGGCGAATTCATGCGGTTTAGAGCAAGCAAAAGCATTCGTGCATTTTCTGACTCAGACCGCATTCATGCGGATTTTCCTATAAATTGCCGATCATTTTTAATGCAATTTTAATAGCAAATTACTTTCCAGAGCTTTTAAACGTTTTTAAGAATCACCCTGTACAAACCACTGATTCTGCTTCTTACTGATTTATAGTAAAGATAACTATTTTCATATGTTTTCATGGGAAATAGAAAACACGCGACAACACACGATAAAATGCAGCATATTTATTAATTGCAGTTCCATAATGCGGTTTTAATTAGAGCTTATACATTTTACTGCGAGTCGAGTTTAATTAGCTGGGTATATATCTGCGGATGCTGCTGCAGGCAGCTTACTTTCAAATGTCGAAGAGGGTTAATTTCTGCTATGGTAAGAAAATGCTGATAACAACGGGGATGAAATTTTAATTTTGCATCAGTTTTCCTAAATGTCGTTATACTGTCAACAAATTAGCAGCGCGAAAAGATTAAACAAATGGTATGTAAATATACAGGGTGTTATGATTACTGCACATATTTGAAAGGGGGACTCCTGGGGTAGTCTACAGACATACCCAATACTTTTTTTCCTCAAATTGCACACATTTTTATTTCAAAAAATGCCCAAATACCGGCCCTTATACGACGCTTCTAAAGAGCCTGATGTTACAGGCTCTAATATTATTATTATCTCTTCCTGTCTCCAGCCTCTTTTTTCTTATCATTTTGCTTGTATTTAACAGGCACGTGTTTAGTCGAAATGTTTACAAAAATAAGTCAATGTTCCTCACAAAGATTCCGAGGTCAACGATTAGAGCTATTAGGGAGACTCTGCAAAAAGAAATTGCAGATACGCTAACCCATAACCGATAAAATAGAGTGGTATTTTATTTCAGTTTTCACCTTATTTGCTAAATGAATTTATAAGCCTACCAAAGATTTTTTTTAATATTAAGGTATTTTATAAATCGTGTAAAACACCACTTTAAATTTTATCGTTTATGGGTTAGCCTGTCTGCAATTGCTAGTTGCAGAATCTCACTATAAAGTGTTATTTGGGCTGCCTATGCTTTCTGGCGAATGCAATGTGTATTAAATCTAGGGGTTGTCCTTTTCAATAAATAAATATATTTTTAGTTTTCAGTATTTTTATAGTGCTGATAGTAGACAATACCGTGGATTCTTCTAAGCATTGTATTTAATTAGTCAGTGGAATGTTTTTTCATTAATGGCTATGATTTGTTAGTACCTATTGCATAATGCATAGTATAGCATGTGTTGGGTTTAATGGGGAAGTGCATTTAAAAGTAACAAAAACATTAGTTTTCAGTTTTTAATAGTGCAGGTAGTTACAAAATGCCTTGGGTTTGATTCATTACTGGAACTTTTCTTAGTGTTATTTGCCAAGCGATAAATCTTCTAATAAATTATTGGCTGTACTATGTTGTCAGGGATTTTTGGCATATCGGTATTTAATCGTAAACATTTTCAAAAGCAGTGTATTTTAAAGGCATTTTACAACAAAGGTAACAATAACATTATTTCTTATGCTGACTTATTACATAAAAAAATATTGATTGAATTGGCAACTTATCCGATATTATCATGTTTCTTGTCAGTGGCGGGTACTGTTAGTTAGATAATGTTTAACGGGCGATTACCACTTTATTATTGCGAAGAGCCATTTAAGAATATTTTTCTTCAATCTGGATTCATACCAGGATTTACCGGTTCCAAATTTTATAACACCCTGTATATTGTTCAATTCGATTGACCGAAACAGACCCATTGGTGAAAAAAATTTACACTGCTAAGAGGTATTCAGTACAAAGTTGGTGGTAAACTCTGGCTTAATGATCAAAGCACTCATTTTACCACAGTTTTATCGAGTAGTACCGCATAATGTTTCTACTATGTCTATATACACTTTAAAATTTTACGCTTGAGCCCATATTTAAATAGCTGTGGTTTTAGCGAAGCAATTATTAAAAAAAATTAACCATTATGTTGCAGACTTCTTGGACTACACTGTGTTACTTTAGTAATGCATTTTGTACCCTGCGGATCTGTTATGTACATATCTAGATTAAAAAATTTAATTAACAACGAAGTATTTAAGCTTTAATTAAAACCGTCTTATAATATTGGGATTAAAGCGTCCGCTGGGTTTTATCGCCCTTTTCTTCAAAAAAATAAATTATGAAGCTTTAAAAAGCTGTCAGACTCGCCTTCTATTTCACATGTTTTTCCTACATAGAACGTAAATTTTTTTGACTATTATTTATTTAATAAAAAGATATGAAAATCGTAAACATAACAGAAATAGCTAAAAAACTAGTACAGTTCATAGGTAACAAAAGTGCTTTTCCTTTTTATGTATTCTTGTTAACATAATAAACACTAAGGAATATTAAACTGTCTACCTTCTCTAACAACAGCTATAGTAATAGTTATTATGATATAAGTGTTAAAAGTACAATTTTACGGCACGAATTTGAAAGTTTGCAGAATGGGCGAAGCGAATTCTGCAATTCAAATGAGTGCCTTAAAAGTACTTTTAACACAAATATCCTACAAATTTTTTTCTACAAACGTCAATAAAAAACAATAACACAATTACAATTTTTAGAAAGTTTAACATATTGGAAACACATAGTTTTAAGTAGCATCGTAGATATAATATAAAATTATTTAGTTGACATTTGTCAAAAAACCTAACAACCATTGTTGGCGTCGTAGTTGTTTACGGAAAAGTTGAAACGTCCTGTCAGTTAAGTTTAAAACTCACTGTGTAGTTTTTGCTTTGCTTAAAATGCAAGAAAATATGGATGAAATCGATGCACTTAAAGAAATAAATGAAGCGGCCAATCGTGCTACATTGGATTTGCTTTTTAAGTTGTTTAAATTGTACCATTAATATTAACGTTAATAAATAAAATACAAATATAATTTGATGTTTCCTTTTAAAATATTACATTTCTCTTTTAACACTAATGCCATAAAGTACTTTTAACACTAGTGCCATAAAGTAACATTTTTAAGGTCTCTGCGGGGTGTTATAAAATGCATTTTTAACATGTTTGTAGAAAAAATATTTAAAACAAACATGTAAAGAAAACATCAGGGTTCAATTCGGCTATAATTTCGACTTCCTTATATTGCTATCCACATATCCACAAGGTGATATAATTTATTGGGGTAAAACACCAAATTTTTGATACATCTAATAATTAGCAAAAACTAGTGTTTTGTTTTTCAAAATTATTACCATCATACCTACCATTACCAAGGAATCAACCTACTAAAAAAATCATTTAAGACGGACTCAAGATGCAGAAAATACTTAAAATCAAACTTGAGCCGTATTTTTTGATAAGCGTTAATTTTTTTCAGGAGTTTATTTTGTTGAGTCTAATATTTATAAAATAAAAATCAAAGATATAACTTCTCTGCACTCTATCAATTAAAACTGTTTTCAGTTTCAGAGTATGAAGTCCTGAGGGAACAAAAATAAACAAATGAGAAATGACAACCCAATTATTTATAGTTTAAAAAAGTAACTTTTTCTCTACATAGCTCAGCTATTTTATTAGCAGTGGTAGAACAATTTCGGCTGCCTGAAAATTTATTTTCTCATATACTTGCTGTTGTAGGAAATATATAGAGACCATTTCTTTTGAGAAAATTATTGAGACTAAATTAAAACAAACAGTTTTACTATATTTAAATTTAGCAACCTTGAACATCGTTTAACTTATCTCTATCGGGTCAAACTAGCAATTAGACTATCTTTAGTCTAATTGTTAGTCTGACCAGCGACAAGTCAGCTGGTTTTATCTTCAAATTTACCATAATCTGTAAAATCTATTATCTGACTTTTTCTACCCACAATATCACTCAAACTCGAGGGCTTTTGTCGCAAATTATTAAGTCGAGAACATTTGGTTAAAAGCAAAAGTTTAAGAAAACTATACCTTCGTGAAATTTACGTGATACAACTTAAAGCTCGAGTGGTTTATATTAAGATTATTTACTGATTTTATATTTTTGGGTTTTTGGAACTCTGTTGAATTTTTTGTGGTAATTGGTGGGTTTACGATAATATGTTTATTTTTTGAAAACCTTTAAAATGAGGTACCACACTACATAGGGCTTCATTTAAAACTTATTGCCCTTAACTCCCTAGCGTTACCCTAAGGTGGCTGAAAAAGTTAAAATACATAAAAAGTAGATTTATTAATCAAAAAACACCAATTCTCCTACAAGATCGACGTAAATTGTGGGAAATTTGTACATTTTGTAATTTTAGAGCTTTTAACTTTATAACGCAATAAATTAAAACTGTTGTAAAATATTAATTACCGTTTTACTACCTAAATAGAAAAATTAAATTATGCAATAAAATTTAATAATTGTTTTTATTTCCATCAGCGTAAACAATTCCCGTTTATCAGGTAAGCGCAGTCTATAACATTTTACGTTTCATAAATTTCGTCTTTTTAATTTATTTTACGTACCAGTGTAACTAACTAACTCCTTGTGCGGACGAAATAAATGTGCATTCGTCTTTTAGTTTTAAAATTTTTCTTTTCTTCGGTGTACCTGTTCATTTATTGCCATGAGTACACACATGCAGTTTTATATTTTTATATCGGATCTAGAACACGGTATCTTTTAATAATTTTTAGATCGTTGCAATCCAAATCCGCAGCTTTTTTAAATGGTGTGCATTGCCGTAGGTACAATTTACTAACGAATGAAAACGTAAATCTTGCTCCGCTCTGGGTTTCCCGGTAGTGCACCGACACGGGGAATCACCGAAATTAATTGCACGATACATAATCAAGAAAGAGCTGCGACGAACTGTAAATGTTGGTCCGTTTTATATGTCAAAACGCAAAATGATACATTATTTGCTAGTTTTATATAATAATAAGTATTTACATGATAATGTTGTTTTAAGAATATATACTGATTCAAAAATTCCCTAGATTTGGCATTAAATTTAAAATAATTTCCTTTTTCCCTTTTCGCCGCAAAATTCCCTAGATCTAGGGAACTTTCCCTAGGTCTGGCAACCCTGTACTAAACTAACTAACCCCCCTCTCACTCTGAGCATTACATATTTTCTTGTAAACGCGATAAAGTAGTCGCGCGTGATTATTTTTGATAGCGGTAACTGACTTTAGCCGCACCGCATATATATATATATATATATATATATATATATATATATATATATATATATATATATATATATATATATATATATAGCAAATAATATGCTACGCAAACATGACGTGGCGTCATAATACATTATTGCAGAGACTTAGTAATATTTCAACTTTCGGAAGCCTAATAAAATTAGCATATATTACATATACAGGGTTGTGATAAATTAAGGACGCAGCACGTCGATTTAGTCTTGTTTTTGCGCATGTTCTAGAATTATTCTAGAAACGGCCGTTTCCCCGAATTTATCGAGGTTAAGCCGCCCCTACAACCTATCTACCTACCTACCCACCTAGGAGCTACCCTCAATTTATTTAACGTTTATTTATGTTCTTCTTTCCAACTTGGAACTACGGAATTTAAAAAAAATCGAACAATTTTTTATGGCGAATTCGGCAATATTTGAATAGACTAACTCGATGTTTGATTGTTTTGGCATAAATGTTTATAATTATTCATGTAAAATGTCAAAATATCTGTCTCTGCCCTTTTTTTTGTAATTAAAAAATTAAATTCAAAATCTGCTGAATTTCATTTTCTCATTCGGGTTTTAATTTTTCGATTAGTTTTTATTTTCTAGTATAACTAAATATATTGGTACGAGTCGAAATACGTTAATGGGCCATTTCGTATCCCCTGTAAATTAAATCTCTTAAAACTATCAGATATAAAATTTTACCATCATATTTGAAAGCTGTTAAGTCAGTCATTATTACACAAAGCATTAAAGGTTTGTTTTGTTTTCTATTGGTCTTAAAAATTGACTTATATATAAAAAATATAACGACGGTACCTTGTCCCTACCTAATGATAGGCTCTTAAAAAATGCTGTAACATTATTTAAAACTAGTTTTATCTTCACTGAAAAAAAAAAACCAAACCAACAAAATGTTACCTAAATACCTATCTGAATATTATTAATCGTACAGTATATTTGGCAACAACAAAATTTGGTTATTTTGTTTACCGTAAATTTCCACATGAAATTGTCCACAAACGCAATAATGGCCTTTATAAATAATAAACATAAATATCGCATATCTCAAATATGTAATCCGTTAGAGGTAGAAATCGCATAGCTAAAGGCTACACGGGCCTGGATGTGCTGTACTGATATCATTTTATGCAAAATTATGTACAAATGCCAGTGTTGGAACAAATGTTGTACGTTGTTAACAGCGCAGCGATGCGTATTCCGGGTTATTTGGTTATGAATTATTATATCAAATAAAGGGATACTATGGTCGCAGCTTTGCACTAATTTTAATAATATAACAACTATTTGTATAATATACAAGTTCTGGTAATGAAATAATTATACCGGGCCTCTCATAACCAAGTAATGGAGTATCTGGAATACCGAAGACAAAAATATGGATGGTAATCTAATAGTAAAATGTTGCTGGTTAATAAGATACAGAGAGTTCAATGTGCAATATTAAATAAACAAAAACTCTCGGGGAAATCAAATTTCTGAATTCTTTTGAATGTATTTGGAATGTTTGAATTTCCGGTATTCTCGTTTCAGTAGGAAATTTTCCACTTTGTTGATTCACGCTTTAAGTAGTCAAAAGTTTTAAGCATTTGTTTACAGCGCGCGACGTCTATGAGTACCTATATTATCTTTGTACCTAATTTTTAAAAAAAATATTATTTGAAGGTTTTAATGACTTGCTTAAACGAATTAAGCAATAAAAAATACATGTGTATTCCGTATTACCTCCATATTTTGTCTGTTATGTGGATACCATCCAATTAATTAGTTACGGCAATGCACCAACACCTGTGGCCCATCATAAAATAATTTTTTACTTTTACCATCCAGCAGCTTTTAACAGAACACGCTTTTTGAAACCATTTAACCACAGTTTATCCTACCTTTACAGAGTTTATAAATTTTCAATTTTTCAATATGAATTAAAAGTCTCGTCACGAGACCCGGTCTGTATTAAAAAAACTTCAGATCTAATCGGATTTAAATTAATACCAGGCTTTAACCCCTTTGAAATGATGTCACACGGAATCATGGAAATGAGGTATTTTATAAAAGATTTAAATTAAAAAGAATCCTAAATTGCGTGGTATTTTAGATAGACGTGAGGGGATTGCGAACAAGAATTTTTATTTTTCCAAAAAAATAATTTTGTTTGATAAATTTCACCTTTACCACCATAACAAATATAATTTATTTGACCTTTTAAATGCTGAACACTGCATTATGTAGTCGCAAGTATTTATGATAGAGGATATCATAAAGCTTGTTTTTGAATGGCTATTAATATCCTAATATCCACAAAAATATTTTTTGAATAACTATTAGAGCCTAGGAAGGTTAACGCTTCAGCGGGATCATTTACTTAAAACAAAAGTATGAACCTTGCTTCTATCAGGTTCTAAGTTTTTCCATTTTGAATTTTTAGAAATTGACTAATATTTTTCGTTTTGAGAAAATATTTTAAATTTTCAAAATCCTATTTATAAACTAGTGCGAGACGATTTCAAAATTTTTGTTTTATTGAAAATATATAAATCAACTAAATTCTTATACGGTCGGGGTAAGTTAGCCGTAGATTAGCCTTAAGAGGCCTAATGGATGCGCGAACCAGGCCTAAATGGTAATCTAAATACTGATTGCAACAAATTGTATTATCGCATTATGGAATTTTGCTAATACAGTCGATAATACTGATTGACTTAAGCGGCCCTCAGGCCTTAGTATTTTGGTTTATTAGTATACTCAGATACTGATGCCAGATGATGTAGACGTCATCCGATCAATATTTGTATTACCATTTCCTTCAGTAAGACTACAGGGTTTCCAATTTTGTGCCCTGTTATCAATTTTTCCAGTCAATATTATACAGGGTGAGTTTTTTAAAAGGCGATATATCGAAGACGGTTTAAATATTTTCATGAAATTTTTTGTGAGCTAATAGGAAGATGGGGACATATTTAAACATATTTTTGACATTTATCCCCCGCATTTGAGGGGCGGGGGGTAACTTTGGAATTTTAAATGGAATGATGCACTTTTGTTTATAAAATTCGAATCTACTTAAAAAACAACTTACGTATGTTTACAAAAAAATTTTGATTTGCTCTTTCGGTGAAAGAATTATGATTTATTAGGTTATAAAATAAAAACAAAATATGTACCATTTAATTTCAACGTATTTATCGTCTGTCATGCTTGAGAAGTTGTTCGAAATGTCCCCCTTCAACTTCCAGACAGTTTCTCACTCTTTTTCTAAATGAATCTCTGACCCGTTGTAACATTTCAGGTGTTACTAATAAACAGGCAAAGCGAATTCGGCCTTTTATAAATAATCTAAAGCTGTAGATGCAGTCACCACCACTTTGTCCTTTATAAAACCCCACAATAAAAAGTCAAGAGGGGTTAAGTCCGGGGATTTAGCAGGTCAATTAACCGGACCAGCTCGTCTAATCCACCTGTTTTCAAATATTTCATTTAAATTATTACGGGCATGTTTTGCATAATAGGGTGGAGCTCCGTCCCGTTAAACCCACATGTCAGGATTTATGTTTTGGTTCAATAATTGAGGTAATTGTTTTTTTTAAATCTGTATACATTTCTCCATTTAAATGTCCTTCAAAGACCAATAACTTTATCCCCAGTTATACCACACCAAACAGTAATTGACCAGGGATGTTGATTTGACAGAGTTTTCCTCCAGTGGGGATGTTACGACGTCCAGTAGTGCATTTTGTGTCTATTTACTTAAAAATAACAACCAAACAGAAAAAAAGAAAGAAATTAAATTTCTACTGATAAGGGATAATTTAAAATAAAATATAATTTAAAAATAAATTTAAGTTAAAAACGTTTTATTATTTATAGGTTATGTTATTTCTAAAGGTGTTTATTTAAAGTCGCTCCGAGTCATTTATAAATCTATACGTCGCACTTTTTCTTTTCTAGTTCATTAGACAAAGACGTACGTGTAACCGAGTGTTCAGACCGAGGTTCAGCCGTGTCCTAAACAACCAGCCAGACAGCAACACTTCTGGGCTGCGTTCGATATCATCGCCGGGTGACACACACCGGTGTGATTTTTCAACCTGAGCTCCAACATTCCAATGCTATATTATCTCTTTCTACTACCATTCTTGATTCAATTACGTAGTAATTCGTAGTCTTGTCTATGTTCGTAGTTCGTAAACTGCTCCCCCAAGAGAAAAACAAAAACAAACAACAAAATATAAGGCTTCACGTTCGATACGCTCACAGTATACAGATATCGAATCCTATTATAATAAATCCATGCTTTCATTGCAAACCAATGAGTTCTTATTTTTGAATTAGGTAGTTATAATCGTCACTGCCAAAACAAGAATAAGTTATGCATTGCATTAAATATAGTAGTCATTCAGAAGCAGGGAATATAGTCTAATCCTAGAGACAACGTAGTCTAGTGACTATCTTTTTGATACTACATTAGTGATTTTTGTGTGTATGACCTAATAAGTAACTCGATCATTAGCTGCTAACACACTTGTTAGGGCAAGAGTGCAGACAATAAAATTGTGCACATACATTTTCAGTCATGTGTTACCACTACTTTTTCGTAGTATATATAATTGAAATATAACGATAAATCGCGTCTTTCGCTTACGTTAATGATTTTGCAGCAACGTGCAAATAAATTATTCTACGGTTTACAGCAATTTCGCGTAAGTAGGATTATATTTTCATGCTGTTGGATATTTTGTACTTTTGTTTTCCAGCTTAGGTTTATTTAATAAGAGAGAAGTGTAGTTGTTGCATCTGGGTTTTTAGGTTTATTAGATCTAAAAAACCTTACGATTTTTTTGTGTGACACTTTAGAGGGACGAAGAAATAAAAATAGATCAAAAAGTATAACAGATTAAAAAATTACCAAGTTCCAGGTGGTACCTTCTGTTAACCGATGACTATACCAACTGTTTTGTTAGTATTGCATAAGTGTGTCAAGTTTAACGTAAAAATATTTCTAATAAGGGAAGTGAATTTGACAGAGATTTGGCTTTAAAATTAACAAAAAGCTTAGTTTTCAGTTTTTAATAGTGCGGGTAGTGACAAAATACCGTGAAATTTTTAGATATTGTGTTTAATAGAAGTGTTTTAGTGTTAATTGTTAGTCAGGAGTTGGTTTCTTGCAGTAAATTAATGGATGTACTGTGCTGTTAGGGTCTATTGGTATTTGTTAATCTTAAACATTTTCAAAAAGGGTATTTTAAAGGGACTTTAGTACAAAGGTAACATGTTAAACCAGGAGCTAAATTTAGTAGTTAAACAAAACTATCCAAATCGCAATAAACTTTTTCCAGCTTTTATTGGTTATTAACAAAACATACTTATTTTCACATCAAACGCCACACCGTGTAGTTTTTATACCTTGGCATAAGGCATATAAATGGCTACTAGACCAGCTAAATACCTTTTTTAATAGCAGTGGTGCCCGAGATTTAGCGAAAGATTCCCAGCGTGATGCAAGATATTCTCATTTAATAAAAATCGGTTTTGATCTGCCAATCTAGCCATGAGAAAAAACTGTATTGATAATTTTAAGTTTATAAGCTCAAATATTTAGATAATTTAATCAAGTGCCTATAATCTGGACCGGGTCCACTCTTTCGTCCTTTAATTAAAAAATAATTCGGTTCTGCCTTCTATTTGTTTTGCAACTACGTGTGTAGGTAGATTGTTTTTGCGTTTAGAGCAATGAACAATAAAGGGAATTAAAATTTCTTGTTTTCTAGCTTTCCGTTTTATTCTTTTCCACCAATCTTTATTAAATGAAATAAAACGGTTGCTCTAATTAAGATGATAGATACAAGTTATGCGCAGCAGTGGTTATTTTTTGTTTATTAAAATAAAGCAAATGTAAAAATATTTATATAAGGTGGTCTAAAATTTCGTCAACAAGCAATAAATCTTGTCTTCAATAAGATAAAAACGAAACCGGACTTCAAAGGATTGGAAAGGAAGAAAGGTATTATCTTAAGTCACTTTTTTTTACAACAAACGATTTTCTTATGTTTTATAATGTAAGATATTGTAAAAATTAATCAATAAGGGTTGTATATCATACCAAAATAAGTTATGTGCCCTATTGTCTTGATTATATATTTAGTTAATGATGATCATCGAATTGAACATTCTTTAAAGAACTGGTAGTAGGGCATCACCCAAAAAATTTTCTCCAGCTACAAGTAATAAGGGGGGTCAGAATCGCTCAACATCTAGCACTGAGTGTGCAAGACTCATATGAGATACCTCTCCAATTTTTAGCAATCTGAACCAATATTAAGGAACAGAATCACACGAGACTGTTTAAAAATTAAGAGCTATATTTTATTTTTTAGTAACAATGTTCAAAAATAAAAATGTCGATCAAATATTTTTCTTGAATATTTTTAAGTTTAGATTTGTAATATTTTAAATTTGCCAGTAGTAAATTTATTTTTTTTTAACTTGTGACAGACCCCAGGACCGAAGCCTAAGTACCATATGCCGTGGATGTACTGGGGAAGTCCGATTTACACATATGCAGAGCTGAAAACATCGATGTTTTGGTGCTCGTGTTGACCAATTCGAGTACGAGTTGGCGAGTACCCCACAAAAAATCTAAAAAGGACAGATCAGGAGATCGTGGAGGCCATCTCAAAGGCCCATTGGTACCTATCCATCTCTGAGGAAAGTAAATGTCCAGAAAAGGCCTTAATAGCCCATAGTTGCGGCTTGAGGCACCGTCTTGTTGGAGATAAACAGAATTGTAATGGACCAATGGAACATTTTCGAGCAATTCTGGAATATCTTCCTCAAAGAATTCCCAGGAATCTTCGTGCTGTGAGGCCCCCTTCACACATCCTGTAGACTATGCATCGGCCCAAAATAAAATACGAGACACCAACCCCGAAGCGTCCTTGTGCCCTGGAAAAATTAAATTGTGGTTTTCTGTAGACCAATGCCTCGTGATGATGATTAAAAATTCCCACACTTGAAAAGTACCATTCGTCAGACCAGATGACAAGTCTGCCAAAAGACGAATTTGTTCTAAATACCATTGACCAAAACGTTACTCGAAGTTCGGCATCTCCTGGGTATAAATTTTCTACTATCTTAATTTTATATCGATGGTATTTATATTTTGTCCAAATTCTTTGAATGCCAGACTTTGCTACACCGACTTCTTTCTCTAGTTTTCGACAGGATGATGTAGTCGTCACTTCTGCGTAAAATAACACATTTCTCTCCTCTTCTTATCTATGCTTTGGGAGGCGGCTGAAGAAAGGATTCGTGCTCCACTACATTTGTTTCCAAACGAGCAAATATGTCTGTTCCTGCCCAGTTCCAAAATCACCCTGTAGATGAAAAACTAAGAAAGCCATGAAAAATTTGACACCAGAATCTTGTGTTTTGTCAAAAAGTAGGACACTAATGTGAAAATCGCAACATTCTTTTTTTGATAATATCCCCAAGACCCCCTAAAAGTGTCGAAAATGGGGCACCCTGTAAAGTCATAGATAATTCAAACTTTCAGATCTAAATCAAAATGTAATGCAAAAGTTAAGGGTTGAGGTGTTAATGGCTCTATTGTATATACTATGATGGATACTATAGTTTCGAGGTAACATATTATGCTATCTATCTATCGTACATTTTTTTAAAATAATCGTTTATATGGAGTGTTCCACTTAAAATCCAAAAAGTGCTTTATATCTGAAAGTAGGGCATTTTATTTTGGGACACAAGTTGGCCATTTTATTTTGGGGCACTTATTTATACTCTTTTAGTGTATTCTGGATTATGGGATGGCGATGTGGGCAATTTCTGTATTAGTCCTTTTACAATGTTTATATTATTATGTGTAATAGATGTAAATAAAAATGGTTGAACTATCCCAGATTTATCCCCGCGTTTCCCAAATGTTCGTAAGTCTAAAATATCAACGTTATCTTTTATACTTAATAATTGCTGTTATTTAAAATGATGTGGTGCGTACGAAAAATCCATAGTTCGATTATATCCGTAAGTTGTAGTTTTTGTTAATGACGTGACTGGAGCCTAAAAATATTTTTATGGTCGTTTCCATAGTAATATAGATTTTTATTCAATTAAATACAAGCTAAATATGCATACCTATTAGTTAACTGCTTAGAACCAGCAGAGGAAACAGTGGCTTGTGGTGAAAGCAATCGATAGGTCTTATACTTTTAGTAATTCTTTAAAAGTTTATCTCTCAATCACCTGAAACAATGGTTTTTTCCATGGAGAGATATGCTGGAAAAGTTGCTGTAGTGACGGGAGCTTCTGCCGGTATTGGAGCGGCAATTGTGGAAGAGTTAGTCAAAAGAGGAGTCATTGTAAGTATAGTACCATACGGCTTTCCTTAAGTGTTTTTTGATTAGACTTATTTTTGTCAAAATTTGCAAATTTAGGGTTTGTACACTGTGTTGCAAAAAAAATACTTGAACGCTAAATGGGATTTATTTTGAAAATGGGAAAAAAGGTGTTTCAATTGATAGTGTTCGCACAATTTTTTTTGAGATACAAGGTGCCAAACATTGTTGTATGGGTTTTTTTAAAATTTCAACTATAGTGGAGGAAACACGCACGCGGCACATCCTTGTTTTGATTAAATTTTAAGCGCTAATATTTCTAAAAATTTATCTTGGAATTCACTAAAAAGGTTTACTTAGTACTAATTAATATTAAGTTGATTAGTTAGGGTTTGACAAGTTTTTGCCCTGTCATTATTAATAAGTCGTCATTAAAAACGTATATGACTTATTTTAATATTTGTACAATTTGCTTGTTTTTCAAGTGATCCTTAACTTGGAACTAGTTTCTTAAAGAGGCCAAGCTATGTTATTAGGAAAAATACATTATTTACATGAGCTTGGTCAGTCATTTCGCGTTTTCAACGAAAATGTTAATAATATTGCGCAATCAGTCAATCGAAACACGCATACAAAAAAATACGTCGATTGAAAGCATAATATCAAAAATATTACGCTCAGATTCACTAAGAAGGTTTAAGATTTAGTACTGGTTTAAATTAAGATCTTCTGGTTGGTCAGTTATTTTTTGACAGGTTTTTGTCCTGTCATTGTTACTAAGTCTTCATTAAAAATTTATGAATTATTTTTTTATCTTCTGACAGCTCACGAAGACCGAAGTCTAAGTACTATGTACCATGGGTGTACTGGGGAATCGACTCACACATCCAGAGCTGGAAACATCCGTAGGGATTTCACCAGCTCTTTAAGAGGATGTATGGGGTGGTACCACCTCGGTCGAGGAAGAATTTCTCTACCACCTTCCAACAATCACAAAATATCCATGGTCGATGCGGGATTCGAACGGTTGCAAAGCTGGCGCCGTACCAACTCGGCCACCGGAGACCCATTCTATTTTGATATTTCAGCGATTTGCGTGGTTTCCAAATGATCTTCATTACCAACGGGTTGCTAGAATGAATTTAGTTCTATTATTGCCGACAGAACGTACTAAAATTGCCCTTTTCTTTATAAATTTGAGAAATACCTCAAAATAATTTATTTTGAAATTCTTCGTCAAATAGTAAAATAACAGACAGTTATTCTATTTAAAAAAACTTGAGAAAAATTAGTTTAAAATGTGTCATTTTTGAAACCTTATTGTGAACACCCTGTATCAAATAGCTAAAAAATATTTAATTCATGGTATTTCTAGCCCCCTTCTTATAAATCTCACACAATGACGTGGCAAAACAAAACTTTTAGATTGTTTCTTTTCCAGGACTGCAAAACTTTTTGTTTTAGTTTTTAATTTATTGCACTTAAATTACCGAAGCAAATTAAATACAATTTTAGGCAATTATAAAGCACACTAATATAAACCTAAATATGCAGAAACTACGGTGTTCCATTTACAAAAATAAAACTTTATGTTATCACATTTTCTTAGGCACATGTGAAAATATTTTCCTGAAACACTTATTACAAAAACACATAAATGTTAAATTCACAAAACCGACAATATTTCAAGAGTCACGGCAGTTGTTTTTTTATTAATCTTGAAGCACCTAAGCATCTGATAAAATACCAACGGTATTTAAGATACATGGCACAATTTTAATTTACAGGTTGCTGGTTTGGCACGAAGAGTTGAACGGGTAGAAGAATTGGCTGGAAAATTAGATGGAGAAGAGGGCAAATTACACGCTTTCAAATGTGATATGACAAAGGAAGATGACATTAAATCTGTATTTGAACAAGTGATTGACCAGCTTGGGAATATCTCGATTTTGGTTAACAATGCTGGACTAATGCTACAAACCGATTTGATAAACGGAGAAACAGAAAAGTGGAAGACTACTATAGGTGAGAACGAATCTTAATGTTGAAGTATGATGTACAGGATCATAACCCGAGAAAGGGATATAATTTTTATCTCTTCTTTTTTTTCTTTACTTACTTATCTTGTAGACACTAACATTTTGGGTCTTTGCATCGCAACAAGAGAAGCAATTCAAAATATGAAAGCTAATGGTACAGAAGGTCATATTATTCATTTAAACAGTGTCCTTGGACATCAAGTCATCGATTTCCCCGGAGTTAATGTGTATGGAGCAACTAAATATGCAGTTACTAATTTGGCTGAAACGCTACGGTTGGATTTAAACAGAGAAAAACTGCAAATAAGAGTGACTGTAAGTATACGTGGTGGAACAAATCCGACACCAACCGTTTAATCGCGTATACAGCAAGGTTAAGTTATTACAAAGTTCATCATTCAGCATTTCTAGGCTCAGATATCTAACGTTTAGAAATTTCAAATACTGACGGAGAAGTCTGCAAAAATCCGAAAATTTGCAATTTATATTTTACCTAAATGTCTCTGCGCTATTTTTGATAAGACAAAAGAAAATATAAGCTACTTTCTGCTGGTTTTATTAGTCTCCATGTGAGGATGCACTCAGTTTTTAAATTCATCTTTTCTTCAAGTTAGTCTTGCTTAGATGTTTATTCTTGATATTATTTAGTAAAAAACGGTTCACTTTAGTACTAAAATGTACCATGTTAGAAGAAAGTTAAAAAAGATACAATTCCGTATGGGGGAGTTTGAGTTAACGCTCGACAGAGCCAGTGGAGCGAGTTTAAAGAACGTGACTTCATACTGCGAGCATATCAGAATAACGCACCTTGAATGCGATGGAGAGAGAATACAACATAACTGTGTTTCAACTTTGTTTAAACTGATCGAAATAAGTTATATATTATATATATATTGTGGTTTCTCTGAGAAACAAAAGTTCAGGAAAAAAGTTGACATACGTCCTTGTTCCCTCATCATTGCCAGAAATAAAACACATTTATTCAACTCAAATAAATATGTTTAGTATCAGAATTTACCAACATGGTTTTCTAATATGTAACAAAACAGAAAATACTTTCGAAAACTGAAAATTATTTAATAGCGAGTAATTCCACCTCCGTTGTCCATAACAGCTTGGACTCGCCGACACATACTTAGAATTAAGTGATTTACCTCATCTTAGTTCAAAGCATCCCATTAGTCTGGAAGAACCTGTCTCAGGGTCCTTACGTCGCCAAGAGGCGGTTGACGACCAATTACTGCTCTTCCAAGCATGTCCCAGACACCCAGACTACATGTTGCAAGACTACTCCATAGAAAAATTACGGCACGCCGCCACCATGAGCGCCCTCTTGATTTATAAACAATAATATTTATATTATCAGATAGCATTTCAATCATAATTAATTATTAGTTGTACCAAGTTTCGAACATCTATTACATTGGTGAACATATTTCAAAAGTAATGTTTATTTCATAATCGCGGCTCGCTCAAAACATGCTCTTTATATTTTTTAGGAGCAATAATTTATATAATACAAACTTACAACATCTAATATTAATTTCATTTCATTTACCTTTTCTATCAGTTGTCTGAGTCCGACCCGATTTTTGCGTCATGTAATATTGAAATCCGGCCTCTACTCATAAGAGATAAGAATTTTTTTGATATTTGTTTTAGAAAACACTTATCGGGACAAATTACCCAGATTCTTTATGGGTATGTGCCATATCTTGATATGGTGTGACAGTCATATTTTATGTTTGTGGCTTTTACAGTTTCTAAAATATTTCCATATTAGATGACTTTATAAAAATACAATTTAAACTCATAGTACTCAATAAGGTAAAGTCCTTATTGTAATTACTTTAGAATGCTCGGGGATATTCTAAAATTGTAGTACAGAAGAAGCAAAATTTTAAATCATTTCCATAAAAAAATATTTGGTGTTTAGACTAAATTGTTAAGAAGAAATTCTATTTAAATACTCGTATTTTAAACATAACGCCTTTCTTTTATTTTTAGAGCATTAGCCCAGGATATGTTAAAACCGAGTTCCAAGAGGTAGCTGGGCTTCCATCTGAGATGCCATTTCCAGCTTTGTATGGTCCAGATGTAGCTGATGCCGTTATTTATGCTCTGTCTACTCCTCCGCACGTCAATGTAAGTACAAAAAGTTAAGCAATAACAATAATTGTTTATACAAATCCTTTTTGATCACTAAAGTACCATGAATTTTGTTATGGAAATTTATGAGGTGACAGGTAGGTAGTAGTAGAGACTATAAAGAATATAGACAGACTCTCGAATACACTGAAAAGCCGGTCTCCCTTGAGACATTTGGTGGGTTTACCCACCATTATAGATACATAGTATACATATTTATATAATGGCAGATAAACAAACTTTTAAACCATAAACCAGTAAACCCACCAAATGTCTCAAGGAAGACCCGATTTTCGTTGCACGGCAGTGTCCGTCTAGGTATTATTTAGTCTATCGTAGTAGGCAAGGTAGCTCTGAATGAAATAAAATGATTTAGACTAATTTTGTATGGAACGGAAGACTGCTTTGGGGTGCCATAAATCTAGGAAGTAGGTCACCTCTAGTTTTGCTAGACCGCAGCATGACTACCCAAGTTTACATAAACAATGTGCTAGCCTATCTACAACAGCTGGAAAACCCAACATTCTAACAAGAAGCCAGGCCCCATACCGCTGCCATTACTACAGACCACCTAGAGGAAGCTAACGTTAATGCCGTTTCCTGGGCCGCGAGGTTACGTGACCTATCACCCATTAAACATGTGTAGGACATGATAAGCAGAAGACTAAGTCGATTGCCACAACCAATCATCCACCTATAGCGCCTGCGTCATGGGGTTAGCTTAGCCTAGGAGGGCATATCACAAGAAGACATAGATTACCGAAGTATGCCTAGAAGAATACAGGAATGTTGAAATCTGCGGGAAGCTTCTACTTATTATTAATTTTGTCACTTGGTGGCCTTAATAATCAGTTTGAAAATTTAATCAATTATTATTAGTTTCACTTAATCCTAAAATTCCCCGAAAAATTATTTAAAAATATACTTTTTTATTGGATGTTGCAATTTTTATTTCACCCAATATGTATGACTTATTTACTAACAGTTATTTTATTTACAGATTAACGAGGTTACCCTTCAAGCCGTTGGAAGTTAGAATAAGTGCTTTGCTGCTGCATAATTTCAAATTTTTTATTATTGGTAACTTTTTAGTTCATATTGTTGACATCCTAAATGTATTTATATTAAAAATGCAGCAAAATAAACAGTAGCAGTAGATATTAATCTACCTCTATTTTTTAATGCCTTTAAACGCTTTTGACTGTTTTCTTATTTAAAAATAAATGTTTTCATAAAGTTCTACACCTGTAGTTTTAGTTTGCTAAAAACTATCCAGTCGGTACGGACCCCTTCAACTTACTCCATTTGATTATCTGAAGTGATTTAAATTTTAGTGCCTATGCGTATTAGAGGTACTTTAATATATCTTTTTAGTTATATACGTTAACAACATTCATTTCCTGAATACTTTCATTCCCAATCTTGGATCCTTTTAATATTTTATACAAACACATTAAAATTCTCATCTATTACAGATACTCTCTTTTCATAAAATTTATGTCAGGCCATGTTTGTATAAACTATTTCCAACGTCCAACGATAATACAGCAAACTGGAGACTTTCTTTGAATTACTCAATTCCACTAGCACCCTACATGCTATTTTAAAATGCTGGGGTTTTCAGTGAACTCCACATACTGCTAAGGATTTTCTTCCATTTTTCACTTTCCTGACTACGTCTTCCCTCCTGCTGCTACATATTACAGTATTGTCCTCAAATATTATGAACCCTGGGGGAGTCTCTTCCCTTCCCTCCTTGATCCTGTTAGATACGTCCTAGCTCCTGCATCTTGGATAATCCTTACATACTTTTCTGATACTTTTCTCATACATCTCCATACTTTTTGCCATGGCAATCTATCGTTGGCCTCTTCCAAGTAAATACAAACCATATTAAATCATTTTTGGTTCTCCTTATGCTTTTAGATATACAGTTTTAATACAGAAACTGCATCCGTTGTACAACTACCTGACCCTACCCTAAGTCTTTTTCCAAATCCTTATAGTGTGTGGCATCTCTTTGATTTGTTAATAGTGTTTAATCTTGAATGCTCCTCTTTATTTATGAACAGGAACAATATTACTACCTCACCATTAATCTCGCATCTCTTGCTGTGTGTAAAACTTTTGCATCAGATCCCATAGTGCACAATTCTCTCGGGCCTTAGACATTTCCATACTTAAACTGGTATGTCATAAAGTCTCGTTGCACTTCCGTTCTATATTTTCCTTAAAGAAATTTTAAACAATCATATCTCCATTCTTCTTAATGATACTTCGCCGGCGATGGGCGACGCCTCTGATTAAAACCATCAGATGTAGCTAAATCTTCTCTCAGAGGCAACATCATTAAAGTTAAACGAAAAACAAGGCAAAAATAATTTCTCGATTCAAACGAGAAACAGTTGGGTAAAAATGATCTCTATTGTATTGTGTACACCGCACAGTTGTACGAAATTGTCTGACCACATTTACTTTCAATGGCTCAGTTCATATCTAAAATTAACAACATTTCTTTCTTTTTAGCGTTGCAGGACCGTATTGCAAAATTATTAACAGTTTCCTAGGTATGTGACTTGTAGACTAAATTTTAAGCTGAAGGTGTATGGAAACTGTAATACGTTGTGTATTATGAATAAAGTTGTGCAAAATACGCGTGAATCCAGTGGCATTACTGTTTGTAATGTAATGTAATGTAATGTAACACTAAAAATTATAATTATTGATAAATATGTCATAGACTGATAAAGTAATGAAATAACTGTCTTTAAAAGCATTTAATTTAATTAAAAAATGTGAGTTACAAATGTTACAAAATAATTCTTAAGTCTAAAAATTCAGTGGAAAGGATGGTTTTTCATCATAGCTGCAACAAGCATAATAGTTAATTCGTAAGTAAATTTGGGCCAAGATTAAATCTATTACGAAATTTATATTTAATTCTCGCATACACAAAAGTTGATGGTTGTAAATGGAAATAAACACAACAATCCTTTTTGGACGCCCTTGGATATTCATTTTTAGCCCTCAGCCAAGATCCGGCTAACTTAAAACTGGAAAACTCTATTTTCAAACATCCATCGCAAGATACATAGGTCTATTAAAGACACTTTTTCGTCATTTGTCAGAGTTTCGGGTATCCAGTCTGTTAGCTGACATTAACAATCCTAACATACAGGTTACCATATGTTTCTCAGCAGGTAGCACCAGCCCTTCATTGATAATATGAGCTCTAAACCCAATATGGCGGACGCCCGAAGATGGCGGATTACCTTTTTTCGCAACCCCCTTGACATGGGTAATGGGTATCAAATGAAAGGGTTTGGCGAGTAGAATAGGGCAATTTATGTGACGTCATTCTAAACCCAATAGGGCGGACGCTCCAAGATGGCGAATTGCCTTTTTTTCACAATCCCCTTGACATGGGGACATGTTAACTACAAATTTAAAAATAAAATCTTATGTAAAAAATACTTTTTAAAACCAAGCTTTTATTATTTAAATGTACTAAACCGAAAAAATTAGTATAGTTTTTCATTGTGCATGCATGCTGATTTATATTTCTTAAAAATTAACCGTGTTTTATTACAGCTGGTGTCGCCAATAGTTTATTGCAGGCAATAGATCAACGAAACAGCTTGAAATGAGCTTTACTAAAATTTTATTCTAAAACAGTGGTGTTCCACAAAAATAGTTCAGAAAGTACACTGGCCAAAATAAAATTTAATTTTCCGTAAGAAAAAGCATTAAAAATACCGACACACAAAAAAAAGTGGTCTGTACATTTGACCAGACCCATCTATCTATATGTATTTTGATGCGCTGAATTCAAATCCGAAGTCGGTTTGGCCCGTACACCCTCAAAATTTTGAGTAAATTGCGAAAAACTGCTAAAAATAGCTAGAAATTGCAATTCAACTTCGGAGGACTGATTGCTTGCGCCTGTAACCAGGGCACCTCCACGTGGTGACGGTGGGCAGCAGAACTATCTGGCAGAGTCCCTGGGTTAACGGCGCGTATGCTGTCATGGCAGGCACAAGCGATAAGTGCTTTACGATGCAGGGATTCGGAACCCCAGTATCGGCGTCTGGTCAGGGTAAGAAAGCAGGCCCTCAGGCGTCGTCATTCAGCGACTTCAACTCTATATTAGTGGGTAACTTGGCTTCTGTAGAGTATAATATTACAAGAAATCACTCCTACATACGTAATAAAAGTCCTCATTGGTACGTAAGAACAATATCATTTTTTGTTATTTGCTATTTTTTACGATTTTTGATAAATATATGAATGACCGAGATTAAAAGATTCTGAATTTGGATTGAGCGCATCAAAATACATATATGTAGATGGGTCTGGTCAAATGTACAGACCCCTTTTTTTGTGTGCCGGTGACATTAAACTGTATTTTAACCATCAAACCTATCAAACCCGAGTTACATGACACCATGTCTTGGAACTAAATGTGTCAACGAAAGGTTAAATTACGGGAAAAAGAAGCTCATGAACAATTTAAATTTTTTACAGCAAATCTAGTTTTACGCGTTATTTTTTAACAAGACTCATTGTAAGTATTTTAAATGGGAGTAACTAATGCTAGTTTTTAAGCATCTATTATTGAGTTTTAAATGAACGTGATAAAAATGCCATGAACTGTTTTTCCTCGTACCCTTTAAAAGTCATATGCTAAGTTCACAGAGTTTACGAAATGTTGCTAATGAAAGGCACACAGAAGCGAAAACAAATAATGTGTTTGGTACGTGTATAAATCCTAAAAAATCGGCTCTTCAGCTAAATTTGATTGAGGGCCCGATAAAAACGTTATAATTTTCTGTCAAATTGGAACCTTTTTTTCAAAACAAGAATCGACAAAAACCGAATATTCGCAGCGAAATAAAAGGGCAATATTTCATATTTCCGTATCATATGTACCAATTAGCTTCTATATAGCTCATTAATCACGAAGCGGAATTTTCAGTTCTATACGGCAACGCCAGCCAGTCTGAGCTGCAGAAACCCTTCGGCCATGAATCTTAATTATATTTCTAACCAAGAAATAATACCCTCTCGTTTTCGATAAATGACCTTTAACTTTTGCACTACGTTCTCTGTTTCGGGTTATTATTATTTTTTGGCGATATGTAGGTCAATTATTACATAACTATTATTTTATATTTCCAATTCACAGTAATTACTTAAATTATTTCTTCGGTATTATCGTTTAAAAACATAATAAGTTACAGTCACCACATTTCACACCCAATCTGAACTTCGTACAGCTTGCTATTTCAAAATGCTCTACGCATAACTGTCAGTATCGGAACAATGTGAGCACTACCGCGCCACTGCATTAAATCCTTTTCCAAGGTGAGTTTTTGTGAAAATATTTATTCTAGTGCTTCCTTTAACAAATAACATGTAACTTTAGTGTGAGCTTACGGGTTTAAAGAAATATTTGTTTTTTTTTTATCTAATACATCCCACGTAGACTTCAAGCCTAAGTACTAACGTACCGTGGGCATCTGAAGAGAAGGGAAATGTAGTCTATTGACACGGAATTTGAAGGATTGGAGGTTGGGATGGGAAGGAAAAACATCTGCAGGCAATTTGTTCCATTATCTGGAGACCCTAGGTATGAATGAGCGAGAGAAGGGGTCTGTTCTAGGCTTTTGTAACTGGACAGGGAGTAAAGGGATGCATACGTAACGCGCCTCTTGTTGTTCAGGAACAGTCAAGGGGGAATAATACTGGCTAGTTCTTGAGAACAAAATTCGTGGAAGTAGCGGTAGAAAAGGGATAAATCCCCTACAGCGCGGCGATGAGCGAGAGAATGGAGAAGAGATGAGTTACCGGTATTTGGGCGATATTGAAGTATGCTATTTTATTCCATGTTATGTATCATTTTTGAATGACCTGTTGTTACGGTTGCTGTTTATAGTTAATGGATTAACTGTCATTTTTAACTGTCAAATCAAATCAAATCAAATCAAATCAAATCAATTTTATTCCTGTTCTCAACATAGGTAAGTCTTACATTCGTCATAAGTAATAAAGTACAAAAATAGTTTTCACAATAACAGTCATAGTTTACACAGAAACACTTTTAGTCAACATATTAAAAATTTAAAACATTAAAATCTTTTCTTTACATAACAGTTTTAAAATGATCCTAGCCAAAACAATCACACCTGACTCAATGTCCACTCCCACCCCGAAGAACACTGCCTCCAGACCAGAAAGTCCTATGGGACCTGAACATTTGAATTCAAAAATTCGTCTATGCTATAAAATGCCTGTCCCAGCAGATAACTTTTTACTGTTCTAGCAAACGAGTTTTCATCCTTATTCCTTATATGTACAGGGAGCCTATTAAAAAATTTAGGTCCATAATAATTTGTGCTAATGAATGATTTAGACAATCTTAGATAATCAACATTTATATCACAATTAAACCTAGTATCATGGCCATGACGGTCATTGCGGAGGCTATAGTCGTTGATATTTCTTTTAATGTAATTAAGACATGCCATAATATACAGAGAGGGCAAGGTCATTATCTCAAGCTGAACAAATCGCTGCCTGACGTCTGCTCTAAAATCCAAGCCAGCCAACACTCGGAC
Organism: Philopedon plagiatum; assembly: GCA_963971165.1. Lineage (NCBI taxonomy): Eukaryota > Metazoa > Arthropoda > Insecta > Coleoptera > Curculionidae > Philopedon > Philopedon plagiatum. The sequence continues at coordinate 16,169,837 of OZ020197.1, forward strand.
AGCTCGCCTCTGAAGTTTAAAAATTCTAGTTGCCTGGGCAGCATGACCCCAGACTAACAGGGCATAGTTACAGTGAGACTGAAATAAAGCATGAAAGGCCATCAATAACACCTTTCCCTCAACCGTTTTTTTAAGGTTTTTTAGGAGAAATATGGTACTAGATAGTTTGCTAGCCAACTGGTCTATATGATTATTAAAGATAAGAGCTCCATCGAGATGAACTCCCAACAGCCTAACCGTGTCTGTTGACAGCAAGTCCCCGGCGCCCCCATCCCGACCCACATCTCTAAGAGTAAAACATATTTTCTCCGTTTTATTAATATTTAACGACAGTTTGTTTGCACTGAACCATTCCTCCAGTCTGTGAATGGCGTCCCGCATTTGTATAGACAGGGAATCCAGACTCTTACTCTTCATAAGTGCTGTTGTATCATCAGCAAAAATTACCAGTTTATCATCCGTAGACATTCCTATGTCATTGATATAAATGAGGAACAGCAGAGGACCCAATATGGACCCCTGTGGCACCCCATGCCTCACCGGCAACGACCCAGAGAGCCGCCCCCCAGCGAAGGTCCGCTGCACCCTGTCTGTCAGATAACTATAAAGCAATCCCACACTCTGATCGCTCAGTCCGTAACACTTAAGTTTCAGAAAGAGCGTGTCATGGCATATACAGTCAAAAGCCTTGGAGAGGTCACACAAGACCGCCCCCACGTGCTGACACTCCTCAAAGCCCCCAACCACATACTCCAATATAGTGAGTAAAGCACTCGTCGTTGACTTATTTTTCCTAAAACCGAACTGGTTAGCAGCAAATAGATTGTTACTTTCAAAATAGGCATATAGTTGAGCCTTCAAGAGATGTTCGAAGACCTTAGACAGGGCAGGCACAAGAGTAATTGGCCTATAGTTGTTCATGTCGTCAGTGTCACCCTTCTTATGAATTGGGACTACCTTGGACATTTTGAATGCATCAGGGTAGGTACCCTCCTTTATACATGAATTTATTAGGTGTGTTAGTGGACTAATTAAGTTATTTTTCAGTCTCTTCAGAAGGGTTGTGCTATAGCCATAGATATCTTTACTAGTTTTTTGTTTTATGCCATTTATTGCATCTCTTACTTCGATGAAAGTAACCTCTCTAAATGAAAAGCCATCATTTGGTATGCGAAGCTTAGAAGTAAGAGACTGAAGGTACTGTTCAGGTTTTATCTGTGATGCCTGAGGCATGCTCTGAATAATTCGCAATGTTAGCAAAAAATGTGTTAAAGTCATCTGCATCCAGATTAGTTGAAATTTGTCTTTTTTTTACCCCCCTACTATCATTTGTTATTTGCCATGCTGCCCTCACCTGATTTGAAGCGTTTTTGATAAAATCAGAGTTTGCCCTCATTTTGGCATCATTTACGGCCCTTCTATAGCTCCGTCTAAAATGATTTTTAATTTCGACTATCTCGGGCAGTTCCGAGATTCTGCAGAGATCACTTAAAAACTTTAGGCGTTCCCTCATTTCACCCAGCGCTGGAGTGTACCACCTTACATTTTTACCTGCATTGAAAGCCTTTTTTTTTGGAGGAAAGCAAAGGTTGTAGTTTTGAGAAAGGAAGTTCATAAATATATTGCATTTCTCATTTGCTGCTATGTCAGCCTTCACAAAATACCAATCTGCATCAGCCAAAATCTGAAACAGGTTGTTAATACCTAACTCCGTCAATGGCCGATGATAATCATTCTTTTCTACTTCAGCATTTTTAACCATTTTGATACCTATCTCCACCGCTAAGTGATCTGAGATTACCCCTTGAGAAACAGACGTACCAAAATCCAGGACATTACTAAAATTTACAATAATATTATCTAGACATGCATTTTGTCTTGTGTGACAAGAAATTTGCTCGGCAAAGCCGTATGAATTTAACATATCAACGAAATCAAGCTTCCTACTATTCCTCGTGCTGAAGTGGACATTGAAATCACCTATGATTACTACATTCCTAAAACTTACGGTTAGAGTTTCTAAAATCACATTTATTGTACCTAAAAATAAGTTAAAATCTCCATCAGGGGGACGATAAACAGTGACAATGACTAGATTATATTGTTTCATTTCGATGGCAGCCAGCTCACATGTCATTTCTAATGATTTCTCGACAGTATCCGCTCTCTCGCTGAAATCCATACCATTTCTGACCAGCACCATTGCCCCACCACGTAAATGTTGTTTTCTTGCAAACACAGATCCCAATGTGTAGTTTTCCACTGTTAAGTATTTTGTTTCTTCAGGTTTCATGGAATGTTCTGTGAGGCACAGAACATCAAATTTCACTGTGTTATCATGTAGGAATACTTCAAGTTCTCCTAATTTATTTCTTATAGAGCATACGTTTTGATGTATTATGTTTATTTGTTTGCATTCCCTATTGGATATTCCCTGCCTGGGCGTCGTCTCATGTGTAGAAAATGGTTGACTATAATTTCTTTGCCCCATATGGTTGGTGCCATTACTGCCTGTTTTGAATCTGCAGGCACCTCTATTTTAAAAGAACTTTTGTAATTGTCATTTTTCGTTTTCATTTTGAAGGCTTTACATTCGATTTTGAGCACATCCTTTATGTATTTTTCTATATTCTCTGGGGTGACCTCAGTGCCAAAGCCGGACAAAAAGACATATGCCTTTTTGCTTGCCATTTTTATATTAAAATCATCACTCTGGCCGCGAATTGGTTCAGGCCTATTTCGCTTCGGATAATTATTGTTTCTGTTTCTGCTTGATTTAGCAATTTTCCACCCTGTTTCATTGTCACCTGGGGCTTTTTGGATTATTTCTTGGATATTATCACTTTCTTGTGACTCCTTATCATTTTCTAGGGAAAATTTTCCATTATCTAAATGATTTGCTTTGGCATTGACGTAGATGTCATTGTCATCCGACACCACTGTCATTGATGCTGTTGGCGGTTTATCTGAACTACTGGCTTGTTCGTTTAGCTGGTCGATTTGGTTAGAACTACCCTCCGTCGTGTCCCGGAGCACTGTCGGTAAAATTCCGTCCGATGGTATCGGATCCACCTTCCTAGCTGGAACCTCTGTCGTCCGATTTAGTGTTGACATTTTTTGCTCGATAGTTTTTTCCACGTCCATCACTTTTTTAGATATGTTTTTTTCCACCTGGTTAATTCTTTGTTCCAATTTTTCAAACATTTCTCCCATTGCCGTATTCAGCAGCTCACTGATTTTCTTCCTCAGGACTGTAATTTCTTCATCCTTTTTACCGAGTTCTTCATTCAACAATTTATTCACTTCATCGTCCCTCGTGTTTTTCGCACATACCGGGCACAGAACAATGGCCTTGCTGCCACTATAGACCTGTAACCCCGTCATTCTTAGGGCACATGATTGATGGAACATTACTATACACATTGCACATTTCACAGCTATTTTTTCCACTTTGCTTTTGCAGTATTTGCACTTTTTTAATTCCGCCTCTGACAGCGCATCATCACTCGGCGCCATGTTGATGACGATTCCAGCCAGACGATGTCAGCCGCAACGGTGACCAACGGTCATCCGAAAACCATGATTGTATCGTCAGAACTGCATATAATGTCCAGATCCGGCTTTTATTTGCTTCACTTGTTTGGAAAATTGATTTATTATTATTCTTCTTAAGACTGAATCTGCTAGGTAGAGTAGAATTTAAATTATATTTCAAATAACCCTCGGGGCAGGGGTTAATTCTAAACCAACAAACGGAACGCCAATAATTTTTGATAATAATTTTATATTTTAAACAGTTTGCATTCGTCACAATAATATTTATTAATTCACTTTTACAAAGAAAATAAAATTGAAAAAGACACAATAGAAATAATTCAGCTATTTTATGGAAATGGTCAATTTTATAAACTGTTAATTCAATATACTGCAGGTTACTTTTAAAATTAATTTTAAATTGGATAATATTGAAAGCTTTATTGAAATTCAATTTTTGTTATATTTTTGAACTGTTTCATTTCGATAATCGTTATATTTAGAGCAAAAAGTTTAATAAATATTTACGAGGTGATTTTGGGCCAAATGTTATTTATTTACGATAGGGTAAATCTAGGAGAGTTCGCGAATATTTTTTAAAAATTATTATTAAACGTTGTGGTATTAACTACTGGAAACAAATTCAAAGCGTTAAAAGTGATTGGATCGAGGCACGATATATTACTTTAAATAGGATATCAGAATTTTAGTAAAAACTGGAGTTACAATACCAAAACATTTAAATAAAATTCTCTATTTCTGTGCTTTTTTGTTCATTTATCTCTTCTAAAGATTGCATTTTTGTCAGAATTTCAAAAAAATAACATTATTTAATTAAAATTTTGCTGAAATAAAATAGTTCGTCACTTCACCTTACTTTGTAAGAAGAGATGGCGCATCAACTTTAACCAATCTGTTTACTGAAACGTGGTAAGTCGAGATTCGAAATGCTTAAATAATGTGCTTGTCAAGCATTTTTTTTAATTTCATATTCCAAAAGTACTCCATTCGAAAAGCTTATCCCCATATAAAGTTTCGAATGTAGTGCTTTGTCATGCGAGCACCAAGTACGCTGCTCGAGAGGCAGTGCGAGTGATTGCAGAGCACTTTTAAAACGTGGTGAACACACTAGTTTTTCTACGCCTGTAGACTAAAAAACAATAGCTTATTTAATTATCCTTTTTTCCTAAATTCACTGCTTATAAAAAATAGCACAAGTTGCACTGTCAATATCAATTTTCGCTAATAGGGAATATTCATATGACCCAAATAAATCTGAAATATATTTTTATATATTCTCTACATAAATTAAATGTTTATGGCGGTTGCTGTCATCCATTTATTTTGGACTTTATTGACAAAAAAGAGAATTTTCTACTGCCAATTTTTCCACGAATTTCGGAACTTGTAAAACGTGATCCCATTGGTTGTGTCGTCAAAAGTGTTTTTATGACTCATAATAAGTACATTGCGAATTCCAGTGTTGTAGGGTCACCGAAAAATCAATAAAATGGCATTTAATGCGTAACCTATCCAATGAAATATCACTGCACTTAAAGTAGAAGGTTCCTAAAATCTTATTCATGTATATTTCAAGCCGAAATCGGCCCAGAAACCTTTCAATTTAGCAACAAAAACTGGTATTTTTGGGAAATTTTGATATCATATCTTAATAATTTCGAGTAAATAAACTGCAATTCTTTGTTTTTATGGCAATCTTCGAAAATTCAAAATTTTTCGAATTTTGCATGTCCCCGATGGAAATAAACCTATTTATTTATAACTTAAACGAAAAAATAAGCGATTTAAGTTAGTGGGAGTTATTCTTAGATAATTACCGAATAAAGAAAATCCGAAAAGAATCACTAAATAAGGAAAATAGTGTGGAATAATGTCAGTTAAAAATAGGATTTGTCGGAAAAAATCAAGAAAATTCGGTTTTTATCTCTAAAAACGCTCCTGGATGACCCATTCGGTATTCATTTTAAAGTGTGATTATCCATTTATAAGATAGTGTTGAAAAATTGGAAAAAAATATGAAAGAAGAAATACAGAGTGATTCAAATGTACCGACCTCAAGAGCAAAAAAGTCAAAAAATTTAAATTTAATCGACGCGGCGATTGCTCCCTTCATATAAAGAATGTAGAAACTAAAAAAATTGGATATCATGTATTTCGACGAGATCTTTCCGATGACGTATATCAGATTCTAATTTGAACTGTTGCACAGAAAAATTTTGTGTGAATTAAAAAATTTATAGACCAAACGCGGCAAGTTTTCAAGGGTCTCAATATTGCTCAGTTCTTTAATGAAAACTTGCCAAACAAATAAATACGCTTACCTAACTAAATACATGGTAATGCACGCTACTCGCTTTACCGCATAATCATTAATACTACTGAAATGTTAACTGCGTCATCTCACCTAGTGCTCCCACTCATTTCGATTTACCCATTTTTTTATACTTAGCCTTTTGTGATTAGAGGGTTTGCTAAAGGACAACAGATTTATTTTCGGGATAAGAAAGAATATGAGCTCATCTTCCATAAAATTATTGGATACAATAAAATTGACTAAATGTGTCCAATAGACAACAGTTTTATGTCCCTTTTTATATCATAAAATTTGTGAGAAAACTCGTTATCTCTATATAAAATATATTTTTATGTGACTTTATGTGATTGAAGATACACTTAACGCCAAAAAAGTGGCATGTGTATTTAATGTTTTGATTTAGTTTTAGCGATTCTTAAAATGTTAAATCAGGTAACTTCGGCACGCTCAAAAATAACGCCACTTGTCCAATTATTTTTGACTATATTCATCACATTTAGCTTTGTAATATCCACCCTCAAATTACATAATTCCACAAAAAATCATTATGGAGTAGTGTGTTTACTATTTATCAACATTTTTAGATGTTATACACCATTATATATGTATTATACCATATATATATTATACACCATTTTGTGTTTCATACCGTACATATTTTGTCAATACCAATCTATTTGAATGGGTAGAATAAAAGTTATCTTTCTGGGTAATAGTTTGTTTTATTGACTATTAATCACATGTACAAAGTCTTTGTCTTACTGAATCTAAATTTTACCTCAGCTCAGGTTCTGAGTTTACTAGGCGGCAAATTTACTTCCTTAATAAAAACTCAATAGCGCCCAATTGCCTTGGAAACTCTGAGCAAAGAGAAGGGAAAGGGAAATTTAAGAACCTATGGCCTATAAAGACTCCTTGCGAAAAGCTGTCGCACACTTGTAGGGCTTGTGGGTAGTTAAATTTATTGATTTAACCTCAGAACGCTGGAATGTTCACTTAAATTCATAGTTCTAGTACAAAATAATTCTTTTTTCATATTTCTACACATACGTTGGCGGTAAATTAAGTCCGGCCTTGACCAAATCCTTTTAAACAGAATATTACACTAGAAATGACATGTGACAACGGCCGCCATTAAACTCTAAGCTGATATTGAGTATAGTATATTTTGCCTAAGTACATTATTTATAAAATTAGGTGTGCTTTCATAGATGGCAATTTTTATTTTATTTTTTTATTTTCGCTTTAAATTGGGAATGTAAGTTCAAAAAAGTATTTGGATGTACCTTAAGCTTTAAGATATAATTTAGATTGCTCATAAAATACAGGGGCAAATAATAAAATGGTATGTTTAATGTTGCTGTAACTCTAGAACATCAGCTCAAAAGCAAAATGATTGTACTGAGCCGTGGATCCTTATTAAATTTTTATACAGGATATAACTTAAACAAATGTTTGGTTTTACTAATGAATATATATCTTGGATCATTGTAATAGTACTACCTCAATATTTTAAAATTTGAGTTTTTATTGTAACTTAATGTAATTTAAGTGATAATGTTGGGGAAAATCGAAATAGTGTGCATTTAAAATTCAATTATACCTAACTTCGGTGCCCGGTCCGGCGCAAGGAAATCTTTTACTTTCTAGAGACTAAAAACGTGAGTAAATAGTGAAGCTGACATGTCTTTAACGTTACTAGCTCAAATGCTAGCGAGTAAAATATCTGAATATAACCGATGCTATCAACGTTAACTCAAGTCTAACCCTAGCAATATTGTGTAACAATTTTGATGAAATACTTTCTTCACCAATAGCATCGCAATACTAATGAAAATTAAATTTCAATTATAGCACTCTTAATAATTATTGTGCATCGGTTTTAAGCACATTGCAACTAGTTTAATTAAGTCTACAATTAAAATTGGACCAATGAAAGCTCTCGAAATATACTTCATTGTAAAAGACAAAGCCTTTTGCACCAAGCTTTACGGAAAAGTTTGCGAATAGAACACCCTAAAGAGAATTTAATAAAATAATAAATGGAGGCAGCTCTTTTCGATTTTTTTTTATAGAATCATCAATATTTTAAACTTATTGTTTAAAATACAAATGCAGTGCATGGAAAACAAATTCATATGTAGCAAAAAATTAATTGTGTAAAATAATTTGTAAACAAGATATCAGAAAACTGTAAAACTAGAAAGGTACCAAATTATGATAAAAATACGCTCAAGCGATCCGACAATTTTCGATGCGATCACCGGCATATAGGTATATAGATATATATATATATATATATATATATATATATATATATATATATATATATATATATATATATATATATATATATATATATATATATATATATATATATATATATATATATATATATATGGTGTCTCGAAATTAGGGGGCCAAAGTTCAGTGCATTCTGCAAAGGAAAATAACAGCAACTTGTTTAATAAACATGTATCCAAAAATCCCATGATGATGGTGTTTTTGAAATTATTCCTACAGGGTTGAACATAAAAATATGAGTTTTTGGCATTTTGGTAATTTTGACATGCTGAATCAAGATCTAAAATCAAAACCATCAAAAGTTTATCATATGCGTACGAAATTGGTTAACAGTTCCTGCCATTCTCAGAAAATTAATGTAAAAATACCACCCTGTACCCTCTTGGTCCACTGTTCCCACATTGACCCCACTTTAGTACAGGTTTGCTACAAATGCAAAAAACGCAAATGGTTTTGTACTAACTAAATATAGTAATTGTAATGTTTATAATTTATACTTTGTATAATGTACAAAATTTAAAAAGTTACTGCATAATATAATAATAAATGTATTGCTTACATGCTAAACATAATGCATCCTTACGTGTTACTTTTCAACTTCTAAAATAAGAAGTTTTAGACCCAGTAAGTGAGAAGAATGTCGCACTTGGCTCTATAATAGATCTCACTACATTTAATGGTCAGACAGTCACCAAAACTTGGTTCCATTTTACAGAAAAGTTTTAAATATAAAGAATATTTGTAGTCAAAGCCTGTAAAACGGATTTTATCTATTAAAAAATGTACTTCATTTGCCAAAATGCTTCAAATAAAAATGCTATGAGCTCCTAGTTTGTTGTATTTATTTCAACACACGTCTTGTAACGCCATAAATTATAATACACATTTGTTTCTCTGGTTGTAAAACGCATTCCAAACACAAAATATACTCACGTAACCCGTGTTTTCGAACCATTAAATTAGAATATTGAAGCGTTGGTGAAAACGTCGATTTCAATCGAGAAATATTGCCATGGATAGTTGGAATCGGTTAGTAAGCGGTGTTTATTTAGATTTTACTAATATTTGCAATTCTTTGTGCATCGTGGTAATATTAAAAATTAAACAAAATACTTAATGGCAATCAGGGCCGTAGCAAGAAATTTTTTTCAGGGTGGCGGGGTCGAATCGTCCCGAATTTTTGCTCGGAAATGTGAAGTCACGCCGCACTTTTTGGGACGACAAACATACTATGTTGGGTTTATGAAATTATGTATAATTTAAGTTGTTATACCTTATTTTACATATTATATACCCATTGCCTTCAATAGGTAAATTGATATTTCTAATATGCTGCCAATCGGAATTTAAATGACAATTTTTATATATGTGATGTATTTCAAAAATGTTGTGGAACTACTATTTAGGTTATGGTTTAGAACTTATAAAGCTGCAAACAAGAAAACATCTAGAGAAGCTATAGAAACTTAAGCACACCGCGATTCTAAATTTTATAATTTATTATTGTCCACATCGCTATCTGTTTATTCTTATTCATCTGAATCAGATACTTCATAACTTAAAGTTCCTTGAGGTATCTGAATGAGACGATATTAAAAGAATATGAGATAGGTCCTCCATATTCTTTTTCGACTTAGTTTTCACGTGGTGTGTTCTAAACAATGACGTGTACTTAATTTTTTACAGTGTCTTTGTGACATGTTTATCCTGTTGTAATAGGATTAGAAAAATAGACACGATTATCTACCGGATTCGAAAATTACCGTGCGAAACCCATTTTTGTTTCGTTTTAAAAAACTTGCCATGTTTCGTTCATTCTTTTTCTGACATCTTTTCTGTGCAATTAGATATTTTGGACCTAACATAGGTAAATAAGTTGCTTTCTGGCATTTGCCGTTAAGGCTTTGGAATGGAAAATTTTGCCTTTTAAGTAATCAAACAAATTGAAATGGGGTAAACCGCATTATGACACCTAAAAAACAAAGAATAAATTTCTCCTACTTCCGCACACCCACTTAATTTAAATTCAGTCTTGTAACAAAGGTCGATAATCAGAAAAACAAATAAAAAAAATTAGGACGGAACAAAGGGTACATTAATTTTTCGACTTAAAAAATTTACTATTAAATTATAAAATTATTAATTTATTTTATTTTCATGTTCCCATGATTTATAAGTATACTGCTAAGTAAATAGGATTTTTTTATTGGCTTTTTTACATATCTGAAGAACTGTTTAATATGTTTATATTAAATATTAATCAAAATATACAAACTAAATCCTTTTTACCACAACCAAGAACTTTACCATTTGTAGGTAAACAAATTTTTTACTGCAACAGAATATATTTTGGACTACAGTGCGCCGGTCTGGGGTCTGGGCATAAATGCGTTGATGCCAAACTTAGGGTTATTAATTTATTTTTTAAAGCTTTTATAAGTACCATAGGGTTAACTTTAGAATATTTTACTGTAAAAATACTGTAATTGTTGTCGGAATATTTATTAAAAAGGTTTAAGTATTAAGCTGGCAAGTGGTAAATTTTGTGAGATTTTATACATGGGGGAGTACAACCCCATTAAGCCCCCCCCCCCTTCGCTACGGCCCTGATGGCAATAACAAGCTTAAAATTTTTGGTAAGGTAAATCCCAATAATTTAGGTATTATAAATAGATTCTAACGTCTAATTCCAGAAAAAAAATTGTCACTTTATAAATATTTGCTTATATCCAAATTATATTTTAATTTTAACTTTGTGTACTGTATTGAAAAGCGGAATTGAGCGATAAAGAAACGTAAGTTGAAAATGCACTTACCAATTACTTTCTTGGAAAGTGGACTGAATTGCGGGTTCGGAAGCATTCTTAGCGGCACACTATAGAATTTCTTGTAGGATTACGTAATCAGCGGGAGAGTAAACATTCCAAACTAATTTTTATCCTTAGCGGAGTTAACAATTATAAAAAATGCGTTGCGTTGTTCCTTAATACCAGGTTCTTGATAAAAGTGCCAATGTCACCCAGTTTCCGCGGTAACCTGATCAAAGTTGTTTTCTATTGTCAGCCTCAGCCGCCTGCGACGCGACATTCTGGTGCAAATTCAACTTATAGCGCGGTAAAAGAGAAATCTAAATCGCGAAAATAAGAATAAGGACATCTTCTTATAATGGAAGTGATTGATTATGCGGAAATGAAGACTAAAGAGTAATTATACCCTCAATATAATAAAATGTTACCCGTTTAGCGAATAACAAAAATAAAGAAATGTATTTCATGCAAATAAAACTAAAAAAAATGAGCGAATAGTAAACAAGTACCTTGACCATAATTTCGGAAAAGTATACTAGAATTACCTTTTCTATCTTAAAATTGCTTATTTTCTTTTTTGCGCACCATTTACTAAATGTTTCCAATTCTTTGGCATAACGGTATTTTTATTTTTCTGGTAAGAGGTCGACGCGTTCACATTCTTGAGTCTTCGAGACTGTCTACCGGTACTCCATCAATCATATTCTCTTCAATTTCTTCCTCGATCTCCATTTTCTACCCTAAGGTTGGATAATAGTCAAATATTCTTTGTATTTTTCTTTGTATCAAACTTAAGTGCAGAGCAACGATATAAGTAGAAAGGCCCTGTAATTTTTCGGTGAATTTAAAATTTTTAGATGGATATTTTTTGGATATTTCCCAGTAACATTTTACTAAATAATGTTAACTTGGACCTCTTCGGTTCGGGTCCAGTAACGTTAATTAGCTCACGAAGTCTAATTACGAAAATATTTTCAGCCCTAGTGCGAAAAAATGCAATTTTTAGCATGCATATAAGTGCCAAAAGTAGTTACTTCCTGCACGCTCATAGAAAAAATTACTTTTCGAAGGTCCATATTTTTTCAACCTTCGTTACATTAAAGAACAGCTAAAGTTGTTATTTTTTTTGAATAGACTCACACATGCTTTGGGAAGCGTTGCGTGACAAATATAGACGTAAAGTGGCATTTTATAGGCTTAATTAGCATGACTAGTTCCGTTCATAGTGCATGCAAACTCCCGTTAAAAAGCTCTTTAAGCTTTGAATACATAAAATACACCAATTAACATCCGAATAGGACGTGGCCTGCCAAGATGAGCACAAAATCCTGTTATCGCTTGATAGCCGCTGTTATGGCACTCTGCGTCTTCCGGAATTTTTCCGTCCATAATAATCGAATCTAGAAAATCTTCAGCATGACTTATCCACTGGAAGTAGGGACTACAAATTTCAAAGCGGCAATTTTATTAGAACTAATCCGCTTTATTGTTATAGTGCACAGATTCAAGTGAGAGGTTTGTTCCCTTTTATTATCCATAGAAACCTAACGATTATATCACGTTTTACAATTTTCAGTTTAGAGTAAACACCCACAAAAAGAGAATCCTAAATTAAGCACTAAATTTTCTCAAAAATTTGAACCAGGTTCGTAGTAATATGAAATTAAAATTAAAGTAGAACTTACCTACATTTAGCACACACTTCGATATAATGAAAAAATATACTGATCGCGCTTTCTTTGTGACAAAGTTCCAATGGATTTCGAGTAATTCTTTATAGAAACACTAAAAATACGCTCAAAAGTTTCTAGAATGAAAAAAATCGTCTCTTATTATAAGAATTATCCACAAATATTGATTAGGAATAAAATACTGGCTTTCTAGGTATTTCCGCCACTTTAAAGTTTACCGGCGATCTTGCTATTCTTATTATTTGTCTGTCCATTGTGTGTGTGTTTTCTAATTTTACCCTAATGAAATAAAACGCGCCATTCAGGAGGAGATTTGGGTGACCATTTTATTTCACCCCTTCTGCCAATCCACCGATTCGGAAAAGTAGTATTTAAAAATTTCCTTACGTTTATGCCAAAATGTGCAGGGGCACCGTCTTGCTGAAACCATGTTGACTGAATATTGGGACCTCTTCTAACTATAACTTCGGGTAATATTTTATTTGCTAACATTAGCAAATACTGCTTTGAAGTTAAATTTCCATCAACAGAAAAGGACCTATTATTTGGTTTTGAACGATACCTGCCCAAATGTTGAGTTTTTCACGGTATTGAATATGTGCTTCGTGCATCCAATGAGGATTCTACTTAGGCCATTATCGACAATCATGTCGATTAGCTGTGCCGTTAAGCATAAAGGTCGATTCGTCAGAAAAAATTATGTTATTAGAGGAATTACGATTTCCTTCCCATTTTTGCATCATGGTTCCTTCCATTTCATCCGGCGATCAAGATAATCTTCATAAAGTTCTTGGACCAATGTAATTTAATAGGAATGAAAACCGTTATCTTTAAGAATATTCTTGACAGATACGAAATCGACATCTGACTGGGTGGCCACTTAGCGTAAAGGTAAATTTGGATCTTCTACAAAATGCTGCAATACCTCTAAACTTTTTTCTTCATCGGTAGCCCTTTTCAGCCTTCCTGAGCATTGACGATCTTTGCAAGTTCCCGTTTGATGAAATCTTTGAATTTTCCTGATAAGTGTAGATTTTGAAATAGGGGGGCGGTCTGGAAATGTATCATTAAAAAATATTGCGTTTCAATATAAGATAAGGCTCGCGATCTCTGTTTCCTCTAATCATAAGCAGCGCAATAAGGAACATAATTTAAATATTAATTCCAACAACAAAATCAAATTTGACAAAGTCAAAAAATACTGTCACAAAAATGTGATCGGTGTTGTAAACGGTAAAATAATTAGGAAATAATATAACCTTAAGGCACCATAAACTTACAATGGTCTGCTACGCTATGAAGCCACTTCGAGGGAAAATCCTAAATTGAATAGACGTTTGCACCCCTTGTACCTAAGTACAGGTCAGTTTATTGTCGGGTAGTGTGTTTAGTTGACGTTTATTAAAATATTATTGCCATATTTCACTTGCTGAGGTAAGCGCCTAGTCAATTTAAGATTTTCCCTCGAAGTGACGTCATAACGTAGAATAACGTTGTAAGTGTATCGTGTCTTAAGGTACAACTTGTGTTAATAAAAATGACGTTATATCTTTTAAATTGATGGATTTAGGTATAGGATATGTAACAAGGCTCGCATAGAATCAGAAGACAAATCAAGAACTAATACTATCCCATTTAAAAAATGGTACATTGCTCTGTAATTTGTAAAGCACTCTGTATACTCAATACAATTTTTTTAGAATATACTATACTAAAAAAAGATCTATAAACTTTATTTGAAATATTTTTTGATCAGGGGCGACGTTTCCGAAATACTGGTGGTGTCCGGGACTTTTTGGACACAGTGTATACATCGAATATACAGGGTCGCCCAAAAAGTTATGGCTGACCAATGTCTCTTTCTTTATAAAGAATATTATGAAACCTATTAAAAATCGGTTTAAATGAGAGAAATATAAATTTTAAGATTGTTTGAACTTTTACAAACAATAGTAAACTTAAACAAAATGAGTATTCCTTCTAATACACAAAAGGAATCAAATCAATAGGGTTTCATAAATTCTTATAATAGCGAGATACAAATAAATAATACTTTAATTATCCCTAAATCATGTGTAATTGCATTGTCATCCCATTTTATTACTAATTCTTTTTAAAATCTATCAAATACAATAATGCCTTTTAGCTCCTATTCGTTTAAAATACACTTTCATGTGCCCTGAAAAACATTGCGTGACAAACATACTCGAAATGTGGAATTTTATAGTCCTAATTAGGGAGCTTTATCGTCCTTGACTAGATGTTGTAGTCTGGTTAATAATGTATGCAGCTAATTGATTGTTGGTGTTTTACTCACGTATAAAACTCAAACTAGTTTAAAGAAAACCTTTGCCATTGGTTGATTGAAAGCCTCAATTGTGTCCCCTGTATTTAAGGCGGGTAAACAGGCTGATGTTAAAAACTATCTTGCAAAAATATTTAAAATTATCCTTCATGATGACATTAGGATCAAAATAAAAGAAGAAGATAACGAGACTAGAGGTTAGGTGTCGAAATGTCAGAAAACTATTTTTATCAGATTAGGTTTTAGAAAGAATATACTACACTAGAGATAGATTAGGGTCAGGCATACTTTTATAATTAAAAGTCACTGACAGTATACATAGCATTTCTTTTCAGGATGTATTTTCTATATTTTTAAACGCAATAATTATATTAAATTTTCTAAGAAATTACAAGTAAATTTGAACTAATTAAAGTTTTACTAAGAAAAGTGGCTAGAATAATATTAAATAAAATAAACCTACATAGTTTTAAAAATACGTTATTACACCCAGTTTTAAATTGTTATTTTATTAAACATTATATTATTCTAAGAAGTAGGTAATAAGTTAACTCATTAAGTACGCTTTGTAATTTAATTAAGGATGCCACTAAGGGTAAAAACAAAGTAATAAGAAAGCAAAGAAAAAAGAAAATACAAATTTATCGAAATGAACTTGGGATACTAATAGACGTTGTAAAACAGAGTGAGGGCACTATAAACAACTGCAATACTGCTGAACTTGTTAAAAACCGCACAACTTGTTAATTTCTTTAAATCTTCTTATTTCCTTTATTAGACCGAAATATACTGCGAAAAAAAGGATCTGTTCTCCGAAACACTTTTTAAAGAAACTAACATTGAGGAAGACAATTCTGATAGATCAGTCTCAAGCTCCAGTTGTGAAAATAAGGTTAACTAAAGTATGTTTTTTTTTATAATAAATTAGTATTTTAGTCTACTAAACTTAGTTGCTTTAAACCGAACACAGTATTTTTTTATTTATTTTGTCGAAAAATAATTCTAATTTTTTGAGTGACCGGTACCTAGTAAGTACTACGTATATAGGTCTAAATTTAGTACAGTAATAACGTACTCTAATATATGTTTTTATCTGCCACAATTTTTGCCAAACGGCGAAGTAAAGTATCAATGTCCACTAATTTTCGATTTCGTTGCACTGTGTGGCGTCTCGACCAGGAATCTTCACAGTCGTCCTGATTGGGTTGGGACCTAATCCGTAGCTGAAACCAACCATCAAGTTTTAGCACAGCGACTGTAGAAAATAATCGTACTATATGAATTCTAGTGGTGAAACTGACATGCGTTTACATTATTTATTTTTAATTAACAATAAACTTTCTCCGTTAGAGGAAATGATGTCTTTACCTCCCTTATGATATAATTGCTAAAATAAACTAATCATAAAACAATGCCCTTTTGAACTAATAAAAAGTGTGCAAATTGTTAAGGGTGAACTCCTGCTATGCGGTGCAGGAAGCAAAGATACATCTTTTAATGCAAAACAAAAACCGTATCGCGGGACCCACTGTTTTCGGTAAATCCCATTGTCCTACAGGTATACGCGAGGGGCACAAATTCATGCGCAAAACTGCCCCACCGATTTTAGGGCGAAACATCGCCAGTCTTAAGGGCGCAATGGAGCCGTGATCATCCCCCCGGTGTTGGCAAATAATCGATTTTCCGACCCGGACGCCGCGAAAATCTCTCCTGGATTTCCGTGCGGTTTTTCTGAATTTCCGCAGAATTTAGAGGATACTGCGGACGGACAATTTGTGTTACGGTTTAAGGAAGCTTAAGTGGAAAGCTTTTTCCTAAAATAACGGATTAATTCCTTGTAACGTAAAAACTTTAGACTGTAATTTCAAATCTTGTTCAGTTAAAATTTACATTAAAATATATTTCTTGCTTTTTCGAAGAAAATACAAGACTAAATAGAATGTTTTAGTTACAATCATTGTTTTAAACAGCGTTTTACGTCATTTGGGAGAGCCTCTGTTTGTCAACCTCATGACCTATTATTAGTGTGTCTATTAAAAGTTACTATATTGTTCTTACGAGGAGTGATATCAAAGTTCGAAAATCATCAGATTTTTTCTGAATAGTGTTGTGATGTGAAGTGATTCTTAGTCTCTAGTTGCTCATATACTAGTGTTAAAAAGTATGATTTCCAGAATGGTTCTCTGGTCCATCCCTGTGATGCTGTTGCTGCATATAGGAGTGAAGGCAACTAAAAAAGAAGGTAGAATTTAAACCTTTTGTGAATGCTTTGTTGAAAAATGAATTGATTTCCAAAGGAGAAACTACCCGTTTTTTTTTAAATAGGTGTTGATAGGTAATATATTAAAAATGCAGGGGAATAAATTCTTTGCTGGTGCAATAAAAGGCACACAAAAATCTCGAGAGAAAAAAATATTTTTGATTCTGATGCAGGTGACCTCCTGCAAACGCGATTTCTGGGCCCCTATCCTTTATCAGGCAGACTTAGACTCAGAGTGTCTGAGGAAAATACCAGGTTCTACCGGAATCAAAATCAGACCCTTTACATCTACCAATGAGTTGGGTCTCGGTGAGATGTTGTGGCTCACGCCAACTAGGTCACCCAATGGTGTATGCTCCGAAGTTGCATTCGGCTGCTTACACAACATGATTTGCCCAATTTCTTCGCACCACTGTACGTCAAGACAAGGAAATTCTAAAAACTATTTTTGATCGTCATTGCGATATCTAGGCCCTTACCGTTCATCATGTACTTGTAGTCAAAGGAATTTGACATATTATATTGTCAGATGCCGAATGCAGTTTCGAAGCACACACCACTGGGTGAACTAGTTGGCGCGAGCCATTTCATCGCACTGATACGAAACTCATTGATGGATATAATAGTATATTATTAACCTAGGGACTAAAGTGTCTCTTTTAATCCCGCGGCGAAAGGTTTGTAGCCCGACCGTAGGGAGGGCTACAATTCGCCAAGGGATTAAAAGACACTTTAGTCACGATGTTAATATACTATTTTATGCACTTTAGGATAGGTAAAACGTTAAAGAAATAACAAAAAAAAAATCATACCGCTAAACGGTACTCTATTTCTAAAACGTCATCTTCAATGACTCGTACCATGATTTCTTTAAATCCCTATTTTCCGGGAAGAAAGTGGTACTTTAAATCCCTAGGGATTTAAAATTTACTTTAAATCCCTAGGGATTTAAAGTACCACTTTTTTACCGGAAAATAGGGATTTAAAGTACCCTTTAAATCCCTAAAGTGCATAAAGGGTTTTATTTTGCTTCTGGTACAACGTTGACTGTTTTTCAGATACCCGGGGTGTAACTCGCTTAATGAAGGGTAAGGACCCGGAAATCGCGATTGCTGGAGAGTACCTGGACTAGAGTTCTACAGAATGAACAAGGAAAACTTCTACCATTTACTACTACTTGCTAATATAATAAAGAATTTAACAACAGTTGTCTTTTATGATATTTGTATATGTTACGGTTAATTTGGATACTTCGCTAGTTTACAAACTAACCAGCTAGTTTGCAAACTAACTAAAGACACTGTTATTTTGAAGGAATCAGCCATTTCCCACAAAATAGCAGATGGTTTATAAACTAGCTGGTTAGTATGCAAACTATCGATTTGCTTCAGTTAAGATGAGGATTTTATTGAGGTTACCTTAACCTAAAAATTATGTTTTGTTTGTTGTCCAGAAAATCTAGCGAACGGTGGATCGGAGGGCACCCTAAGGTCGGAACAGGGTTAGCACCTGATTAGGGGCCCTGACCAGTCTCCTTCCTCGCAGGCGAAAAGGGATCGGTGCAAAAAAATCCACTATTGTTCCTTCCTCTGCGCATGCGCAAGCCCGGGATAAAAGTAGTACCCATCCCCTAGCCCTAGACTCTTGTGTCAAAAATACGATACGGTAAGGTGCAAACGTACGGTAGGGGTAGTGTTCAAATTAGCCAGTAAATTAGCTATTTTAGGCAACTAGGATAGTTGTAGTAATCGTATTAACTAAAGACAATTGGATAGTATACAAACTATATAAAATATCTAGTTAATATAAAAGCAATAATGAAAAATCTGTACATAAGGAACAATAGTGGATTTTTTCGCACCGATCCCTCTTCGCCTGCGAGGAAAGAGACTGGTCAGGGCCCCTAACCAGGTGCTAACCCTGTTCCGACCTTAGGGTGCCCTCCGATCCACCGTTCGCTAGATTTTCTGGACAACAAACAAAACATAATTTTTAGGTTAAGGTAACCTCAATAAAATCCTCATCTTAACTGAAGCAAATCGATAGTTTGCATACTAACCAGCTAGTTTATAAACCATCTGCTATTGTGTGGGAAATGGCTGATTCCTTCAAAATAACAGTGTCTTTAGTTAGTTTGCAAACTAGCTGGTTAGTTTGTAAACTAGCCAAGTATCCAAATTAACCGTAACATATATAAAACAATTTCTGGTCTCCTGTTTTAGACACGCCAATCTGCATCGTACTATAGAGATACAGGGGTTCTTCGTTGATGAAGCACGTTTCATATTTCATGCGACGAGATTTACGAAATTAATTTCTCTAGTGTGTTACCCGCCTTAGATATTTGAGAGTGCCGCGATTAATTAAAAAGAATCAAGAAGAGCTTGTTAAAACAAAAAATGTTTAAATAAAACTGATGTTTTCAAAATATCGTTGGTTTTTGTATTGTACAACCGGGCCTGTCTAATTAATATATTGGGTTAGATATACTTTATCCCTTAAAATTGAATATATACTTACAAATTTTTTATGGCCACAGAAGAAATAAGTTAGGAAAACATTCAGCTAATAGAGAAAATTTGTAAATGTAATAATAGGCAGAAGTAAAAAGGAAATATAAATGATTGAATAGCTCTAGGTAGTGACAATCGTTCTCTACGTTTAATTATTAAGTTGGATCTAATCAAAAGTTGGATAAAATATTTCTTCTTATGATTATTATTATGGTGTCACGCAGCATTCGCAAGCTTAAGAGACGGGGTGACTGTGGCTGCGAATTCGTATTAAGTAGTCTTATCCAATTATAGGTCCCTTATTTGAACAAAGATTATACACCCTTGCAAATGATATTATTTACTGGTATATTGGGCTTGTTCCCGTGAATATAAGTAACTTAGTATAAATATAGTAACGCTTGGTAAAGAGTTTATATGTTTATTTTTAAGTGTTTTTAGCATATTCTTAATTCCTAACATAAAATTATTTCTATTAAATATTATTAATCCCGATTTTTCGTGCTGTCCTGAGTTATGATTTGTCAGGTGAACTGCCGAAAACAATCGAGCTCTGCCTGATCGCTGCAGTAATACTTGCGTTCCCGCTCCCCGCTGCCGCAGCTTCCGTCGAGCCGCTAGCCGCCGTCAGTTCGTCATTACATCCGGTTTGTTATGATGATGATGATGGAGTATCGACAAATTGTTTTCAGTGAATACATATTTATTTAAAAAATCCTGCTCTTACAAAGTAAATGGCCAACAGTGATAAAAACTACACTTCAGGACAAATATATATATATATATATATATATATATATATATATATATATATATATATATATATATATATATATATATATATATATATATATATATGCTTTCATCTTGACTATTATCTGCCTACCTTACAAGAGTTCTAGCGGATTAGGTGTTATACAAGTAGAACCAAAAGTTGCTTTTTGCCCTAAATTTCTGAATACTCTGTAGTAAAATTAAGCGATGCAATGTTATTTCACTGTATTCTGTTTTTAAGCCTCATCTTTTTTTAACATTTCTTTTTTAGATCCATTTTAATATCTTTATTCTAAAAGGAAGCACAAATTCTAGAAGAGAACTATGCAGTTTACAATGAGCAAAAACTGAAAAAAAAACACTACATTAAATTATTACAGATTTAACAAATAAAACAAACAGTAATATCGTGTATTGCCTCTTTGTGCTCTAATAATTTCTGCCATGCGGCGTGGCAAGCTCTGAACGCAATTATCAATAATTGCCTCTTGCAGAATACCTTGCCACTCTTTCAGAAGAGCCATTCGGAGATCTGGAATAGTTTCTGGTTGTCGGCTGCGAATAAATCGTTCCTGATACGAGTATGTCCCACACGAACTAGATCAGATTTAAATCTGGGCTGCGAGGGGGCCAATCTAATCGTCCATATGATCCAGATAATAATCATTGCCGGGCCTGGCATTATCTTGCATTAATAAGAAATTCTGACCAACAAATGGGACGCTAAACACCTGGAGACAACGATCTGCAGTTAATCATTTTCGAATAAAACTAGGTCCGCACGAGCACGCAATGAAATTTCAGCCCACACCATGATATTACCGACTCCAAAAGGTGTTCTTAAGATCACACAGAAAATAGTTCTCCTCGTCTTCCTATAAAACTCAAACGCTAGACTGATCGCATCTTGTATAGTACTCCTGGCTTTGCCCAAGACATTTGCAATTTACCTTGAAACATCTCTTAGCCGCATATTAAGAAAAAACCTGAAATTCGCTAATGGCAGTACACTGACACTTAACAAACAATGGAAAAAGCAAAAACAATATCCTCGATATTACCACCAACGGAACACCACTGTTGCTTAGCTTAAAATGAGTTTTAACGTTATTTACATAAGGTTTTTAATTTTTGTTTAGATTGCAAACTGCATGGTTCTCTTTTAGAATTTACGTTTCCTTTTCGAATAAAGATATTGAAATAAATCAAAAAACTTGAACAACATTTTACTAGTCCGTTTTTTTTGTCCAGAAGTGTATTTATATTAATAAAAGCCTAAAAAGTTTTCAAATAATGTGGCTTCCAAATTAAAAAACATAAACTGAAGAATGGCAAAACATTGATTTATTAAAAACAATATTCTGCTTTATTTCTATTGCTTACAGAAAAGGAATAATATTGTAAATTTAATTTTTTTTAGTCTTCCCACTGGTTTTACAAACTAGTGGATTGGAAATTAAAACAAATTTTAAGTAACTTTAATTGTGTGTTCCATTTCTGTGAAAAAAAAATCAATAAAATAAATAATTGTATTTTCAGTGAATAGGTCCTTGTTCAAAAAAATTCTGTCTTCACAAAATAAATGACCAACAGCGAGTAACAAAACTATCTATTTTATTAAAACCCTGAAAAGTTTTAAAACCATTCTGTAAATGGGCTTTTAAATTAAAAAATAACATTTTTGTTTTTGCAAAATCAATACAAAAAACAAAAGGCATAAATATTTTCTGTCAACACTATTATAAAATGACAAATGGATAAATATTGTTTTAATACATCTATTTGAAAGCAATATTCTAAATTATTTTTAGTATTTGCGAGGAAGAAATAATATTGTAACGTAACCGGAATTTAAATGATTGCAATTTTTAAGACTTCCTAAAAAATGTATAATAAAAATTTATAATAAACTAAATTGTACTTTCAATGAATAAATCTTTATTGAAAAAAACCTGTCTTAATGCACCACAGAATATATAGTTATTATACTTTTTATTGGTAATATTAACATTAATTAAAAATTTAAAAAATGTTTTGATATTTGGAGAAAAGCGACCTAAAACTAGGTGTACAGGGTTTCCGAAAAGTCATGGTATGGGCAAATATATTTGCTATTAGCAAACATAGGGACACCAAATTTTAGGTGTATTTTATTGGTTAATAAATCTATTTTTAATGTAATTTAACTTTTTTAACCCCTTTGAGGAGCGACGCTAGAGAGTTGAGGTCAAAAGTTTTATATGTAACCTTATGCCGTGTGGAACCTCATTGTCAAGGTCTTTTAAAAAGAAACTTTTTACCGCAAACCCGAGGTCCATATCTTAATTTGTTTTTAAAAGCAAGCGTATAAAAAATAAAAATCGTAAAAATAATTAAAAATTTAAGTATCTTTATTTCTTTTATTACTTTAAAATTTGTTCAAAATGACTACCATGAACTTCCTAGCAGCAATAAAATGAATTTTGGAACTCTGCCAACAAGTAACACCTGCCATTCTCGAAAATGTGGGAAGTGCGTTCCAAAATCGACTTTATTACTGCCAAGTAATTTTTGGTGGTCATTTTTTAACAACTTTTAAAGTAATAAGAGAAATAAGTGATTGGATTTTAATGTGGATCCATTTTGACTCAAAAAGAAAAATAAAAACCGTGGAAAATTTCCACTTTTCAGCGGTTGTAGGTTTAGGTAAATGTATTGTAAAACGAAAGTATTTAAAGTTTTATTTATCAATCCTTTTTCGATTCGATGTTTCTTTTTCGAGTTATTGGGTTCCAAAGAAGGTCTGCAAATGGCATTTTTCGACCTACAAAACTAAAAAAATTACTTGCCATTGTCCGGTCGTCACCAGTTTCAATAGGGTTCTGAAGCTCAGGGTCCTCTGCAACCTCCAAAAATTTAAATCGATTTAATTCAATTTTGCGACCTGTACCCGATTTCAACGGAAATTTCGCCTTTGACGTTTTTTTCCCTTTTCTACCGCTACTTCGACGGATTTTGTTCTGAAGAACTAGCCGGTATTATTCCCCCCTTGACTGTTCCTAACAGAACAACATGAGGCGCGTTGCGTATGCATCCCTTAACTGTCCAGCTACAAAAGCCTAGAACAGACCACTTCTCCCGCTCATTCATACCTAGGGTCTCCAGATTATGGAACAAATTGCCTGCAGATGTTTTCCCTTCCCGTCCCAACCTCCAATCCTTCAAATCCCGTGTCAATAGACTCAATTTCCATTCCCTGCAGACGCCCACGGTAAGTTAGTACTTAGACTTGAAGTCTACGTGGGATATAACTGAATTTTTTACATAAGCCAGTTGCACTGTTCCTTTATTAACCCAGAAAATTCGATTGCTTCCCCTCTGACTGTTTCCGAGAATAACAAACCCCTTCGACTTCAGGTTAAGCTTTACGTTATTTTTGATAATCGCCTAACGTCACTGTTCACTTCCCGACGTCATTTTTCACTAAGGGCAAATTGTAATTGTTTGTAATGACTTTCTTCCTTAAATGATTTATACAATAAAAATATACGTGCATATTCCTTATTCTCAAAATAAATGGAAAAATTAATCCATTTTTCACATGATTATTTCTGGTCGATTAACAATTAGCTCTGTAAAAAAAGCGTGTTTAAATGTTACCTATTTTGACCTGGAACTATACTTCAGTGTTAAAAATTTTATATTAACAGCAGGAGTTAATACTCCTAAAGTGTTATAACATCCTTGCCTACTGCAAACAAAACTAGTTTTAACGTAATATGTTATTACCAAACTTTATTTTACTATTATGGATAATTATGGCATAAAAATGCTTTTATTATAAGCTTGTTTTTAGATTACTAGAAACTCTCGTAACAAATGCTAAATTATAGGGCTAACTCACCAACAAGAAAAATGTTTGTTTAACTGTAAGTGTTAATTTATCATTATTGCCACCCCTTAGTAAGAGATGGCAGCAATAATAATATGAAATTTCGATTTTATTAGTCATAACAAAAAAAGCAAATTCTAGGTTTGAAAATAATAACCGGTTAAACTGTAGATCGTTGGTATACTTAATCCCATGGAAGATTTAAATTTTAATTTCTAGCAACATTCTGTTTCCACAACTTGAACTTTGGTCAGGGTCGGACTTCACATTGTTTATCATAATTTATGACTGTACTCCCAGGGGAACAGAATTTTTCTGGAATTAATTTACTGACATCGTATGTGCAGAAACATGAAAAACAATTAGAACTATCAATAAGTTTAAATGAACATGTGGTGATACTTGCCACCAATTTCACGCCGCTCTTGGTAAGATAATTGTTTTCTAGTTTAAACTAAACAAATTCGGACCGACAAATAAATTAAAAAAAGAGTTTAGCCCTAAAATCGTCAAAAACAGAATTAACGAGAAACCGATCAAAGCTTAAACTTATTTTCATTAGATCACCCCGGCCCCCCAGGTAGCATTTTAACAACTTCAGTCCCCTTTCCTAGAAAAAAATGCTAGTTACACCTTTGACTTGTATTTAAAGCTCTTCGAATCTCCAGTTTTAAACATTTTAAATTGGAAAGAGGTCCATTTGAAATGTAACGTTTTTTAAATGAAATATCAGTTTCTTTTTATTAATGCGCCAACATTTATCACAAATGATTTTTTCTTCAGAAAACAATAATATCAATGTATTCATCTTTCTGTCGGTCACTGTATTACGTATATATATATATATATATACGTAATTTATTAACCCAGAAAATTCGATTGCTTCCCCTCTGACTGTTTCCGAGAATAACAAACCCCTTCGACTTCAGGTTAAGCTTTACGTTATTTTTGATAATCGCCTAACGTCACTGTTCACTTCCCGACGTCATTTTTCACTAAGGGCAAATTGTAATTGTTTGTAATGACTTTCTTCCTTAAATGATTTATACAATAAAAATATACGTGCATATTCCTTATTCTCAAAATAAATGGAAAAATTAATCCATTTTTCACATGATTATTTCTGGTCGATTAACAATTAGCTCTGTAAAAAAAGCGTGTTTAAATGTTACCTATTTTGACCTGGAACTATACTTCAGTGTTAAAAATTTTATATTAACAGCAGGAGTTAATACTCCTAAAGTGTTATAACATCCTTGACTACTGCAAACAAAACTAGTTTTAACGTAATATGTTATTACCAAACTTTATTTTACTATTATGGATAATTATGGCATAAAAATGCTTTTATTATAAGCTTGTTTTTAGATTACTAGAAACTCTCGTAACAAATGCTAAATTATAGGGCTAACTCACCAACAAGAAAAATGTTTGTTTAACTGTAAGTGTTAATTTATCATTATTGCCACCCCTTAGTAAGAGATGGCAGCAATAATAATATGAAATTTCGATTTTATTAGTCATAACAAAAAAAGCAAATTCTAGGTTTGAAAATAATAACCGGTTAAACTGTAGATCGTTGGTATACTTAATCCCATGGAAGATTTAAATTTTAATTTCTAGCAACATTCTGTTTCCACAACTTGAACTTTGGTCAGGGTCGGACTTCACATTGTTTATCATAATTTATGACTGTACTCCCAGGGGAACAGAATTTTTCTGGAATTAATTTACTGACATCGTATGTGCAGAAACATGAAAAACAATTAGAACTATCAATAAGTTTAAATGAACATGTGGTGATACTTGCCACCAATTTCACGCCGCTCTTGGTAAGATAATTGTTTTCTAGTTTAAACTAAACAAATTCGGACCGACAAATAAATTAAAAAAAGAGTTTAGCCCTAAAATCGTCAAAAACAGAATTAACGAGAAACCGATCAAAGCTTAAACTTATTTTCATTAGATCACCCCGGCCCCCCAGGTAGCATTTTAACAACTTCAGTCCCCTTTCCTAGAAAAAAATGCTAGTTACACCTTTGACTTGTATTTAAAGCTCTTCGAATCTCCAGTTTTAAACATTTTAAATTGGAAAGAGGTCCATTTGAAATGTAACGTTTTTTAAATGAAATATCAGTTTCTTTTTATTAATGCGCCAACATTTATCACAAATGATTTTTTCTTCAGAAAACAATAATATCAATGTATTCATCTTTCTGCCGGTCACTGTATTACGTATATATATATATATATATATATATATATATATATATATATATATATATAATAATCTTTATCGATGGAATACAACACCTGATCAAAAACATGATAGGGCCACACTAGGCAACCCTTCAAAAGCGCTAACCATTGGAAAGCTCCTTCAAGTGACGGGCTTACTAACAGGTCACTGCAGCTTAAGAAAACACGTACAAAGATTAGGAATCCACACTGGTCCCATGTAGACTATGTGGTGAAGGGGAAGAAACCGCTTCACACATTATTTACAGCTGTAAAGCACTGACTCGCAGAAGATTCAAGATATTTGGTAGAATCCAATGCGATGACAGCCTCCCGCATGGTAAGCTTGGAAGAAACCCACCGGATCTGATCAAAGGAACCGGGCTTGTCTGACAAAACAGTGGTGCCACTGGTGCCGCCCAAGCAAGCCACGACGTTGCAGTGCGAAGAAGATCAGAATACACATCTGACCCCCGCTCTCAACCAACCAACCAACTAATATGAAAGTAAGTTATCATGTCAAATATTCAATAAAAACAAAAAAAGGTTACCAAATCCTCACTACTTGGCCTGGATGTACTAGGAATGCAGTAATCGTGATCCATAGAATATTAATAATATCTAAAAATGTCAATAAAAAGTAAGCACATTACTCCACAAAATTGATTTTATCTGAAATTATGTAACTTGAAGCGTATATTACAAAACTGAATGTGCTGAATACAGTCGAAAATAACAGAACAACATAACCTCTAAAATATGGTAATTTAAAAAGAAAATTTTAAAAACTATAAGCTTTTCCACTAAACTACTCGTTTAGATTTGTAATTTACGCTGCAAAACATATAATTCCTATAACACTAATTAATTGTGGAGTAATGTTTGTCTAGATAATTGTTAAACAAATAAAATATGTTTATCTGCTTACTTTTCAATAAAAGGAAACACGTTACAGATACACAAAGTCCAACAATATAATACAAAACTGTCTAATAAGCACAAAATAATCAAAATAATGACAAAATGCTTCCTGACAACACTAAAAACCCACAGCAATATTCCTAAAAATAAATTTTAATTTCACACGTCATATATCAAAATCGGAATAACGGGACGGTTCTGTAAATAGCGAAGGAACGCGGAATAAACAAGATGGGTTGAACACTGCCGGAAAGGGATATGCCGGTGCAAAGACGTAAGAAAAGGAATCTACGTGGAATTTGATGTGAGGTGCTGCCCATATTTCACCTGTTGACGCGTACATGTAAACATATGGCCATTTATATATCCATCTCTCATCAATTCAGCGATTGTCTGTGTACGCGAGGTGTTTTCTAAATTAGCGAACTTTTAAATTATAAGTTGCAAAATATATTTAACATGTGTCATCGGCCGCCATTAAAATTTTAGGTGGGATTGAGTATACTAGGATGATAAAAACTAAACACCTTCAATTAATACCTAATTATAGAATACATCCACAAAAAAATTATTCACTAAAATTTTTATATGCCTAACTCATTTTTTTGACAAACATAATTTTTTATAAATACAGGTTTGAATACAGGGATATTATTGCTGTGCAAATATGCTAACAATTAATAAAAAACCTTTTAATTTTCAAAAACTCATAACTCTATGAAAAATGAGGCTAAAAAATTTCTAGAAGATGCAAATGAAAGCTGTTTAAGTCTAGTTTAAAAAAATATGTTTATTAAATTTCAATAGGCAGTAAAAAGCAGCGATCAAAATAACGAAAAAAAAGAGTAAAAAATGACATTTCCAATACGGGGGCTACTTTGTGTATATTTGTCCCAGATAGATCATCACTTAGACTACAAAGCGCCGTTTGGTTCATCCCGAAACCTTTTACCGATCAAGAGATATTTGATTTTGTCCATTTTAGCATCGGAATAAATTACTGTGCGCCGTGTATGGCTTCGCATCAGGCGAAACTGTTCCCGTTTGTTTAGATCAGTTCGGCCTCTCTATGTATGGAGACCTTAACAAAATATAGCATTTATTATGTGTCCCCTTATTTATTGTAATTGTCTTTTGGTTTGATAAACCACAGTAGCGTGATTGTATCCACAGACGAGCCGGTCAGGCGAAACTATTAGAAATGGCTTCAGTCGGGCCCAATTGGCGACGATCTTCAAGGCCAATATTTATGTACATACACAGTATGATTCTACATTCGGTCAGGCGGATCTGAAGTCAAACATCTCCATGTATGGGAGCCTTCGGAATTCCTTGTGAAGTGACCTTGATTTCCTTTTGTAATTTTTCAACTGATGGTTTTAAATCTACATTAACAAATTCACAAATTTTAACACTTCGGAGAATTTAACGTATCTTTAATAATTCCATCTTCGTGTTTTTATGACGTATTAATTAATCCCCTTCGGAAAAATAGCCTCGTCAGTCAAAATGTACTAATTAAGAAAAAATTCGAAAAAGTTCAAAATTTCCAATTTAAATTATAAAACTTTTTAAATTGTCCCATATTAATGAAGCAAATGGCTGTTGATGATTTTTTGCTTTCAGTGTATTTATTAAACAACTTTTGAATTAAGAGATAAAAATGTTTACTGGATGTGACAGCAGAAAAGGGGTTTTCGCTCTTTCGAGATTATTTTGCATTAAAGAACTGCAGAAAGAAAGTTAATTATAATCGATGTTTTTGCTTTAAACTGGGACAAATAAGGCAATTCTATCAAAAAGCACGATAATATTGATTTTTGTTTTTTGTTAGACGTATCTTTTGTGAGTTTTTAGCTCAGTGTCATAAATAATTAAGTAACCTTATCTACAAAAACAGATATTGATTATAAAAGGGCAATTATAACTGTTTTTTTAGTAGTAGTTTATGAATCGCTCTGCATATTTTATCTCAGAAAACTATTTTAGTGTAATGGGTAACTAGAGCATAACTTGCTGCGATGTACCACTTCTTATTATTGTGACAATCAGTTTGTGATTTAATAGTTTAGCTTATAATTACGCAAGATTCCCGAATGCTTTGTATTGTCGACTTGTTGACAATACCTAATATAATCTTTGTCAGATGATAAACTTAAAGAAACATTAGGACACAGAAGTATGTTCCAAACAAATAAAATATGGCAACAACTGACCGAAAGGTTTAACATATACCCTTTATTTTATGACTATTTCGTCACTGCTTTTCTCACCACTATATCGTGGTAAAACCTGACCATCTTATCTCTGAATTCCTCTCCGCTGAAGTTATCGTCTTGGGCGACTGTAACGTTCATAGCAAGGAATGGCTAAGATCCACAAAAACTGACCCAAAAGGAAGAACGGCTGCAAACTTTGCAATCAGCAAATCGCTCACCAATTTAAGTCAACATACTTTCCCCGCGTTTCTACCCATAATCCAAACCCACAAGGTATTTTTCTTATCACCCATCCAGAGTCATACTTAACATCGGTAAGCGCTCCCATTGGTCGCTCAGATCATGGAATAATTACCGTCTCTTATCCCATACGTCCCGAGTTCGTTGAAATCATGCCAGAACGCACTATCTGGCACTACAATTCTGCCAGCTGGCAGAAACTTCTTCTCTGCTCATCTGCAGCCTGTCCCGAAGAAAGGTTTCAAGTCCCTTCTATCCAAATATAGACCTATCTCTCTTCTGTCTGTTGTCAGCAAAGTAATGGAGAAAGTCATCAACTTGTAAATTCAAAAATATTTAGAAAAACACAAAATCGTCTATGATAGACAGTACGGATTTCGTCACCAAAGATCGACAGCTGATCTCCTTAGCTTTGTCACACATTCCTTCCCGTTCCCTTCCCAACCTCCAATGCTTTATAGTCCGTGTCAACATATTACATTTCCCTTCTCTTCAGACGCCCACGGAACGTTAGTACTTAGGCTTGAAGTCTACGTGACCTCTCAGATAAAAAAAATATATTAGAATTGGTGACAGCCATTTCTGTCGATTCAGAACTGTGCATTCAAATTAAAAATGATGATTAGAACCAGAGACTATAAATAATATAGACACACTCGAATATACCGAAAAGTCGGTCGCTCTTGAGACATTTGGTGGGTTTACTAGTTTATGGTTTAAAAGTTTGTTTGTCCACCATTATATATACATGTAGATACATAGTATACGTATACATATTTATATAATGGTAGACAAACAAACTTTTAAGCCATAAACCAGTAAACCCACAAAATGTCTCAAGGGAGACCCGCTTTTCGTTGGGCGGCAGGGTTCGTCTAGGTATTATTTAGTCTATGCTAGAACTGATTAAAAGTACTTGTAATAATCACCTAAGTTAAAAATATCTCTTTCATTTCATAAAATCAGAATGTTTCGAGTGATTTAATGATCAAAATTGCATGGCTACATCGGCAATCAATCAATTTCTAATTAACCTTTTCGATAAATTACTGTTTGTTATAGAAACAAATTATTTCGGCCTGAAATATAACTATCAAATGCGGTGGGAATCAACATATGTACGTTCGCATTTATTGCTCCTCTACCTTACAATTTTATTTTTAATTTTAATGAAGGTAAAAGGGTGAATCAGCAACTACCTTTAATATGGAAGCAACAGATGTCTCGATTATATAACTTAAATTTTAATATAAGACATTTTATTGGGAAAGTATTATTTCGTATGCCGTATTATCATTTGGCTTTAGCCGCCTTTCTTCACTTCTACCTAAAAATACTTATTACAGTTAATACAGTTACAATACAATACAGTACAATACTTAATACAGTTACGTAATCTTTTTTCAGTTATAATACGTATATTATGTAGGGAAACATATTAAAAATTATAATTTTAATTAATGACAAACATAATAATAGAATACTATTTAGACATATTGCAGTTTTGACAAATTAATATTTTTATATTCTGTAATTTTAATATCAATAAAATCATGACGTTTCTTAGGCTGTAGTAAGAACTTCGGTGTACAAGTCACCTAACTTTGATCAAGATTAAGTTTAACATTAACCACAGTTATAAATACGTAAAAATAAAAATATTATTTCATACTTTTTAGTGGCTATTTCTTTATTATTTTCTTAATTTCTGCATGTAAAAAATACGTTTCTGGCGTTATTAAAATTTAGAGTTAATTATAGCAACAACATTCAAAATGAACATTTTTGGAACAACCCAAATCAAAACCTATAGAAAATGAGCATGATGCTTAGGACAAAATTAGGTATAAATTTTGCAAAAACCGATCAAATCCGAGATGTTTCAATGTTCTACTCTAATTTTATCCAAACTATGCATTCCATAAAGAAGGTTTTTGTTTCAAAGTATTCGTTTTAAATATACTTGGTTTAGACAAATCACATTATTTTTATTTTTTAACATAAGAATTTTTATCAAGAATATCCAAAATGTTCCTAAAATTAGGAAATGAATTTTTTGATTCTTATTTTACTCCATCCGAAATGCTTATTCCGAGCGATTTTGCGACGACTTGCTAACATGACACTTGTATTGCCAACTTCTTAAATAACAAAAAATTGTATTTAGGTACCGACCTCCATCACAATTTATAAAATGACCTTACGATGTAAAATATAGAGAGTACTTTGTCCTCATTTGTTGGAAAACTTTCTTGAATCCATTTATTTTATTTAGTTTTGTCTCAAAAATTTCCCATGGGTCTTTCATTTTGTCCATACAGCTATGGTCAGGCCACGCAATTTCTATAGCCCATTTTCATGAAAAGAGACGAACTTCTACATAAAATTTGGATTTAAATTTCACACTAAACAATCGTTACAACAGTTATTATCAAACAAAAAACACTAAAATGCTGAACTTGTACATATAAATATTCAAAGAACTGAGGAAGCAGTCAACGCACAATATTTTATAACCAGTGGCGTGCCTTCAGAGGCGGAGGGGGCACAATGATTTGGGGGCACCAAAATTTTTTCCTTTTATCGGAGTGTATATGGTTATAGTAGGCAGTGAATCCCCATGAGGGCGCGAGGGCGCCGTTACGACGAGGGCGGGGGGGGGGGGGGGCTTGAGCCCCCTAGCCCCCTCGGTGTCACGCCACTGTTTATAACCTAACATGGTTATTTATGCATAAACATTCAAGAAATACTAACCATAACTCACCGAATGACGGGGCTTAAGAACTACTACACACTAAGCTTATTCCGCAATTAATTTTGGGGTTTAACTATATTTCTGTTATCCATCGCTATAAGCCGATCGAAATAAGTTAAGGATATTGTGGGTCCTCTGAGAAAAAAAGTTTTAAAAAAGTGCAACCTTCCACAAATAGTAAAACTTCAGGGCCAAGAGAAAAAAGGTTGCGTCAAATTATGGACCTACACCAAGGCGAGCTACTAGAACCAGGGAACAAGGAGACAGTATATACGAGATAAAGGTCGTCCAAATAAATTAAAACTCCTCGAACCTAAATTGGAAATAAGACCACTTCTCTCGCTCATTCGTACCTAGGATCCCCAAATTATGGAACAGATTTTCTGCAGATGTTTTCCCTTCCCGTCCCAACATTCAATCCCTTAACTCCCGTGTCAATAGACTACATTTCCCTTCTCCTCAGACGCCCACGGAACGTTAGTACTTCTGCTTGAAGTCTGCGTGGGATGAAAAAACAGCTTAATCGTAGCATGGAGGCAAAGTAGCAAGATAACTCAGGTAGGAATTAAATAGGCACTTTTTAACAAGAGGAAATTATTGCTGAAAATAGGCCAAACACTGTGACAAAATTGAACTGTCACAACTAACATACCCACATATAGCTTATTCTTTGTTTACAATTTACATCACTGGCGAAATATTATATTTTGTATCATCAACCGACATCAAAGTAAACTCACTATTCTTATAATTTTTTAATGCAAAAATAGTTTCCACATTGTTTTTTTTTATAATATTTTAAATACTTTTCTAAGATGCAGGTGTTTCAGATCTTTTATTGACATTAAGACAGGGAAAATTAGAAATATATTAATTATTTTTAATTGCATGACAAGAGTTATTCTTATTTTTACCAGATATTGGGCCAAATGGTGGTTGTGGATAAAACACTCGTATAGGGAAATTAACATCGTAAAAATATTAAAAAACGCAAAAACTATTTACTGTTTTTAACAAATGTTAACCCCGTTTCGTATGACATAAAATATTAAAATATATGTAGAGTTTTGGAAGAAATTCGATAAACGTATCGAGTTTTTACGGGACACTGGGTACAAAATAAAATTTTGATTTCTTAATGAACTATATGTCTACATTGAAAAGTCTTTAGTTTTTTACAATTCTGCAACCACCATGTTTAATAAAATCACAATAGTAGTAATTGACGCTTAAGAGGGAATCCCCAAAATCCAACGTGGGATATGTGTTTGTGTTTACACAATTAAAATTAATGTCGAACACGATATATCCTAATAGTGATACATGTTTTTTGAATTCATAGATCTATTTCTCAACTAAATAAACAACATGTATTTCTTCAAATCCTTGCTAGATATTTTTCTACAAATTTCGTTTTTCTTTTTTAACATCCATCCAAACACTAAAAGAATGCTTATTTAAAGGCATTACTTAAAAAAAACTATTTGGTAAAGCACTATAATCAAGCTTTGATTTAATTTAGTTTTTAGAGTGCTTGATGCAGCGTTATACCAAGAATTTAATTAATTCCACGACAATAAACATTAAACTAGAGCTTTGTGTATTTCCTGCTACCCTTACACAAAGGGTTAATTTCGTAAAAAAGCTCATTTTCTGTTGACGCCTCTTTTATTTAATGAGAATGGGTTACACCAGATATTCATTAAAACAATTTGATTAAAGTCGGCTGTAAACATAAAAGAAGAATTCTCTATAAAATCTGAAGAACCTTTAAATAATGTGGGCTGCGGCTGTATGGAAACCTACCTCATCGTGTTAGGGGAAAATACGCCCACGTCTAAATTAAATATTTTCAAAGAAGATAGGTATCGCTTATACCAAAAGCACGGCGATTGTTTCTCTCAAAAATAAACAAAAGTTTGAAGAAGAAAGGAGCAGTGAATGCACAAAACTCATCGGTAATCAAAAACTCTGTTCGGCAAAAGACGCAAGCGCATCGGAAACCTTCGGGTCGGCCCACACTGGTTTTACGCCAATACTAAGGTGCGACAAAAATACAAAATCCCTATTTTGTGGGTTTTATGACCAAAACAACTTCAGTTTGGTGTATAAAACCTTTATTAGCAGAAATAGTGAACGTAATTACATTTTTTAAATAAACATAGGTACACTTAAAGATATCTTAAAACCTAAGTAGTTCTAAAACATCTTTTGCAGAAGAGATTTATTTTTTTAGGCAACTTTCTGAGCCCTGTTATTACTGGATCACAGCTCAGGAGAAGACTGTCTAGAATGTCCCTGTTTACGACATTCCTGGACATCCCCGATTACCGAAAATCAGGGATAAATGTAGACCAAATTTAATTGGATTGCCTAAAAAGAGGTCTATTTTTTTTAAATTTTGGACTCGAAGACCATCGAGAAGTTCTTAAAATGCGAGAAGTATTCAAATATAAACTAAACATTTGCATGAAAATACCTTTTAGGCGTAGCCTAACTGCAGCAATATAAATCAGTATTAAGATTTAAAAAATATGTTGTAATGATGTACAGGGATATCCAAATAAAAGTGAACAAGTCATAACTTTTTTATTCTTAAAGATCATTCATATATCTTATCAGTAAAACAATTGAGCATAATAAATAAAAAAAATATATAAAAATAAAATAATAAATATAGTATAAATAAGAATAATAGAATATAATAAGAATATAAAATAAAAAAATATAGTATCAAACATCGATTTTCTCGCGTATTTTAAACTGGATGGTATAATTTTTGTCATATTTTTGGATTCTAGGAGAAGTTCTAGACATATTTTGTATAACATACCCTGTGCGATTTTTCAATCGTTTCTGAATTATTTCAAATTAAAAATTATTTACCATAAATATACTTTAAATGTAATAATTATCCCGGTTGCGAACGAAATACCTGCTACCTTTTTAAATTGTCTTCGTAGGTAAGTCAAAGTTGATGTCAAGGTTGACAATAATGCTTTAGTCACCGTGATTTTATAATTTTATTTTTATGCAAAATGTCTGGGGGTTATTCTATTAATGAGAGATATCAAATTTTAAAATTATATTTAAAAAATATCAACAATGTTAGAGCGGCTTAAAGACAATATGAAGAAAGTATTGACGAGGGACAAAGAAAAGGGACCTAGCGATTTTGTTATATTTTCAAGGGAACAAGGTGACGTCACTGACAGTTAAACATTGGGTATTGAAATATAAGTTGCACAGAAGTTAATGATTTCGGAGAATGTTGCATTATCCAGAAAGTTGACGAAAATGTTGAAGTTGAAAAAAAATTGACGTCAATAGACTACATTTCCCTTCTCTTCAGACACCCACGGTACGTTAGTACTTAGTCTTGAAGTCTACGTAGGATGTCTTAGATAAAAAAAAGGTGGATATTACCAGAACAGCTGGTTTTTTGTGTAATTATCCATTTGAGCCGTGCAATAGAATATCTAGGAATCCTCATTACGCTATTTATTGTCTTTAAATTAATTAAACTCTTAACAGCGGTTTTAGCAACGGTGCATCGAGTGCTATAAAGATTAATTTAAAGCAAAGCCACTTTTAAAGCTGGAAAATAAAACGCAGTAACAAGCAATAAACTTTAAACAATTGGTTGGCTTATCGGAAAACAGTCTTTAATAGCAAGGGGTATTTTAATATTCTGTATTACGATTTTGAAGCAACCAAACGAAAACAATGAAAAATTTAAGAACTATTATACAGGGTGTTACAAAATTCGCTGCACAAATTGGAATGGTTGACTCCTGGGGTAGTCGAGAGCAGCGGTTCCCAAGGGTTCCGCCGCGTACTGATAAACAATCCAGCGCACTGGATCCATTTTATGTGGTCTATTAGGCTTCTAGTTTTGCGGGGTAGTAGAGCCACACCACCTTTTGCAATTTTTCTTCTGTCACAATTTTTGAATATATTATTGCTAATTTATAACCACACTTTTATGATTTTTTAATATCCACTGTTTGTGTTTTTTCTTAAAATAATTTATGGTGCAATAATATTTCGTACATTATTTGTAAAGTAGTGACCGTATTTCATACAATATATTTCATATAAATCGATACATTCTGCCGCCCTAATTCATTTATATTCTTTTTTGATTTCGTACTTTTTTTTCTTATACGTAGCGTGCAATTTGTTGGAATGTGAGCCTTAGCTTGTTCAGACCAATAGGAGAAGGATATAATTAATTTCGTCTAGACAAGAAAATTAGTTTAGGGAAATTTAATAAGAAATATTCACAAAAAGTGGCCCTTTTATGAAACGAGACCCAAAGAGAATGTTTTATATTATTTTGTAAGACTCAATATAATTCTGACCTGTTCGAAAGCGTATATTAATTAATTATATTAATTTATTCGCTTGGCAAAATATGAAGAAAAATGGACCGCTAGTATTAAAAGTTCTATTCACGAATTATACTGGGTGTCCGAAATGTGTCATTATATATAATATCTTTGCTATCAGTGAATATAGACACAACATTTTAGGTGTATCTTATTGGTAAATAAATCTACCTTTTAATGTAATGTAACCTTTTAAACCCCTTTAGGGGTGACGCTAGGGAGTTGAGGTCAAAAATTTTAAATGCCACCCTATGTCGTGTGGTACCTCATTTTATAGGTCTTTAAAAAAGAAACATTCTACCGCAAACGCGAAGTCCGTATCTTAATTTGTTTTTAAATGGCAAGCCTATAAAAATTTAAAAATGGTAAAAAGATGTAAGTACCTTCATTTCCCTTATCACTTTAAAAATTGTTTAAAATGACCACCAAGAACTTCTTGGCAGTATTAAAGTCGATTTTGGAACGCATTGCTGAAAACGTGAGAAGTAAGTTCCAAAATGGACTTTATTACTGCCAAGAAGTTCTTGATGGTCATTTTGAACAATTTTTAAAGTAATCAGAGAAATAAAGGTATTTAATTTTTTTTCGATTTTTAATTTTTATAGGCTTGTCATTTAAAAATGAATTAAGTTATGGACCTCGGGTTTGGGGGAAAACGGAAAAATTTGAGACGTTTTAAAAAAACGCTTGACACCGTATGTGGCGCTCTCTGCAAAATACAAAAAAATTGTAGACGAATTTTAATTTCCCATCCCAAACAACCTTCGTGTGCCGAATTTTGTGAGAATATTTGGTACCTGTCGAAAGATGTTGAAAAAAAAATGTCTGCTTTCCCTTCCTGTTTATCCGTCATTATCAACTTTTGCATAAAAATAAATTAGGTTAAATCAACCCAATTTAATCCCAGAAAGCTACTGCTAAATCATGGCATATTCGCTACCAAGACCCTGTATAATAATAATTTTGACACGGGGGAATCTATTGAAACGGGATTTAAAGCATTGGAGATTGGGAGGAAAGGAGGAAACATCTCCTGGCAATTTGTTCCATAACCTGGAGACCCTAGGTATGAATGAGCGGGAGAAGTGGGACGTTCTAGATTTTTGTAGCTGGGCAGTAGAGGGACGCACACGTAACGCGCTTCTTGTTCTGTCAGGAACAGTCAAGGGGGAAACTAAAGCGGCTAGTTCTTCAGAGCAAAATCCGTGGAAGTATCGATAGAAAAGGGATACATCCTCAACAGCGCGGCAATGAGCGAGAGGAGGAATTTTTCTTGTGAGAACTAACCCTCTTTTGGATAGAATTAAGGATGTCAAGTGTGGAAGGTGTTAACCTTAGAAATTTACATATTAAGATAACTATTTAACATTAATCTGTTGCTATCATTTCTATCGCCTTTTCTCTTCTTTCACTTAAACAATTTAGACTTTCGTCTCGGGAAAGATACCTGAAAAGGTGAAACATAAAAGAATGGGACGCAGTAGCTACTGATGGCTATTAAGAACTTGAAAATTAATTATTTTCCAAAAGGGGAGGAAGCGCTAAAGTGAAGCTACCGATTTCCAAGGGGTGTCGTTGCTTTTTTTAACATAAAGTTTGATGGGTACTTAGCAAACCTCGTATCTATTTGAACTGTCTTTGATTTTTCTTAAGGTTTAATATGGTTAGGTTTATTTTAATTATATTCTCCTTTGTTAAACTTGTAAAAAAGCAAAGACAATCAATACTCAAGTAATCAAATGGTTAGACTCGAGCAGCGTATAATTAAACTCGAATTTTAAAACCCGACACCTGTCTCGCAGAAACTTTCATTAAATGAAAGGACACATTTTCCGTCCCTTTTTCTGGATAACGAGCCCTTTGACTAGGTGTAACGGGGGGAATGACAGAGCTCTCCGTTTCTTATTTATTGTGACAAAATTAATTAAATTTTTAGGGTAAGAGTGCATCAAGGGTTGTTAACCTTAATTAAAGTTTGATTGTTGTAGCAAATAACCGCATTTTCTAAGCTGGCTTTCTTAACACGGAAAGCTTTTTCTAGTTTCTATGAAAGATTTAATTTATTAGAGTGGGTCATTCTTCAATAACTGCTCATTTAGAAATATTTAAGTAAAATTGATAATATCAGTAGAATATTTAGCTGATTAATCTTCTGATAGTAAATTATATAAAAATGAAAGTTCTAGGCACCTATAGGGCGAGTAATTTGATATTCCCGATATAAATGGAGAATTGTCTGATATTTTGTAAGTATGCTCTTACTTGTAGCGAAAGGAAACAATATCCATATATGTATATATACAACGAAGACGGGAATGAATCAACGGAATCAATATTGATGGTTATAATGATAAAACGATAACGCGAGCCGTTTCAAATCGAATCGTGTTACCAGCTCTCGCTGAAGGTAGATGTAGGGATGTGGAAGTGCGCGCTTCAACGAAGAAATTTAAAATACGGCAACAGCACATTGGTCTATTTTACTTCACCTTGGTACTGATTTTAAACTTGTTTATGTCTTCTAACATTCAAAAAAATTAAAAGGTACATATAGGGCGAGGGGTCATCCACTAGTCGCGTTGCTGGTACAAATAGACCCGCATTATTAGGCATTACTCTGCATTACCCTGCATTACCATGCATTACTCTGCATTACTCTGCATTATCCTTCATTACTCTGCATTACTCCGCAATACCTCGAATTACCCTACGTTACGCCCGCATTATGTCAAAAACTTTTTAAAATATTAAGGAAAACGAATATTTTAACGCCCTAGGTCGGTGTTAATATTAACTTTTAAATTTGACTAAATTGCATTATTTTAATTCCTGGAATTCACTGTTCCACTACTTCTGACCATCCTGTATAACCTAAGGACCAAAAGATTTTTTTTTAAATTTACATATATGTTAAGGTAATCCGTATATTTAGACTTTATATCGTTTATTCCAAACTATGCATAGGAACATTTTTAACTTTTAACGTAACGTTCCTAAACATTCTATTTTAAATTAAAATGATCTCTTCGGTGGATAGCGCGAAAAAATAAGTGCGTTTCACTCCAACAGATAGACAGGCAGGCGGAAATATGCCTTCCTTTTGTGGTGAGGGACCTCAAACAGATCTAAAGAAACATCGAAAAATAATTGTTTCACGGAGTAGGCGTCCTTCTAGCGAAGGAAGTAAAAATAAAATGAAATTTTATAAATACATGTCAAATATTCGACATCCATATTGGCATCTGTAGGGTCAAATTCTAGAATTTATTGCTTTGAAAAATGCATGGGACAACGAGCTTTAAAATGCTTCCATTTACTTGCTAAACTGCTTCCCATGCAAGAATCTAGCTACAACAAATTGAAGCTTTTGTTAGTCCTCTGTTACACTTTGTCAAAGGGCTCATTTTCTAAAAAAAGACAGAGAAACTTTGTGTTCTCGGGTTCATTTAATGGGACCTGCTGAGTGTGAGGCACGTGTTGAATTGTGAAGCTTAGAATTTAAAGTTTACCTGCAAACAGTTGTTTTAAAACAAATAAAGAAACTGTATACTAGCTTTGCATTCAGTGTATTGTTACAAAAATATATACAGCAAATAAAATTTGTCGTATACGAAGAAATAGAGAGAATAGTTGGGACTTTAAAAGAATAATGCGACAAAACTCGTTAATTTTTCAATTTAAATTTTTTAGTGTAATCTTGTACTGCGGGTTTGATTTAAAATATATTTCATATTTGTTCTTTTGGTAGAACATTACAAACAATTTATGTTAACCCTTACGCAAAATAACGTTCTTGTATATTTTATGCTCCCTGTAAAAAATATCAAATTTTTCATAAGGTTAATCTTAGTTATTTTACAAGCAAAAACTTTTATTGGAAGTGATATTTTTACGTATCTTACAAAATTTGGTCCGTTTGTTCTCCGTAACATACTATGTCAATCAAAACCATTTAAAAATTCTTAGTTTTTGTAATATGGCAATAAACTTTTAAGTCAAGAATCAAATAATTCATACCCTGGAATATTAAAACACCACAAAGCAGCTTTAGGCAATTCGTAAGTTGTTCAACACTGAAAATGTATCTGGTGACTCCACCACCATTTCGCTTTAAATCCTCTTAACGATTCGGAAAATATTTTTGGGGCGGTAAAATGGCTAGAAGATTGAGATCGGCGGGCGTATTTCCTCACCAAAAACCCTTTCCTACCTGCATTGAGATAAAGAAAATTTTGTACAAATGAAATAACATTTGATTTGGAAATTTATTTTACCTCTAATTTAACCATATTGTCTACGCACTGAATAATTATGAAAAATTAAATTGAACTGGATTCTTTTTAGTACCAAATAGACATGATATTATGACAGGTCTATGTTACGGCAATAGGCGAAAGTGTCTATTACGCGTTCTAACCGGCTAAGACGAATAACCGCCAAACTCGCCTGATATTTAGTAGCAAATATATGAAAACTTTACAGTAGTTACTGTATTTCAAGTGGTTACTACGAATATTATGTATTAATAATTAGTTATAATAACCAACAGCGATCAACAGCTTTTGGTTATAACAAGGCGTCATATATAGTAATTACCTTATTATTACTTATATCTCAACAAACAAGTGTTTTCAAATTTTCATCGAAAGCGTAACCATTTTGTAATTAAAGTGTAGTGTTCTGATGGGCCCACACCTGTTAAGTAATAAGCTCCTTCTAACACATAGAGAAATAATCAAATTTGTAATCTGGCAGAAAATGCGTTAAATGCCAATTCATTGTAAATAATTAGTTAGCCGATGAGAACTTATTAAACCTGAGCACCCCTTTTAGGGGGTTTTAATGGATTAAGTGATGTTATGTTGTATAAGTTAATGACCAGCAATTTAAAAACAATATTTACTATTTAAAAAGAAAATCATGAAATATCACTGCAACCAATAGAATAAAAACATACGTTTTTTAAAGTCCTTCGGTGACAAAAAAGTAGTTTCTTAAAAATGATAAATGATGTTAATGGCTTTTTGGCTGCTCAGACATTATTGAAAAATGTAAGTACCTATAAGAAATGTGGTAGTGGTAGAGACCAAGTAACTTTATATTTTTATAAAAAAAGTTTACATGGAATAAAGCGTTTATTGGAAATTCGCGAGGGATATATTCTATTCTAATTTAAGAATAGCCCTTATAAAAGTTGTGCATAACAAGCAAAAAGTATAACAAAAAGCTTGAACAATCATTAACTAGTACAAACTATTTTTCATTATAACTCATAGGTATTGTCATTTGAAGAAAAAAATATTTAGTAAAAATATTAGTATCTAGGAAACGTAGATCATTAAGATTTTTGGCGATCAAATTTATCTTTTCCGAGCAGTAAAAATTCTACTTTCGGAAAACCCTTAAATGCTGTAAGTCATAAATTCACTCGATGTCACCTTATTTATCTGCTCGAAAAGGTTTATATCCAAGCTACTTAACTTTCCTAGATCTCCCCGTTAGCTGCCTGACATAAAAGACTGTAACTGCCTTAAAA
This sequence comes from Philopedon plagiatum, assembly GCA_963971165.1. Lineage (NCBI taxonomy): Eukaryota > Metazoa > Arthropoda > Insecta > Coleoptera > Curculionidae > Philopedon > Philopedon plagiatum. The sequence continues at coordinate 16,212,531 of OZ020197.1, forward strand.
CTAAAAACTTATAAATCTTTCGCATAAACTTGCATATAAATTCAAAGTCGTCAAAGGGCGAGAATTTATCGCTCTTGATATTTATTCAATTTTAAACTACTTAGGCCAATCTCTTTTCGCGCCCAGGATAAAAGAAAAAGGATTTACTACAAAAAGATTTTATTCCGATTGGGTTTGGGAAAAGTTTTTTCGGCCGATTGAAAACCAAGCCGGGAATAATACAACTATTTTGATATCCTTGCGATTTTTTATTTTTCTGATCCCTCTCTCGGTTCGAAGTAAAAGAAAAAAGCTTTCTCTTTGGAAAAAAGCACAGCAATCGCGAATGTGCTTTATCGTGGGGTAACATTCCAACAGAGCATCATTTCAGAACCATGTAGAATGCAACACGCAACATGTTCAACATGTGTGTATTAGGTCAAAATTTACAACATTGTTGAATGTGGAATGCCGACTTTAAAATTAAAGTGGTATATTTAATCTTCACCACATGCAATAAAGAAACACTTTAGTTAAACAAAATTACTTTAAAATAAGTAAATCTCTTAAAATATTCCTTGAAACTGGAAACCCCAAGTCTTTGACCATATTTCCTTTATTTAAATTACTTTAAAACAAGTAAATCTTTTGAAATATTTCTTTAAACTGGACCATATTTCCTTCTAATAAGAGAACAGCGTATTTACAACTAAAACTCTTTAATTTTTTTATTTTGATTCACTATATAAAATATATACGATATTTTTATATAAGTTAATTGAATACAAGCGTCTTAATAGCCATTAAATCTGAATTGCATACACTATTTCTTCTATGACCTTCTGATTAATAAATATTAAACTGAACAACATTTATTTAATTAAGCAACAGTTTAAACAAATTAAATTCTTCACTGTCACTAATACCATATTTTCTTATTTAAATATTTTTCAAAATTAATTTAAACTTTGTTGTTGCTTTCATCGATGTAGTAGATATTATGTTACAGTTATTAATATTTAGTCCCAGTGAGTTAATTTTAACATCTAATTAACTTAAACGTATTCATTAGGGGTAGTTTATTAATTTATAACCAACATTTCACATTAATAATTTAATAGTTATATTACAGCCCAATATTTTTGCAAGTTAGAAATTTAAATTAATGTACTAGTAGAGCTCCATTTAAAACATGAATTAAAGTGGTTTCATTTTATAAGAGTACAGCAAAATAACTGATTTTTGATTTTTGATCCTGATTAATAAAAAAACATATACGTGGATGGGCTGAAAAGTCCGTATAATGACGGATAGGTGGCGCTGTGTCAGACTTTTGTGTGACACGCTGGCCAGGTCACTTCTTTAGACCGTCAGCTGTTAAATTTTCCATCAAGATAATACAACGGCCCCAAACGAGTGTTTTTGCTACGGCAAAAATTAATGAATTAGGCTTTGATTTGCTGCCACACCCGCCTTATAGCCCACACTTAGCACCGTCGAACTAACCCTGTTTTCTCGCTTGAAAAATACCCAGCGGGCCAGAAATTTTCAACAGACGACGGTGTTACAGCTACTGCTGATGCCAAATTCGAAAAGCTTGTCAGGTCTAAGTTTTATCGAGACAGTATTATAATATCTCTGTACTTGAAGAAAAGCTTAAAAATTTGCTTTGTTCAGTTTATGAGGACCTTTATCCCTCATCATTAGGAATATCGTTTATTTGTCTCCCTTAACAATTATGAAAAACTCTGATTTGCTAGGAAAAAATTCTCCTACTTTAAAGAGTGATAAAGTTAACTTAACTAAAAAGAAGAAATATTTAACATAACCCTACTTTTGACTGTTATTGGTTGCAGTTTGTAGTTGTTATTATAGAAAATATTTTTATGTAAGTCCTGCAAAAGGAGCAAATCACAAAATGAAAATCCTAAATCAATAGTTCGAAAAGAAAACTTGATTTTACTAATTTTAACTTCTCTTAGCTATATATTTTGAACAGATGTAGATAGAGAGTCATTTTGTTGATTTGTAGATAATTGCGTTGTCTTTGAAATGAATGCATAAACCATTGTATTTGAACGTACCATTTAAGAGATAGGTACAATAACCTGACGAAAAACTCATTTTTTCATATTTTTTCAGTTATTTAAAAATATTAAACATTTCCACTAAAAAGATATCTTTTCCAGGACTTAAAAGAAGCTTATACGCCTTAAAAAATTTGAATACTACTTTTTTTCATAAAATAAAGCCGCTTAACATAAAAAAATGGTAAAATTAAGTTCTGCTTTCAAACTATTGATCTAGGATTTTCATTTTGGGCTTAAATTACTTAGGCCACACCACTTTTAAAAAAATGGAAGTTGGAAGACCCCCAGGCGAACATGCTAGATACATAAAAATTAAAAAAGTGCACTACTAACTGAAGAAATTCACCAAATTGCATTATTTAACCCCCCCCCCCCAAGAAAAATCGGCCTTCCAAGACAAATCAGACCCCCAAGACAAAATCCTGGGTGCGGCCATGCCCCAGCCCCCACTACATTCCGTACATACGGTTGGCCCTTTGTCCTGTAGGTAAATCGGCTTTATACGCTTGATGGTCTGTCAGGGACAATATATTAAAAACATGATGGGTTTGGGGTTTAATTCGTAAAAGTGATTTTGAGACATACCACAACACTGTACGAAAAATCGCCACACTACTCGTATGCTTGTATAAGGATTTTCAACAAACTGCCTGAGGAAATAAAAGAATCTACTACAGCTGGTACCGTCGGAAAAAAACTAAAAATCTTTCTTGTAAATAACACCTTTTATTCTCTTAACGACTATCTAAATCAGAACGCCTGAAGATGAAAAGATTTTAATGTCTTAATTGTTTTGAGTACGATTTTGTTTTTTTTTATTTTATTTATTAGACTGACAAGATGACGAACCTCAAATCATGTATATGATATTTAGTGAATAAATGAATTTGATTTGATTTGATTTGATCATAAAAGAAGAAGTAAAATTCCTCATATTTAATTTTTTTACAATAATTCCATTAAAATATAAGTACATGTTATGTATATTGTTGTATTTTGTTATTGTACCTTGCACAGAAAGTTACTGATTTTCCTTATTGCATACCTAATGGCGATTTCCTGCTTACAAAATCAAAATTTTAGGAAAAAAGTAATTTCATTATTGAAAAACGAGAAAGCAATCACAATAAAACATGCACTATCCAGAATCAAAAATCGTGTTGACCGGTGATTCCGAAATGTCGTAACACTAAGAATTATGCATCAATATAAAAGATGTAATAGTAATAATTTACAATATTGTAATTATTTTAGTTATTTATATAATTGATTTATTTGATTTTTATTTTACAAATATTCGTTTAATAGATAGCCGCCCATAGACCACTGACCTATCCCACCTTGTACCCTAAAAACGATTAGGAATAATTATTAATCGAAACATCGGCATCGCCTCGTTAAGCTATCTGGTTTATTAATAGTTCCTAAATTAAACTGAAACACCCTGCCAGTTTTATCATTGCAATTTCATAATTATCGGTGATAATGTTTTACTAAATCATTGCAAGATAATATCGATGAATTGCGCCCGTTGTTGCAATGTTGCACGAAGTGCAGTGACGTAGCAAATGGGATATTAAAGGGTCCATTATGCATGTTAAAATTTTCCATTTGGTGATTTTATTATTAATTGTATTTTTTATTTACTCGCAATGATTCATGATAATGAACATAGCTTTGTCATTATTAGTTCACAACGTCCATTTGAAGGCGTTAAAATTTATCAACTATAATTTATACATTACATATACATATACATACTTATAATACACTACACCTTGCCAAGAGAAGAACTGTTTGCTTTGCGGTCTCGCGATAACCGAGTCGCCTCGCTTTTCAACGCCTCTGAGTGCAGACCAAAACGTGCCAGCCTTGGTAATAAGAGAAATAACGGTTCTTAAATTGTTTTTTTTTGGGGGATTTTAAATTTTAATAGGCTTGCCATTTAAAAACGGATTAAGATACGGACCATGGGTTTGAGGTAAAATATTTCATTTTTGAAGACTTTTAAAATAAGGGACCACATGGCATAGGGTTGCATTTAAATTGTTTGACCTCAACTCTCTAGCACCCCTCAAGGGGGTTGAAAAAGTTCAATTACATAAAAAACTTGATTTATTTACCAATAAGATACAACTAAAATGTGGGTTCTCTATATTTATTAATAGCAAAGATATTTGCCCATACTAAGACTTTTCAGACACACAATGTGGGTAAATATTTTATTTTCAAATCGGATCCGAATTTTATTTCCAACTAGGGTAGAGACGCCCCTGGAGTAACCTATGTTAACAATTCTTTGTCATTAGTCTATACATATAACATTGCTTGCCCCAAAACAATATATTAACCTTAAGGTCAAGGATAGGCGACCAAAAATCTTACCAAACATTATGAAATCGGGCCTTAATATATCAGTAAAATCTACCCCAACTGTAAGCGTTATCTTGTAAAATTGGTGCTGCCACCTATAATAGTCGTTTGAGGTCGGAAATAGCATGTTAAAAAAACTTTTTCAAATACCAATAATTCGTTGTTTTATGGTATTTATTAGCTTACAGGCAGAATAAATCCTAGTTTTCATGGTAAGTGTATTTTTGTGATATCAGTATTAAAAGGTCGTAGGTTACGCATTTCTTACCTGGAATTTCCAGCTTTAAACAAAAGTATCTTCAAATATCTAAATTCTTATATTTGAAAGGCATGCAAATAGCCAGTATTAAAAACATTAATAATACTTTTTGTTTTTCATGTTAAATTGTTATTTTCCCGTCGCATTGAGTTTTTGTTTCTTTATTAATTCATTTCTTACACATAAAGGTATATAAAATGCTTTCTAAATTCAATTTATAAATTTGCTTTCCGCTACGACACTGATTAAATTTTAATTACTCCCAAGTGTGCTTGAATGTTACATTATACGTTGAACATGTTTCAAACTTGTACTTCGCCTGTTTTGCATGAGTTGATGCTATGAATTATTTATTTTATAATGGAAGAAGGTATGCAAATTAAAAACAACTTAACATAATAGGATGTTGCCCCCAAAAATTCGCCGTAACAAAGATATTTAAAAAATATTTAATGTGAAACTTTTGCCGACATATCCTTATTAATTACCAGAGAAAATATGAGGTACTAAGGTGGGGCAAGTATGTTTTCGGGACAAATGCAAACCTCCTTTATAAACATATAACTACTTTAAAACTTATGCTGCTAGTTATTGGCATCAAATTACATGTACCTAATTCCTATTTGCTCTAGGATATAGGAAAGTTAGTATAATCAAAAGGTACTTCTGCATTTCTTCAACTATCATGAAAAGCTTAATTTGAGATACCGTGACATCGCAGGAGATATTTTAATGATTTTGATGCTACTTCCACAAGAATAACTAAATAACCAGAAGGATAACTCCCGAGCGGAACGTTTGTTCTAAGCCTTTAACGCCGAGGGACCTTAAGCCGGTGTTGAAGCAAAATTTTATGAGATTGCAATAGGCGTACCTAGGAAATAATATGTTGTAATGTTAAATTAGTAAAAAAATATGATTTAGTTAACAATGTGATTAGTGTATTGTTAAAATATATCGGGTATCTATATCCCACTGTATTTCGACGTATTTTATACAAATTGCTCTTTTCACAGAGAAGTTGTTTAGGTTGGGTTGGGTTGCAGTTACATAGGGAATGAGGAAAAAATAAGAACTGAGATTTTTAGAGATTAAATTGACAAAAGCGGATGAATGGAAAAATGCAGGAAATAAAGTGTACTTGTTAATTTTATTTTGAATTATGCAGGAGTCAGCAATGAAAAAATATTTTAAATAGGAAGTTATTTGAAGTTAGGCCAATAAAACAGGTTTTAAGATAATAACGTAATTTTATTGGTGTCTCTAAATCAACATTGTGCTATTTTTTATAGTCCTAAAATATCTATTTATAAATTTAAGAACGTAAAATAACCGTACTCGATCAAACAACTCAATCAAATACTGGTGCAGAAAACTTTCGCAAGAACGAACAAAGCGGCTATCTTTACAAATATTTACAAAATGGGTAATAACATCATTTTTAATACAATGTGTTCAAAATAATTCTTTTATTTCTTTTATAACGTAGACGAGCTCTTCCTCTACCAATGAGCCACCACCCCACACAGCTACATATCTAATAATAGCTTTAAATGGTCAATAAAGAACTAACCTATTTGTAAACTCATAAAAATTACCGGTAACAATTCAAAAACTATGAAGATTATAAGTGAAAATACCACAAAAAAGGGGACTTCTTGCGTCATTTTGTGTCACTTTAAAAAATGTGCTTGCTCTTTTATGCTTTTCTTTACTGAAAAACGGAAATATTTTTATGACGGAAAACATTTTGTGTAATGTTATTTCTTGAACCAATTTTAGAGCTTTAATTTGTCCAGGTATTTAAGTTGACTCCTTTGTTTTTACTCTATACGTTCATTACCTTCGCTATAACAGCAGACTCGACTATGAATTTAAATGCGTTTCGAAGTCAAATGGCTGGCGGTTTGTCGATAAAATATTAATATTCAGCTTCGGGGAACTTTTCGAAAAGTCATTAATAAATTTATAATTAAAAAAGTTTTATTTCTTCCCTTTTACGTGGTCTGTAACGAAACTATAGTTTCTATTAGACAACGACGAGAGGACTTGAAATATATTTTAATAAAATACTGAAAAAACTAAGTGGAAAATAGATCAGCAAGACACGTTTTCCATTTTTAATATATATCTTTAAAAAGTATGGCAATTATTTCACTTGTGCTAGAAAGTGGACCAAAGAACATTATTGGATTCCAAGAGAGGACGTCACACCCCTCTTCTGAATATTATATATAGTATATACAGGGTGTCCGAAAAGTCTTAGTACTGGCAGTTATCTTTGCTATTAGTAAAGATAGACACACCAAATTTTAGCGAATAAATCTACTTTTTTATATAATTTAACTTTTTCGATTCAATTGAGAGATGACGCTAGGGAGTTGAGGTAAAAAATTTAGAATTCAGCCCTATGCCTTGTGTCACATCATTTTAAAGGTCTCCAAAAAAGAATCATTTTAACGCAAACCCGAGGCCCGTACCTTAATTCGTTTCTAAGTGACAATCCTTTAAAATTTACAAACCGTGAAAAAAAAAAATACTTCTCCTACTACTTTAAGAGTTGCTCAAATTGACCACCATAAACTCTTGGTACCAATAAAGTCGATTTTGGAGTTCACTTATCACATTTTCGAGATTGGCAGGTGTTATTTCTTGGCAGTGTTACAAAATCGACTTTATAGCTGCCAAGAAGTTTATTGTGATAATTTTGAGAAACTCTTAAAATAATAAGAGAAATAAAGGTTTTCACGATTTCTAATTTTTGTTGGCTTGCCATTTAAAAACGAATTAAGATACATTTTTCGGATTCTATGGTCAATTCTAGACAAATTCCATGTAACATGCCCTATACCTAAATTAATTAGTTTCTGAGATATTGACAGCTAAAAATTGGAATTTTTCCACTTTGACAGGCTTTAACATCCAACCGGTGTATCTCAGAGCAAAACGGCTTACATCTCCCTATCTTAGTTTTTTATTGTCTACAGAAAAATGTCCATCAAATGGGACCAAATTCGAACAATATATTACTTCCAGTTAAACCGGAAGTTGACATTTTTCTGTAGACAATTAAAAACTAAGATAGGGACATGTAAGCCGTTTTTCTCTAAGATTCACCATTTGGATGTTAAAGATTGTCAAGCAAAATGCTAATTTTTAGCTATGAATACCTCAGAAACTAATTCATTTGGGTACAGAGCATGTTACATAGCATATGTCTAGAATCGACCGTAGTATCCGAAAATGTAAAAATATACAAGATGTTCTATTTAAAAAAATAAAGTAGACATTAGGAGATAACTTTATTAGGCATTTAACTGTCTACAGAACTGTTCTATCAAAAAGTAAATAAGTCAATGGGGTACACATTTTTCCCATAAAATTATTTCAGTGCCTGCCCGTACGTATACTGCTGGTGAAGCTATTCATACTTTTTCATTGCTAAAATATGTACCACTTTAAGTAGCTTTCAAAAGCAAAATTTCAGTTAAATCGCTAAAGTCGCTTCGGGGACATTTTGAAAAATCAGAAAAAACTAAAAAAATTTAAGACTCTGTCAGAAATGAAGCAAAAGCGATATCTGGGTTGATGGGAACTATTTGTCTTTGGCGGAGAATTTTCCTAAGCTATTTGCTAAATTACTATGTAATAAAAAAATATAAAAAACATTTTTTCCTACCCTGAACGACTTTATTAAAATCAGGACATAAATAGATGTCAATTTAATTTATCCCTAATATTGTTACTAGAATTTCAAGAAACATTAAATTATTGTGTACATAGTCCTTTATAAAGCTTGTTAAAAATGAACATTACGTAAAGAAATAAGCTCAATTTTCTTTACTGCGTTTATTTACATTTCTTCATATTTTTTATTTAATTTAAAGGCTGTATATATTAGATGTAAATATATTTTTTCCTGTTTACAGGTATGTTCGCTGTCAATATACGCATAAATAACTGGTAAGCAAAGCATGTTCTTTTTTTATTAAAATAAATATGATTTATTTAAATTACAAGAGACGTGGTTCATTTTTATTTGAGAAAAATATATTTATTACACTCCAATATCTTGTAAGTATAGACGAAAATAACCAAGAAGGTAGAAATTCGTATTTACTTCATCAAATTCTTGAACAAATATTGGTGTTTTTCTTTAAATAAACGTGTTTGCAATGTATATACATACCTACAATGATTAGTGATGGACAGAATCGTATTATTCTATAAATCGGATTATTGGGTTATGAATTATTCTTATAATTCAATTATAATTTGATTTATTTTATTAATATTGCGCTGCTATTGATAATTTATTTAAGTCAGCCTATTCCTACGACAGTACGTATGTTTCTTTCCTCGTCACTCAGAAGTCATATTGGTTTATGTTATTCATAATTTGCAATTTTGCTGCTGCGGAGAGTGAATCGTGTTGTTGTCAATTCTTACAGCTTTCAGTTACTATTACTAACACTTCGGATGACGAATTACGAAGTTTATTTATTGACTATATGACAGTTCAGTTCAGTGAAGCTAACTTTGTCGAATTTATTGTAAACTGGCTAGAAAAAGTTGTTCCTTGCCCTTCCTTGCCCTTCCTCCAAGTTATTTATAATTGGATGTTATCGATTACTTAAAAAATCGGATTATCAATTATTTTTAATATCAACAATTACCATAGGGAGCGCAAAATTTACAGAAATAATGCTCTTGAGGTTAGATACATATTTACATAGAATATTATATTTTACAATAAGTGAGAACCTTTTGAAAATTAATGAAACACGGTAGCTCATTTGAATAATTCAAGATTCTCCAGGCAATCTGCTTGCATCTGTCAATGCACCTGGTTGGTTAGGTAGCCGACTGAGACAAAAAATAAAAAAGCACACTAACAGTAGATTAATTTTTCCAAGCTTTTTCCTAAAAAATGCCTATGTTCGCAGTTAGGTGATTTTAATTGTGTATTCCATATCCGAAAACTAAATTTAAATAAAATTATCAATTTAAATTACAAATTGTAAATAAAAACGTAAACGCCAATTCATTAAAAAAAATCACAATTATTGTATACAGCACATGTTGGTCTAAATCATTTTAAAAAATTTATACTTGGCTGGAAAAAAAACTTTCAAGTTTAAATAAAATTAATTTTACCTTTTACCAAAATAGCCCTTTATGGATTCTTATATACATTTGACCAATATCAGTTTTACCATAAAGACTAAAAAAATCTAAAAGGGAAACGTTACCTAATATTAATAGCGGAACTAAGCCGCACTAAAAGCTTTTATACACTGAACACCTCATTCTATTAACAAAAACTGGCCTTTTTGTGTACACCCTTGAAAAAATTCGTTTCCTCTCGTTTGGCCAAATCCCCTTTATCGGCCCCAGAATGCGGATCACACAATATTTCCAACATCTATAACCAATTTGCTCTCCCGCCATTCCGCAAAGCCCAATTTTATTTCTCTAAAAATGCCTGCAGCACGAATCCTTAAACTATAATAGGGTCGATCATGTCGATGCTGCTAGAATTGGAAATAATTTGTGATATTTTGCTACTGATATATAATGAAATATGTATTTATCAATATTAATTATTATATATGAATATTAATACTAGCGATGGGATATCGGAATTAAAAAAATCGATGATTTGATTTTGGAATAATCAGTATCATCTTGTAACGTTATTGCTGTCATTAAATAATAGTTGTTATAGTACTTAAAGGCCAAGGTATATAACAAGCCATCGACTAGCTCTAAATAGCGGGCAGTTTACTTGAGGGGGGTTCACTAATTTCTGTTCGTTAATGCCACCTGACGACGATCCATCAATGAACTAACCAAAAATAAATGTACACTCCATAACATCATTGATGTGATCCACAAAATAGACTTAATTTGGCGGCACTGACAGTATTATAAATGTATCACACAGCCCACTCACTTCAAAAAGTGCACACTATAATAAAACAACGATAAAAGTGATTTAAATGTTTAATTTAAAGAAAGAAAGACATCCTAGAATACGAATGAGATGTGCATGATAAAAGGGAAAATTATAATCTTTTAACTAGCTCTAAGAAGTTGTAACGCCTTTACAGTTCTAGAACACTAAGTTAAATCAGATTCTTCCTAAATATGATAATTCAAGACATTTGACTTTTCTAGGCGAATATAAAATCAAGTACTTATCTTGATGTCACTTAAAACTCGGACCCTGGAATACACAGCGTCGATTCCAAGATGGCAAATTATTCTTTGGTTACTCCTCTACCAGTCCGCTCCAAATATAATTGGACTACTAAAGTTGAAAATTAGAAAATGCAAAGGCAATTTTACAAAATACTACACAAAACCATAAGGCTTTAAAAATATCGAAATCGGTAAACATAAAACAAACTATAAAACTGAGAAAGTTTTCGAGTTATGTTATTCGATCAATGTGTCACTTGTCTTTTTGCTATATTTCAGAAAATGAGATCATCAGTGATTACTTGAATATAATACACGACAAAGCATGTATATTAGCTGTGTTCAGCAAGTTAATAAATAGTTTCCGTGACTGTTAGAGTCACGACAACTATATGTACTCACAGTTAAATCATTCATGAAATCAATGACATGAGAAAACGTTTTGTTGCATTTTGGTGTCACAATTTTATTTGATTTACCATGAAACCACAAAAATACTCGTAGTTTAAGAGTCGCCCTTCGTTCACTTAATAATACTGTCACCATTTCCTGCATGTTAACTGATGGAATTCTTTATTTATAATTATAATATAACACAAATACACCCACACAGCAAATTTGTATTACCAACTTCCGGAAGCCATTTAAAAAAGTCGATAACTCATCTCGGCGTGCTGGCGAGAAAACAAAAGACTGCTAGGAAGGGAAACAATGAACACATGATCCGCTGGCCCTATTTTCCTAAAGATAGTTTTTATTAGAAAACTTACAAGGGATAATATACCCTTAAAACTTGGAAAGCTGAATAAAATGAAATACATGAGAAGTAGGGAAAATGGCGGTTTACGTAACGCAGCTGTGGTTTATATAAAAATGTAGAAATTGATTTAAAAGTTATATGCACAGATGCTCAATGTGTATACGGAGAATACGTTTATTAAAATCGGATTGCGTGGAATTGTAAATGATAACTGAAGTTTCTAAAACCGGTCACTTTTAGGAATTTTTTAATTTAAGGGAGTTTATTATTTATTTATTTTATTCATTCGCTATAGGGAATATGCATACGTATAATTTAAATAAACCTGAAATATGTGTATATATTTTTTATTCTCTACATAAATTAAATATTTGTTATGGTTGTTTGCATCCATTTATTTTGATTTTAATTAACAATTTTTATAAATTTTCATACAAATTTTGAAACTTGTAAAAGCCGATTCTATTGGTTGTGGCGTCACATTACATGTAAATAAAAGTGTTACTGTGGCTAGTGTACTATAAATTCGAGTGTTAATATATTTTCTTCATTATTTTTCGACGATTAGAAGATTTCGTGGTTAAAAATATTACGTTTGATTAAAAAGACTGTTCAACAATGACTATGAGGACAACCAGATAATTTGCATGCTAACAAACCAGTGGCGTGCTGTGCCTTTAGTGGCGGGTGCCACAATGATTTGGGGGCGTCAAATTACTTTCCTTTTATTGGAGAATACGTGGTCATCGTAGGCAGACACGGCTTTAGGAAGGGACGCAGGCGGTGCCCCCCCCCCCCAAAGCATTGTACAAAAATGATTTCAATAGCAAATTTTATAAAAACAAATATTGCAAACGTTAACCATTCCTAGATATTCTACAAAATATTATAAATAAAACAAATATTTGCCGTCTATGTATGGTCTCTGAAATGAATTATATAACAAAAATATGAATAACAGATCAATACTAATACGGTACAGGTTCGGGACACTTGCAGTTGTATTCTTGACCATTTCAGTATTTTGAAGTCGGTCATGAAAATGATCGAACCATCAAACTAAAACTATTGCTCTTATGGGAACTGAATAATTAAAAAAATTATAATGTCAAAATGGCCCTCTGAATGTGCGGCGCGTGTGAGAGATGGATGAATTCCCTTTCTCGAGCAGCACATCTAGAAGGCTATGTTCAAAAACTGTTAAAAATAGTAATTTTCTTTTAAAAACTGGAGATCCTCTAATGGTTCAAAAGTAGATAATACATTTGTATACATTAAATAAGCCAGCGTAGCCGCGGGCATATAACAGTTAGATGTCTTTATTTAATGCTTTGTTGTGTAGTTGCCTCGTTCTATCGATCAGCATCAGTAATATTATGGTTTTAGCATGTCTGTCAGACTCGTTTAATTTATGAACATAAAAGCATCCCATACACAAATTTTATATTACAACTCCCGGAAGTAATTCGAAAAACTCAATAACTTATCTTGACATGTTAGGAAATATAGTACTGCTAGAAATGAAAACAATGAGAAAATGATTTGGTGGCCTTTTATTAAAAATGCTATTTTGATTAAAAAGTTTGATATGACTTTAATTTAGCCTAGTAAGAATAATTTAATTAGAAAAATAGACATATTTGAAATAAGTAGGTTCTCAGTTTCCGCATGGGGTGTCCATATTGCAGGAAATTTCCTACATTATACGGTATTTATATACAAGGTGAACAAATAAAATTTGTCAGAAAGTAGTTTACAGTTATTGTTTGCTTCTTAGATTCTCTTACGAGATATTAACTACTATTTAAGTATTACCTAATTTTGTGACAGTTATCGTAAAACGTAAACCTTGACTTACAATATCTTTGCAAAAGTAACAAGCACAGCTGAGTCTTCAAAAATAAAAATTTGACTAACGTCTTTTTTACGTAAGATGAGTCTATCATATAGGTATCATTAATACATAAATTCATGGTGATTTTTTTTACTGGAATGGTAACAAAGAATCGATCCATTCCCTGAAAAAATCGAAAAACACGGGTACCTCACCACTTACCTTTCATCCAGAGATGGAAACTAACCCAACTTTTCTTTCAAATGAAAATGCATGCATTGTGATAGCTCTCGGAAAAGGGCATAAAAAATAACCCACTATTTACCTTTGAATTTCTGTTACCTGATAAGCGAGAAAAATAAAAAAAGGTGATTTTTGAAATATTGATTTTATTGTAAATATTGTTGGAAATGTTCACCATTTTTTTCCTGGCAGAACCCTAGCCTATATTAAAATTCATTTGTAACATTATGTACCATGTCAAATGACTACCGGTTAATCAATTATTTATAAATAGCCCTCAGAATGAACAAAAAAATTACAATTTTACGAAACGCCTTTTCTATATCGATGGTTGAAAGGCAAAAGGTCATAAGCGACAGTTTAATAATTTCGCAGTAGGACGATTTAAATAATTTTTTTATTTTAAATTATTTCTCTTATTTTTTTCAAACGCATTTTGTTAATTTAAAAACTAGTAGAGTAAAACCTAAGACGTGTTTGTTGTAATAACTATTAATATACAAAAACATATCCTTTCATAACAAAGTTGCTGTCGCTTAAGCAATTTAGTGATCAAAAAACATTTGGGTAAAAGGTCTTAACAAACCTTACATTAAATGTTAGAAATTAGGTGAAACGTTTTAACCACCTTAGTTTTAAATATAAATGATTAGGTAAAACGTTTCAACCACCTTACTTTTAAATATAAATGATTAGGTAAAACGTTTTGACCACCTGATTAGTAAATATAAGCTAATAGGTTTAATGTTTTAACATGCTCGTTCAACCAATTATATAGCTGCTTGTTTTTATGTTGAATTGACAATTACTTGTGACGTGCGATTATTAGTATTATTATTTTAGCGTAGGGATAATAAAATTAAACAAATTTGTATAAAAGTAACAAGTTAATACATTTTCTACCCAGGAAAAACTAGCTAAACGCCACGATCACAGATGAAGCATGCAGGGTAAATGAGCTCAAGCGACAATACTTGTGTTACTTGTTTTGTAGCAAAACAGGATAACAACCAATATTAAAAAATAAATGGAATAGCAAATTGGTGCAAATAAGATTTAAATGTTTTCTCAAATAATCTAAATGACAATCGCTTCAAAATATCCTTTATTTTGTCGCTTGGTAGAAAAAAATGGCTCGCAATTCATTATTTTTCGGTTGACTCAAGCGACAAAAAAATTATAGTAGGAAGCTAAAACTGCGCTCATTCGACGCAGAAAAAAAAATTAACTTTAGTGACGTTTAAATATCAAATTCAAGAAATGTGTCTCTTAAGCCGTTTTACCTTTCAACCATCGATATGAATAATTATTTTTGTTGTATATTTTCCACATACAAAAGTAATTTAAATATATTCCAATTATTCCACTTTAAATGCACCATACTACTGTAATAACAAATTTAAAAACAAATTATTTTAATTTAAAGCGTATTTATTTTGCGCAAAATATGTAAAATAATGTAATCGTCAATTCTAGCAAATGATAATTCACTGCGGTCCAAACGTTATTGCAAATTGGCAATTAGGTTGTAATTTTATTTATGATTTTATTAAATATTTAAAACCTTCCATAGTAAAAGTTTTAGCAAATGATTATGAGTCGGCATCAAAAGGTTATGAAGCTGTTTATATTAATGATAAACAGACCATAATTAGGTGCCAAAACATGCAGGTTGGGCCATGACGCTACAAAACAAATATGATTAGTATGTGTGTTGTTGTTAATTGAGAGAGTGAATGAGTTTATATTAGATAAAAGTTTTGTGCTTGAGAGTTCTAAAATCATTTTAATATATCATAAGAGAAAAGTATCTCTCTACCTAATAGTATACACTTTTAGTACGCTAGTAACGCTCTTTTAAAAATGTAAAAAATAAATATGCTTACATTTTTAGGGTTCCGTAGCAAAATTCGGTTTCGTTATATTCGTCCATCCATTCTTCAGTCCGTCCATGTATTATAGCCCCGTAGCTAGCACATTTTAAAGTAAGCATCAAGCAAGAACAAGTCACAAGCGTCATAGGCATGATGACATCACGCGTGCTCTGTCTCTGAGCGTACGATTAGTTTCTGAAATATATTGGATCCAAGTGATCGCCCTTCATTCAAAAAGTACGATACTAGGGTTTTACTACATTAATATTCATGCTAAGCAACTATCTCTGATGGTACTTATATGTTTTTTGGGTAGCCAATTATAAATTTAGGGTTAGAATCTAAAAATTCCGAATAACAGAATTAATATGGCGCAAACAATGTTAAAAAAAGCTATTTTGGTGATAGTTGTCAGGCACGGGCTTCTTTCTTTTATACTGATCTGATTACCATTTGTACTGAACAGTAGATATGGAAACTATCAAATAATATACTTACTGTATTATTGAACATTAATACTAAGTATTTAAAACAAATGAAGAGGAACATATTTATGGTTTACATGCATATAGTAAAAGTCTTATAATACCATATTTGTTGAATTGAAGACGGTTACTTTGGCTTTCTACCTAGTCACTTGACATATACTTTCATTCTAAATTTAAGGGCACAAAAACGGGCACTTTTTTTGGTCGTTCTTTTCTTATTTCTTTATGAAAATCTGAATTACGTTCTATATTGCATTAAACTTTATTTAAAAGGAAATTTTCTTGTATTGTGTTGATGATTATCTAAATTTTGTGATAAAAATTGCGAAAGATTTATTGGTAAAAAATTATTTTTAATTTTGAAAATAAAAACACAAATATGCTTTACATCTAACTATTTCCATTTTCACTAAAAATTATATAGGAGAATAAAATCCCAAAAATACGAGTATGTGCATAACAATAGCCGCCAATAATTCATTTTTTTGTGACATGGGGGTAATATAATTTTAAAATAATACTTAATAATACTGTAGTACTAGCTCCTTTTGACTCTTACCCAATAGTTCATTTAATTTTACCCTTTTTAAATAATGTAATTAATCTTATGCACAGGCAAAAACAATGTTAGTTCTCGTCCTGATATTTACGCGATAAGCTTTGTTATTTACATTTTTCTTGCTCTTTTTACAATTAACTTTTTACAGCAAACAAACTATGAGTAAATCAAATTTAATTAAAATTCCAAACATAAAGATTTTTAAATTAAAACTAAATTACTACTGCCGGGAAAACAACCTTATTTACATAATGCAAAGTTTGTTTTTTGCAGAACCATCTAGATTAATGCTTTTAATTATGTAAATATAGATTTATCTTTTACTTGAAAAGAATATATGTTCAAATAGTGGAGATCGGGAATGGTTGGCGTAGGTTTGCACATTTGGTTAATTTTAATTTTTTTGGTAATTGCTACGCATGTTGATATGCTATAAGATGTTCTTTTGGCTCTTTTAAATAATATTTATGGGCAGCGAAAAAAAATTTATAAAAATCTACCATGAATAATAGTCTTTGTGTTGTAAGTTTACCACATTGTTTAAATATTTCGAAATTTCTAAACGTAGGTACTTTTTTTACTGCGCATTCTAATTATAACTAATTAACTCCTTAGCGTCATCCCTCGAGGGGGTTGAAAAAGTTAAATTACATACATAAAAAAGTAGATTTATTAACTAATAAGATACTCCTAGAATTTGGTGTCTCTATGTTTACTAATAGCAAAGATATTTGCCCATACTAAGACTTGTCGAATACAATGCCTGTAAGTATACTGTAAAAAGTTCCGGACCGGCTGACTATTTTGAAAACTACACAAATTGTGCCGCGAAAAATGTTTCTGATGAAAATTCTAGGGCGTTCAAAATTCTATAATTTGAAGGTTAGTTGAAATATACAGGGTTGCTCAAAAGTTGCGATGGATCAAAGTTACATTTTGTTAAATGGAAAGCGCTATTTTTTGCTTTAATTTGTGATTATGCTTAAAATTATTGTTAATGTTAGAATTCCTAGACCTAATCTAATAATTTCTAGACCTAATATAGGGATTTTTGTATAGAATTGAAAAACCTTAAATATTCCATAAAAAGTACCTTTAGGGAAGCACCAGTATAAATTAGATAGAAAAATATAGATTAAATAAAACCCAAACAAAGCAAAAAAAGTTAATGGGCCATGAGACGGCTGAGATACTCGCGAAAGACGGTGCCAAGGCTCCATTCTGCGGACCTAAACTCTTCTTTGAAGTGACAAAAAGCCACTTTTCAGTGGATGTTTACCAATGGGAAAATGATAAACTAGGATCCTACTGGAGAAGCACTCCAAAGGCTCAAAGGCAATTAAAGAGGTCCCTCAACTCTTAGCCTGAAAAAGCCAAGGAGCTACTGGACTTAAATAGAAATGAGTTACTTGTTACAAGTCTGCTTACTAGACATACCCTCTGAGGTCCATCTTAAGGAAATTGGTAAAACAGTGCACGAAAGGTGCTAGCACCATGGTGAAGCTGCACACATACTGTGCGACGGCATAGCACAGCCATGCAAAAGGCTAAAATACCTAGGAGGGGTCATTCTAACACCCTATGAAGTGGAAAATAGAGCTAAAGGAATATAATAAACTTCGCGTATAGTTTAGGAAATCTGGGTATCCTTAAACTTAAAGGCACACACAAAAGATCGAAGTGTTGGGAGGCCGGCGGGCCTAAACGACTCCTCTTTAGAAACCACAATCTGCAATCGACCTATTAGAGAAGAAAGTTTCAGGAAAAAGTAAAAGAGAAATGAAATTCCTTAACCAGAAAATTTCAAATGTATAAGAGTCGCCTAAAAGGCTGTGGCTGACCAATGTCTATATCTTTTATAAATGGACATTGGTCATCTATAACTTTTTCGGCGGCGCATTGAATTAAAAATTTATTTCATGATAAAGAATTTGAATTCCCGGTTACTTCCCAAAGAAATTTTTTCCCTAACAGGTACCTGAACATCTCACTTCTCTCGCTCATTCATACCTAAGGGTCTCCAGATTATGGAAAAAATTGTAATGATGACGAATTCACTGCGGCTGGCGGCTCGGCGAAATCCGTGGGACCGGAAAGAAGGAACGCAAGTATTACTGCAGCGATCGGACAGAGCTCTATAGTTTTCGGCCGTCACCGCAGTTAATACGACCATAGATAAATTCATCCTGATGATTCCAATGCTCGCAGTTGGTTGATCATTACTGTATATTTCAGGTTTATTTTGATTAAATGCATAATCATTAGTGTTAAGAATCGTCAATGATTTAATTTAGTTTTTAATTTGCTTCAAAAAATGTTTGCCGGTTATAATTATTATACAATTTTTTGAAGACCGATAATAAAAAGAAATCATTTATGAAAAGAAACCAATAATAGGTTACGAATTTCTTCTATCCATTTCAATGAGCTGTCAGGGCCGCCTGTCATTGATTTATTATCGGAAGGCCAATCGGCCCAGGCTTATGATTAACGCGTTCCGGAGGGGAGGCCAAGGGTCATCTAATAGGATTTTGATTTGTCAATAATTGTTTTGTAATACGGAATTTATAAGGATGCTGCTGTTGTCACAGGTTTCTTTCTTGCTATACAGGTATTTTTCTTGCTATACAAAACTGTCGTTAAAATGTTAATTTTTTTAGTTACCAACACTTTTTTAAACAATTCGTGCAATAAAGAAAAACACGCATTTTCCCTATTATTAAAATTTTATATTTATCGGGTGTGGCCGACGTTGAGATATTCTTGTCCAACTAACCCAAAGTACAAAATACGAAAAAAAAATAGGGGAGAAATAAAGAACAAGACCGAATTGCTTGAACTTTTTATTTAAAAACTTATAAAGCTACAAATTCTTTAATGCAACATTCGATTGATCTTCGTATTTTTCTTGAAGAATCACCCTTTACCGTAATTTTTGCTTTATAGCATAGACATAAAAAAATATTACTCGAAAAGATAAGGTAGTAGCAAATACAACAATTGAACAACGAAATTTAAATATCCAAAATTTTGTAGTACAAATATCTTGTTATATGAAACTGGGTACAGGAGATTACTTCTGACATGGTAAGGGCAGCTGCAAATAAACCCACCTAAACTTTTATTATTTCGATCATATTTCTTCTGAAAGCAGAAAATTTTAAAGAAATAATGACTTTTTCGTAAAATTACAAATAAAAGATTTGCCTATTTGTTCAAAAATTTCAGGACAGGCTGTGTATAATGCTAAATTTATAAGCTTTACCTCTAACACTGTACGTTTTGCAAAATAAAAAACAATACGCCACAGACAAAATTTTACTAAAAAATGAAAAACGACAAATTTCTTTTACAAAGTAGATTTGTTACATAACAAATTACTTAAAACATGGCCCTTAAATTTTGACAATGCTACCCTTAGTTCGTCCCTTAGTTTTGCACAGGGGATAAATAGCAAAGTAATGACGCATAAAATAATAAAATCCCAAGGCAGAATAAGAAGCTTCTTATCCCTACAACCCCACACCTGACACCACTTTTCGGTATTATTCTGCGCGCTCATTTACTGCGGGATTTTGTTTCACAAAAGGAAAGGATTTTTTACAGTATTATACACATAATATATTTCGTACCGTTTTTAGGTGTTTTTGTGTATGGTTTTTTAATTGCTTGTTAGTTTTTTATATTCCATAAATGGGTTTATGGGACCACCACTTTAAATAATTTTTGTAAAATTGAACTTTTGGGAAAAAACAATAACTCATTTCAATTAAAAATGTGTTTTTGTCATTTTTAGTTGTTAGTGTGTGTTAGTGTTAGTGTGTTAGTGTTTATTTTTTAAAAATCATGTGTTTTTAGGGGGAAAATTAATTCTTAAAATCTCATCTGACAACGCTGACGCGACCACATGCCATTGTTGGCACTCGTTTGCTTTTGTAAAACATCCACACCGCTTTGTTTTATATTGCATAAATGGGTTTATGGGACCACCACTTTAAATAATTTTTGTAAAATTGAACTTTTGGCAAAAAACAATAACTCATTTCAATTAAAAATGTGTTTTTGTTATTTTTAGTTGTTAGTGTGTGTTAGTGTTAGTGTGTTAGTGTTTATTTTTTAAAAATCATGTGTTTTTAGGGGGAAAAATTAATTCTTAAAATCTCATCTGACAACGCTGACGCGACCACATGCCATTGTTGGCACTCGTTTGCTTTTGTAAAACATCCACACCGCTTTGTTTTATATTGCATAAATGGGTTTATGGGACCACCACTTTAAATAATTTTTGTAAAATTGAACTTTTGGGAAAAAACAATAACTCATTTCAATTAAAAATGTGTTTTTGTTATTTTTAGTTGTTAGTGTGTGTTAGTGTTAGTGTGTTAGTGTTTATTTTTTAAAAATCATGTGTTTTTAGGGGAAAAATTAATTCTTAAAATCTCATCTGACAATGCTGACGCGACTACATGCCATTGTTGGCACTCGTTTGCTGTTGGTAAAACATCCACACCGCTTTGTTTACGTTCGCTCGTTAGGCTTCGCTCGCGCTTGTTCGGCCTATCTGTATCACACATAAAAAAAGGTTCTCCAGGCCAGGGCAAAAACAACTATTTAAGGTATGATTTTAATTATTCCACACTCTCATTTTACTTGTAATGGATATAGGGACATTCACAAATGTCGCTTGATCGCAAAAAATACCCCTGAATTCAAAATCAATCAATCATCACGGTTTACTCTGAGTATACATGTTGTGGCGAAATGTCAACTCAAGTGTATTTATAGTAAATGCAGTTGGCCGTAATGGGCCAAGAGCTGCTTTTAAGGGCTCTCAAACAAGCAAACACGCCAGAATGCTCTAATGCTTTCTGGTTTTAAGCGAATTTAATGATTGGAAATGTACAAACGCTGAAGTATGCAAGTTATGTAGAAGTTGACTTACTTGAAAACTTGGAAAATAATAGGGTAAAGTTTGTATTGGTTTAACGGCTTCTAAAAGATTTAAGAAATAAGATTTGTGAAGTCAGAGTTAAGGTTAATTTATTATTAAGTCTCATAATGTATTAATGTGTCATTTTTTATTCTTAACAGCTTACATCGATCGGTAGGGGAACTCCGGGCAAAGAGAACACGTTAACTTTGACATGTCCTTTAAGAAGGTGTGTTTTAAATTTTTCTCCATTAAACTGCAACATTATAGTTTCTATAAGTTTAATATAAAATTAAGTTTAATTAAAATAATGACGTATTAAATAATTAGGTTCGATAATGCAATTTCTCTCTTTGCCCCCACCCCTGGATTGTTCTAATTCTTTACGTATTACGTTCTAATGTGACCCATATCTTTTGCAATATTTTTTTTTCAAAAAATGAACAACCTTCAAAAAAGCACTGAAAAGATAAGCTTTGTGTATAGTGAAAAATCACACCGGAGGTACAACCTATTATATCACCATCGTGCTTCGTTAGTGCGGCAGTAAGTACTTTCTACCACGATATAACCGCCAAAAATTGGGTCCTTGTCCAATTTTGGAGATTATTTTAGAAGATTTTAACTTTGTATAATCTGGTTAAAGTATTAAGACTTAAACTTTTTACTGAATCCCGGTGTTAAGATCCAACGCTGATCTAAGCTCTTATCCAGCCCAGTCGGTTATTCGTTAAAATTGGAAAAAGACACATCAATTTGCCATTAATCAATGTTTCAAGAATAGTTTTAAATGTTTCTTTAGATGCTGCTTATATCTACAGGGTGTAATGAAATTCACTAGTATGAATTCAGATCGAAAAAAAATAATCATAAATGGCGCTTCGCAATAATAAGCTGGTAATCGCCCCTTAAATTTTTTCTAACCAGCAGTACCCGCCACTGGCAAGAAACGCATGATATGGAATAAAGTGCCAATTCTATTAATATTTTTATGTAACAAGTTAGCATATTAAATAATGTTACTGTTACCTTTGTTGTAAAATCCCTTTAAAATATATTTCTTTTGAAAATGTTTCAGCAAAGCACTCACAACACAATACAGCCATTAATTTAATGCAAGGAACCAATGCTTGATAAGTAATTAACACTAAAGAAAGTTCGAATAACGAATCAAACTTTAAAATTTAAAAGATTCCACGGTATTTTGTCACTACCCGCACTATGAAAAAATTAAAAACTAATGTTTTTGTTACTGTTAAAGTAAAATTTCTGTAAAATTCACTTCCTCTGGAAAGATTTCTTTTTATTAAACCTCACACACTTATGCAATTTCAACAAAACACTAGGTATAGCCATTAATCAAAAAAAAACATAAAAACATCCCACTAACTAATTAAATTCAATGCTTAAAAAATCCACAGTATTTTTTACCATCAGCTCTATTGAAAAACTGAAAACTAAAAAATTATTATTTATTAAAAAGGACAACGCCCAATTTTATTAAATATTACATTCAACAGAAAACCCAGGCAACCCAAATAGCACTCCATACTGAGATCTTGCAACTAGCAATTGCACACAGGCTAATCCATAAACGATACAGTTTAAAGTGGTGTTTCTATCACACAATTTATAAAAAAAATCTAAAAAATAAAAACAAAATTCAAAATCTTTGGTAGGCTTATAAATTCATTTAGCAAATGGGAAAATTTTGAAAGTTACTTGCTGATTGGTTCAAAGAACCGTGAATAATAAAAATGCTTAATAACAGACCATAAATACTGAATCACTATTCACTAACCTTAAATAATGAATAATTTTATTTTCCAAAAATTTTATGAAAATGATGGTTTTATTAAATGAAATAGAATTAAATACTCATTATGTTTCTAGTTTAAATCAAGAGGTACATAAGCCTGTAACGGAGCTTCAGTGTTCGTAAATAACTTCATCAAAATTGAGATACAAAAGTGACAATTAAAATTAGGTACTTGTTTAAAAAGCATCCCCCCTAAAGAGCGGGTATGCTTTTTTTTTAAGTTTTCAACATGTTTTCAATAAGAACAATAAGATTATATAAACATTTGCTGCCATTTTAAAAAGTAGACCTAGTTTAATAAAAATGTACCATTCATTTCTAAATAGTCAGCTGCATACCCTTCTTCCACTAGAAAAAGACAAAATAAAAGCGATTTTTTACTTAATACTGTCTTTTTCTATGATTTAGGGGTCTAGGCTTGCGGTGCCGCTCTACTATTTCAAAATTTGATATACTTGTAACTTCGGTACCTACAAAGCGTTTAAAAAATTTAGTTCATTAATTTGTTATCAATAACTTGAGTTTTGGTTCAAATCATATCGGAAATATGTCTTAATTGAACATGCTACATTTTTGTGATTATAAAAAAAAGTTGTCAACTCACCCCGAATGTACATAATTTAAATTAAGTTCGGGCCATTTACGTTCGGTCCGTCTAAAATCTTTGATCATGCTTGCTATCCCACTTAAATATTCCTGTAAGCAAATCTTGACTAGTTGCGGTTTAGTAAATAAACTACTTTAGGTCAATCTGTGTTTAAACCATATTGCAACTAAGTTGGCTACTGCAGTCCGTTACTTGTGTATTTCTTATCACTAAAGGCCTTTAAGCCCCAGGAGTACTAACAGAATTCAACGTGCTTTCTTGTCTAAAAGCTCTTAGAGCAGCTCTTGACCCACCGCCAGCTACCGCATTATTTACAACCAACATTCTTGACGTTTGGCCACAGTCTGGAGTGACCACAATTATTTATCTCTAATATATTTATTTAATTGCGAAGGGTAAAGGGCCAGAAAAATAACCTAAAACGGAATTAATTATTTACAAGTAAAAATAACCTGTTATTTAATAGTGATACGGATATTCACCTACCATCTGAACGTTTTGAGTAAATTTGACATCGGAAAAATTTTATGATTCATAGAGCATCCATTGATTATTCTTTTTTAGTCTTTAGTAAAATATTGGATAGTAACATACAGATGACTCTTTCAAAGATAGTAATCGAACATTGCCCTTATTTAAAATTTGTAAAATCTTGCATATGGATGACTAAAGACAGTTATTGAACATTATTGCTTTCTATCCTTTTCTAGCCTTTAGAAAAATATGGACTATTAACATGCGGTTATAGTAATTGCCTCATTAACCTCTGACAGATGGAAACGTAGTTTGTTACACTTATATGTGTTTCTTCCACTTTAAAGCCCTCATGTAAACAACTGATTACAGAAAAAAATGTTTGAAGCAAAAGTTGTAGGAAATTTTGACTTCTATAAATTTAATAAAAATGTTATTTTTGCCGCAAAACTAATTGATAATAAGATATTTTTAAAAAACTGATTCTTCAGGCTTTTCTTTTAAGATAGCGGTGCAAGCGAATGTGTGTCAAGGTCGAAAACCTGGAGTTTTCACTAGGATGCCCAAACATAAAATATATACAAAAACAGAATTACCCAACCTTTTTTATAGTAAAGTTGTTTATTTAAGATCCCACTACTGGAGTACAGATTTTGACAACTTTTGTAACTGGTCATTGTTAATAAGTCACCATTAAAAATGTATGAGTTATTCTATATGCGATTTGGTTAGTTTCCAAATGACTTTTATTTCGGCACTTATTGCTCAAATAACTTTTGCTTTGTTGCTGTCGACAGAACTCTATTAATTGTCTTATTTTTACCGTAGTGGATTTAAAACTAGCTATTGATGTTTTGTGCATTGTATATAGGATAGTAATATAGAAAACTACCGTTTCTGTCATAACATTGACAGATTGGGCTTCTATCGATTTATTGATGTTAATGCGCTTATCCAGCATTTTTTTATTTCATAATATAAAAGTACTCCATCCGAAAAGTATCGCCCCACAAAATGAGAATTTTTTCTAATTAAATTCACCCTCAAAATTATTCTGATGAAACATCACTCAATAAACCGGGAAATGGCCTCTGTTGACGCAGTTCCACGATGAGCGACCCAAATGTAAAAAATAAATTACGCATTAGCACCATTGCAAAATTCTTAAAAAGCTATTAAGTTGTATGTAGGTACCTACCTCCATGCATTTGTGAAACAATCTTGCGATGTAAAATATAGGGAGAATCTGTCGCCCATTTGTTGAAAACTTTTTTTGTATTTATTCATTTTATTTAGTTTTGTCTCCGAATGTTCCCGTTTTGTCCGGACAGCCTTGGTTAGACCACGCAATTTCCACAACCAATTTTCATAGAAAAGCGATGTGAACTTCCACATAAAAGTTTTATTTTAATTACACCCAAGACAACCGTTATAAGTTTATAACAGTGAGTTGGTCATCTAGGTTATATTATCAAACTGAATAACACAACGTTATAATATTCAAAAATTATAATTATCTATTAGAAAGAAATATTAAGAGAACTGAAGAAGCAGTCAATGCACAATATTTTATAACCTAGAATGGCTATTTATGCGTAAGCGTCAGGAAATACTAACCATAATCCACTGAAAGCCGGGGGCAAAAAACTACCTTACGTGTAGGTTAGTTCATAATGATGATGGATTTACTATTGTTTCTGTTGTAGTTCATCATTATATTTAAATATCCTTAAGCACTCCCAAAAAATTTTCAATCCAGAACTAAATTCGAAAAATTGAAAATGCTACAAAGTTATGGAAAATATAAACATTCTCTGTTGGTACTAAAATAGCCGATAGGGGAGCATTGCAGTGTTGCCGTATCCTTAATTTGTTTCGCCACATTGCCCGTTACGTTCAGTTGTTTTTTTCGTAGGATGACGTCCGGTGGGAAACTGAATTTTTTGAATTTGGTCGAATTTTAAGCCTTAATATTTTTGCTATTATATCTGTCCAACCGAGCATATAATAATATTAGCATATTTATTGAAAACGCGAAATTACTGTACAAGCCTATTTTTTATTTATTACTAACTGTCAAATTTCCAAAATGAAAAATATTATACTAATGTTTTTATTATTCTCTAATTGTAATGGTATTGGTTCTGGACTAAATTTAATTAAGACCACTTAAATATTGAGGCTTATTGCCTTCATTTTACTATTTGTTGGGAAAATAATGCATTAAATATGAGCTTATTCCTATGTAAATCAATCAATACTTATAAAGTATATATTACATATAAAATAATGAAGAATATTTCTAAACGGGTTCGTGAAAACAATCTTAGGGAACTTCACAGACTGAACTTTTTTTGGGTTCGCACATTCAGAGGCAGAGAAGAAAGTTTGAAAAGTTCGAAGAATTAAATGGCGGACATGTTGAGAATTTATTTTGATATTTATTCGCCAATGTTAACATTTATCTGTTTATGTTATAATTCATTTTTTATTGTTTATAATCACTGGCTATTGCATTAAAATATTAATAACTACTTAAAATTAACATTTATTATGTTTTTAATAGAATAACTCATTTTGCATAAAAATAAAATTATAAATTTACGGCGACTAACGTATTATTGTCAACCTTGACATAACTTTGACTCACCTACAAAGAAAATTTAAAAAGGTTGGGTGGGAGAAAATCGATTTTTCGTACTATATTTTTTTTATTCGATGCTCAGTTAGTTATATTGTTTTGCTGATAAGATATATGAATGATACAAAAAAATCCCCAAAATTGTAATATTTAAAATTTTTTCCCATCTTTAAAAATAAAAACGTTATAAGGCCTGTTCACTTTTATTTGGATATCCCTGTACAGTGTACAATATGCGACATAATACAATTTGCTTATAAACATCCATTATCTTGCGACATTATGGAGTATTTTTTGGCCCAAGTCCAGTAAAAAAAGTTTTATTTTAGCCTTAAATGAGGAACTAAAATAAACATATTATTTAGCTTATTACACACATTATCGTTATTACTTTGTTAATGATATTCCTTTACTAGATGAGGATTTTATTGTATGGTTCTACGAGTAATTTTGGAAATACAAAAAATTAATGAGGGCCATATGTATTATTGTTCATCACTCACAACAGTGAAATTAATATTGAAATTTTTGAGGTTCTACAGACTCAATTAACTAGCTAGGACAAGTATTTAGGACTACTAGGTAGTTTAAAAATACATATTTATAAACCAAGCAATGAGAAATACCAATGAGATGCAAAATATTGAAATGAGTCTGTTTCATTTAAACGAATTAAACCATTTATTTTTATTTATATTGGGGAGAGAAGTAGATGTGATAAAGTTTACCAAGGTCAAGTTAGTCTTAAAACTATTCCATGCCTAGTATGTCCGTGAATGGGGTTTAGAAGAGGACAAATGGACCAAATTTTGCTTGGGTTTGCTACTAAAATATGGAGAGATATAGCGCATCATGCGTTTACTTTTGTAAAATATTGTCTTCGCCTCATTACTCTAAATTCGGAGCTTTCTCGAGACCAGTACCTAACATGCTGTGGTGCTACAGTCCATTAGTAGAAAATGTACATTCATCAGAAAACATAATAAATTTATAAAAATGGATTCTTTCACTTAAAATTTGGTCTCCCACCCAGAATCAAAAATCTACTGTTTTCGCTTCATCTCCCTCTTCCAATGTTTAGTTAAAGTGGGGTTTTAACGGAAATAATTTATTTTCTTTTATGATCATCTGAATATGGGTCTTTTTCACATCTTCTAAAAAATGTTTAGCATGATTTCTAAGGGACATCACAGGACGGAAGAACTAAAACTGTGGCAGCATCGTTCTGGTCATATTTTTCTCGTCAAATTGTTCCATGGTATTGCGGTGTGATATTTGGCCATCCCTATATCACTTGGACTATAAAAATAAGTTGTTCAGTAAATAGCATTTTGGTGTCAAGGGATAGAAAAAATTTTTGAACTTGTTTGACGTTAAGTATAATGTCATACATTTTGTGGGGTACAGACTTATGGACTAAGCAATAGCAATGATAAAACCTACATAATTTTTTCATAAAAATTTCGAGTCCGTTTCTTAAATCGCTCTTTGTCACTAATGTCAGACTCTGGCTGATGAGTCCCGTTGTTTGTCTATAGGTTGGCCCAAGAAATTTCAAACAAATGGAGAATTATTTTACTAAGTTTACCTACATGTATTATAAAAAATTCATGCATATGTACCTTAAAACAAAATTAACCGAATCGTGAGAAGTCAAACAGCACACAGGGGAGAAACAAAAGTTTGCAAAATCGCTCAAGAGTAAAGTACCCTTATTTTAAAAATTGTGGCAACATGTTAGTAGGAAATGCTGTTTAGAATTGGGAGTTAAATATGCTCAAATACAAATTCATCAAGAATTTCTCAAAAATTTAATTGTACTTTACACTTAAGGAATTTTAAAATTTCTGTTAATCTCCTGTATGATATTTGATTTTTCTAGATTAGTTACTTGACTTTTAGATATACAACAATTTTACACAATAAATACTTACACTTTGATACGCTCATTAAGAAAATAATTTCACAAGGTTACAAACTTCTTGGACCACTCTGTAGATGGTCAACGGGGCTCACTAGCCAGCTTAATATTATGAACTTAATATTATATACTATGCTATCTCGCAGTCTATTATTACGATATCCGAAAAAATTATCATAAAGTTTAGTGTTCTAATAAACTTCCCTAAGTTGATGAGATCCAATTAGGTTTAAATGACGGAAATTTTAAAATTGTTTGTTTTCATTCAGTTCTCCAATCTTATTGTCTCGAAAATGAACGTTACTTTTTACACTCGACCAAGAACATCTGCTTCTTTACTTAGTTTTCGGAAAGTAAATTGGATGTTCTTTATCTTTTTAGTCATTATCAAGTAAAAGCATATTTCTTATCTTCTTTAATTGCTTAAATTAAATTAACGGCCAATATATTTATTTCTCAGATTACTTTCCCATTGTTGACACTATATTTATTTTATGTTAATTAGAGTAGAAAAAATCCACTTCTTGAACTTTAATTCTTTATTTAAAGAGGACATTTTTTAAATTTATAACGGGTTAATATCCTTGTTACATAGATTTTATTAAAGAATTTAGTGAATTCCACCTTTTAGCACTCAAGATATCTTATAGAACGAGCTAGCTTGCGAACGCGATTCAACAACTTAACGACAGTATCACTGTTTATTCCAGTGTTGCCAATTATTTGTAAATATTAAATAAAATGTTAAAAGGTCGAGTGCATAATAAGTAATATAAAACTGCACTAAAAATACGCGAATATTAATTTTAATAGGTGAGTATGATAGTATGAACATTGATTTTTTTATTATTTGATATTCATGTTGCATGTATGACCCCCTCCCCCTTTGAGTGGGCCCCTGAAAGTAGAAGAATGAATTAACTACTATTAAATGCCACAAACAAACAAAATGCAATGGATTCATCGTGCCAAATGGCACCTATGAATCCATTTTACCTATATGGTTGGACGAATACAGTTACAAGAGGATAATGTTCCATCCTGCTGGCCTGCTGTTATCAAAACAGTTTATACAAACAGGATATCCTGATCAGACTCTATGAAATAAAGAGAGGCTAACGATATGCAATTAAGTTATAGAAGTTAACAAAAAAAAAGACACATATAAAAATAAAAATAAGTGTGAGAATCTACAGTTCTCAAAACCACGCGAAGACGCCTTATACAATAAATATTAAACAAATAATGCTAAAACAGCTATTTTCCAGGCTGTGTGCCCATCCGAGCGCTGGATGACGTAGCAGAATTTGCCGTATTCTGTCCGGTTAGATAACAAAACACATTTTCAAACTGCAAGAAACAACCAGGAAGAAGGAAGCCTTTCCTTTGGTAGGATGTCACTTCGAAAACTCTCAAAATTAATTGTGAAACCGTTTAAAATGTAAGACAAAAATCCCAAAGATATTCTTTAAGTTGAATAGTGCTCTTTCCAAATAAATAATTTAAAAAAAGAGTTTTCAGACTTATTGTAGTATGTAAAGTAGTTTCCAAAATTAAAACAAATAATATCATAAAATATATGAATATTTGTAAAAATAAGAATTTATGAAAATATACTGCTGTTTCTTTTTAGACGTTTAAAATTATTTTTAATAAACCTACGTGTGTATTGAGCGATACGAAAATTTGTTGTTAATGATATTTCCACAAAATCAGTGAAATGGCAAATGACGTTCAAGCGTAATGATATTGTGGGAGTAGATTAAACTAAAACATAATAATTTAGAACGTAATAATAATTATTTATATATTTTGGGTAAATAACATTTATTATTATTGTATACGTGAGCAGCGGGAGATAATGTTGGTACATTATTGCTTGAAAACTATTTTTTCTGTTTCTGTTTTCGTCTTTTGATTTGTTTAACGCAGCCATACTTAGTAAGGATAGCTTGAAGGATTTACTGTTTTGGTAGGTGGGTATGTTCATTTATTCTGTACTGATGATGAACTAAACAGTTCGAAACCGGTCCGTAGAGAAGGAGATCCTAAGGAAAAGGGAAGGCTTATTATTTCCTGGTGCCTTTTTGCAGGTGAATAAGTATTAGCGTATTACTTTATAAAGTAACAAAAGGGGATACAGCCCCAGAACCAGTGGCGGTTGGTGAAATTTCAAAGTTGTGTATCTCTGTTCATACTTACAGGACCCGTACCAAATTTAAGGGTTTTAATAGTGAGCCCACTGGGAATGTTTTGGTAAAGAAAAAAAACATTTTGTAATTTGCGAAAAAAAGTTAAATTTTTGGTGCGGCCCACCCAAGAAAAAAATGAACACGTCTAGGTATTTGCTTTCTTTTTTTTCTAAACAAATTTTACATCATTTTGTCGACAGGTTTTAAATTTTGAGAGAAAAAAATGTGTTAGGAGAAAGTTATAGTCATTTGAAGTTTTTGTAAAATTATATTTTAGGCTTAAAAAAATTCAAATGACTATAACTTTCCACTAACACATTGTTTTCTCTCAAAATTTAAAAACTGTCGACAAAATGATGTAAAATTTGTTTAGAAAAAAAAGAAAGCAAATACCTAGACGTGTTCATCTTTTTCTTGGGTGGGTCGCACCAAAAATTTAACTTTTTTTCACAAATTACAAAATGTTTTTTTCTTTACCAAAACATTCCCAGTGGGCTCGCTATTAAAAGCCCTAAATTTGGTACGGGTCCTGTAAGTATGAACAGAGATACACAGCTTTGAAATTTCACCAACCGCCACTGCCCAGAACACCATTTAGGTTGCCGCTCACTTATAAGCGCGGTATCGCCTCGCCTCTAGGGCGATTCGTTGCTTATAGGTATTCGTACTGGTTAGAAACTCCGTGGGAGAAAACGGAACCGCACGTGTCAAGACGATGCGGAGTTGATAAATGAGGGCCAACCCTTACTCTGCAGTACCTCATATCGTATAAGGTATTTTAGTTGGCTGGAGGTTGTCGCCCATATTTATATAAATTAATTAATTTAACTTTCTGTCTACATAGTACATTTTTTTAACGCGAGCCACATAATTTTATATGGTAAAACTTGGACCCCATGTTAACGCATTTATATTACAGCTATAAAGTTAAGACTTGAAATAGATCAAATCTAATGTCCTAAAAACAAGTCAAGTTATTTGTACCAAAAAAATTCCTAGAACTACTTAAAAAATGCGATTTTGTTTTTGATAAAAAGCACTTTTTAACCCCGTATTTCCTTGTTTTTATCTGTGTTTACCAGGTAGAGGTGCCACTTAGACATTCCCTGAACTTTATTGTCACAATAAGAATATTTAAAAGATGTCCATTTACGCTGTTAACGGACGAATTGAAATGGTTTCAAACTGCATAAAAGGGATGTCTTATCGAGAAGTTGCCGATAACTTGGATACATCGAATCCAGATCGTCCAATACCCAGCAAGACAACAGTGCAACGACTGCACGAACAATTTGTAACTAAGGATTGCCTTGTTTCTTCGCATGCAAAGCGAGACATATGCCCATATTGCCCAGGTAGTAAATGACGATTTAAAATGGGCCTATTGTATGTTTAGTAGTTGAAAAGCATCCATTAGTTAATCTTGTTCAACTTATTGAAACTTCAAATGGATCTATAAGCAGCTGCTACAGAGAAATTAAGCAAGAAAAGTTTAAATCATATAAGTAAAGTTCGAAACGTCCAAGAGCTTCTACCGCTACGCATGGAATGTTGTGAATATTGGATGGATAGAATTAATGATACCCAAATATAGCAAAACTTATTCTTATTCGAATAGGAAACAACCATCAATGCATAATATGGGCTAGAGAAAATCCTTACGCAGTTCAGCCAACGCATACACAGATGCGCGCAAGCGTTAATGTTTGGGCAGGAATCCTAGAAAAAGGGATCATCCGATCATTCATATCCGACCAGTTGGCGCATGAAAAGCAGAAAAGTATCTGGAAATTTTGGAAACGGAAGTGGGTCCTGCGTTAGCCAACAGAAATGAAGAGATCATTTTTCAGCACGATGGAGCGCCAGCTCACACCGCAGCCTGCAGTCGTTACTGAAATTCTAAACACCATGTTTCCTGGTAGCTGGATTGGACAATTCGACCCTTTTAAATGACCTGTGGAAAGTCCCGATATTTCACCTTTAGATTACTTTTATTGGGGATATCTATCGTCCAGGGTTTTTGATTATGTGTAGACCTAATGATGTAGACAAGCTGAAAAATATAATTATCTTTACGTAGTATTACGGTACGCCAGTTGTGCAATGTCAGAAGACACTTTGCTGTTTATTGCTTCGAGTACCTGTTATTTGTTATTGTTTACAATCATTAAATTTATTTTCCTTTACCGAAAATATTTTTGATTAAAATTTTTGAATCATAACTTTAAACAATCCCTTCTGCAAGTTGTTATTAAATTAGTATTTGTAAGTACAGTTCAGCGCAGCCCATGGCGTGCAACTGACCAAAAATGATGGTTTGAAGTACGCGTAAGGTTAGTTAAGCATAAAAGCGATGAGATTTGGCTAAATTTAAAAAAATTACCGCCATTTGTAATTTACAACCTGCTAAACCTTTTGAAAATGCCATTTACCAGTAAGTGTTAATAATAGATACCTCAATACATGGATATATACAGGGATAGACAAAACTTGTTTTGTTAGAAAATAAACCCACTTTTTTAAATATTTTGCTCAGTTTTATCAACACGAACGATATCATAACTTGTATATAATGCCCTGAGCTATCCTTGTTTAAAATTTTAGCTTCATATCTTTAATAAAACAAGGCCTAATACATAGTCGAAGTTTTACCATGCAAAATCATCCCGCGTTAAAAAAAAATTACTGTGTGCGCAAAAGGAATCTTATCCTAAAGTTTCTGACATGAGTGAATTACACCCGGTATAAATGTAGAAATAAAACCTGCTATGAAAGTCTGAAAGAAGGATAAGGCCGCTCGTAAATCCTAAAAGACAAAAAGTGTAAGACTAACTCGGCTAAGCCGTAAAACTTAAATAGCGTGACTCTAATGAACCTTATTCTTTTTTATACCTTGTTAATAATGCAAAATTCTTGTAGGAAAATTTTGCATTTTTACTGATAAAATTTTATTCTTTCACCTGAAACATTAAGGGGCGCTTCACAATATGTAGTTAACCCGTAGATTATTTTGTGGTGTAAACCGTAGTTTTATCTTTCTACCATTTTAGTAATTGTCCGGTTTACAATATTTTGTTATTCGTTCTTTTAAATATATCTGATTAGCTTTTGAGCGTTGAGTTGGGATTAAGGCCAGCCTTAAACGATCATTTTCCGTGTTCTGTTTGCGAATTCGCTTGTCAAATCAGATAAAACTAACGCACGAGATGTTCTACACAACGCACACGTTCGTTTTTTTCCGTACCGAAAATTTTGGAACGTTCGGAAAAAAATCGAATTCATCATTTTGAATGCAAGATTTGCTTACTTTTTGCATTGGACATCGATACGTACGGAATGCTCGACGAATTGCTTTCTGTATTCGGAAATCGAATTCAGAAAACGATCTTTGTGGCCTGCCTTCTTTCTTCTGTTAATGTTTCGTTACCAGTACTATTAGATTTCACGATACTTCACTGATCGAACACGCCAATTTGTATCCGCGCAAAATAAATTGTGGACTAGTGGGTTTATTAATTGCCGTTACTACATTAAATATTTAAAAAAAAATTGATTATTGTAAAAATTTCACCTTATTTAGCTTTTATGGATATGGGAATTTGATAAGTTTGGTTATGTTGTAGCAACATGACAATTATTGTGGTGCTAACTGATAATTAAGGCTGGTTTGACTGATAATTGGTCTTGGTCATGTCATCAACAATAGTTAAAACGTTTTCTTCTTCATCGCGTATAATTTCCTGAACTATATCGCAAATATCGTTATTAAAATATATATTTCCAGTTTGGTTTTAGAGCGATATTCGGCACATTTATACATTTAAAAATACGATTTAAGAATGCAAAAATCACCAATTTAACGTTATCTATGGGTTATAGTTAAACCAACTTCGTAAAAGCGGCCTTAAAAAGATAAATCAAAAAGAAAATTTGCCTTGGTCGTATAATAATTTCGTTGTCTTATAGATCAGTTAACTAGCCCTATTATTAAAATTCAGTTAGCGAACTTATTTTTGCGCACGATGAGTTTTATGCAAAATTCTTTAATTACGTGGGATGGCACGTCGCGTTGTTGCCGTTTAATATAACTTTAGAACTTCTCATGTTTTAATTACTCAGGACCAAAAACTTTTAGTTAATGAAGAAAACACAAATTTCGCATGGCTCGAAGCTACTCTGAAATCTCGATAGCTTTTATGTCCTTTAAAATGTTAAGTATGAATTTAAAAAGGTTTTTTTAAGACGTCGATAAGATAAGAAAAATGTTTTATTTAAGTCTTTTTAAGGGTTTTAACAAATATGTAAAAAAATAATTAAATCCTTAATATAAAAAATACCCTTATAATAAATATAAAATATGGCTATGCTAATATGAACAATGGTTAAAATTTGTATTATGTACGAACTGCCATTAAATGCAGAGCGATTCGATTCGCCTTCGCCTACCCTATTTTTCTAGCATTACTCAAAATCCGAACAAAATATTTATAAGCCCTTAGAGAAAGGAATATGACTACACCAACCCCAAAATCAGGAAATAAATTTTGACCCCAACCTTTCGCTAATCCTTATAAGTTTCACCCCACATAAACAACCCCAGAACTGCTTGAGTCGCATTTATAATGTATGATATGGCTAGGAAAGGAGATAGTAGCTGCAAAGCCACAATTACAACTGAGGTTTCGAGTGCTGGAATTTATCGTTGTTTATTTTAAGCTATGCTATATTACCGATAAATAACATACTTTAGTTATTTCGTTTTAACAATAATTTTAGACGTATAATACGTCTGTTTTAGTTTCTTTATAATATATCCATTAGTTTTTTAAATTTTTTTTAGAGTAAAAGGTTTTTGTTCATAAAATTAATCCGTAAATACCAGAAAAAATTGAAACATGCTGAAATGTTAATTTTTTATTTTCTTTAAACCATTTTGGTTTCAACAATATCAGATTAGGTTGCTCTGAAACAGCAAAATGCAACAGGTGACTTTTTTTAATAATAATAATAATAATAATAATAATAATAATAATAATAATAATAATAATAATATAATTATAATATTAATAAAAATAATATTCATAATAATATTTGAACAGGCACAATCGACTGGCAAAAATAATTCACCAAACTCTGGCAGTTAAGCACGGATTGCTTCAAACGGAGGTACCTTACTACATCTACGAACCCACTGCAGTTATAGAGGATGAACACGACAAAATCTATTGGGACCGACAAATTATTACAGATCGGCCCATCCCAAATAATATACCTGATATTCTGTTAAAAATCAAAGCCACAAACAACACATATATCGTAGATATTGCAGTACCGTTTGGCGCAAATATGGAAAAAACGCATGCAGAAAAGATAAACAGATACCTACCGTTATCAGACGAAGTTAAAACCATGTGGAAAATGAACACTGTTAAAATCATATCAATAATAATAGGAGCCACCGGGGAAATACCTATAAAATTACACAGAAGCCTTTTAGAACTTCAATTGG
Source organism: Philopedon plagiatum (assembly GCA_963971165.1). Classification (NCBI taxonomy): domain Eukaryota; kingdom Metazoa; phylum Arthropoda; class Insecta; order Coleoptera; family Curculionidae; genus Philopedon; species Philopedon plagiatum. The sequence goes on from OZ020197.1 coordinate 16,249,287, forward strand.
ACAAAAACTTTAACACCCTGTCTCCTTATTATCTTATACCTGTTATATGTACAAAAATAAATTTAGGATAAATCGACCTAAATTGAGCCAGCCAGGGAAGCCATTGCTAAGGAATGGACCGTTTATTACCAAAGACCCTGTATAAACATTAACAAAACCATTTTGGATAGGCCCATTTAACTATAAAATGAATTAAAGGTAGTATTTAATGGTAATTACTACCATTTCTTCGTATAATATTGATGTTGCTCTATACTTACACTAAAAATGCTCGAGGCGAACGAGTAAGGACCAGTACACAGCATCGCATCATACTGAAGTCAGTGAACGAACTTTTCTTGTTAAAGTAAATTTTCAACCATCATTCCGATTTGTACAAATCCATTTTAATTAGCTGCAGCTATTCTTTGTCAAATTCACAAAGTGCCACAGCTACGTATACTTTTACGCAGTGGTCACATGTGCTAGTTTAAAACCATTTACTGTATTAAAGCCATTTTATTGTTGGGGATGTCGCCCTTCTTTCAAATATGTCCATCATGTTAAAATTTAATGATCAGTGAACATATAGGGGGGAAAACTGACGTTGATGGACCAATTACATGACCCTCAGTTTCAACTAATATGAAACGACCAGTTTTACCCCTGGTTTAATAGCAAAAACGTTCAGAGTTTCTTCTTATAAGGGTATGTGAATGACCTCTGGAAAAGAGGCGGAAAGAGGATCGTCAACTATAAACAACTTCTAATACGTTTAAGATATTTATGCAATTCATGCACAAAATCTCCTTAATGGCGAATAATGTTATACCCAATTTACCTCTATTTTAAGAAAAAAAAAAAGAAATCAGAAGTAAATGCCTATATAAAGTTTTACAGGTCATTTCTCGTCAGAAATGCAATGGTCGTTATTAAAAATTTTAACTTTTAATATAAGTGTGTCTTATTAAAATTACAAGTTATCTGTAATGTGTAAAACGGTATAAAACAATATAGAGTTCGGATACGGCAAGCTTGTAGTAATGGAAAAGTAGAAATTGGTATAATTAAAAAAAACTATTAAGTTTTGTATGTCATATAAACACATACTGGATATGTTAAAAAATGAGGACGTTATCATTAGAAAAAATTAAAATATTGTGTTTCCCTTCTGCGTTGAAAAATACTAAATTTAAAACCTTATATTTAATGTTGTGGTTATTTAAATATATTTTTACATCAATTACTTCTTTGTCATTTTTTCCTTTCTTACTCAAATACGTTTCTGTTAATAAAGGTAGTAACATATTCACGGAAGAAATCGAACAAATTTGTGAATAAAACCAATTATCTTGAAAATAGAAAGAGTGCGGCATAGAGTATGCAGATTAAAAAATATTTAGATTTTAATGAGACACCTACAAATTTTTAAATACGCCGAATGTTCCATTTAAAATTACCAAGTAGTTATTGGTTATCACGGTAACCAAAAAAGCTAGGACCATCGTCCTACAATATAACAATTTATACAATCATCATTATATTGTTATTTGTAAACATAGTAAACGATATAAAAGTTACAAGATCAGCTGAGATTGACAGCGATCACTACCTGGTAATATTGAAATTAAAAAGCAATGAAGAAAGAAAAATAGACAACAGAAGAAAGACAGTAAATGAGAAGATAAGGAGTTATAAATTGAAAGAAATAATAATTCCAAATAAATATAAACAAATATTGAATAAAACGTTTAAAGAAAGAAAGGAAATGAAGGAAATAGAAGAATAATGGTATTACTTCAAAAACAATGTTCAGTCAGTGTCAGTGTGAAGCTATACTTGAAGGCTAAAGAAACTAGGGGAATAACGAAAATAACAAACAAAAATAATATAGAAAAGGATGAACTGATGGACCGAGGATATAAGGGAAATTGTAAAAGTTAAAAAAGACCAATGGAAAGAATACTTGATTCCAAAAAGTAATGAAGACTACGAAATACGAAAAGAAGTCAAATAATGAATCAAAAAAGCAAAACAGGAGTCTTGGGAAAAATTTGGTCATAGATGACACAAAATTACAGAGAAAACTAAAAATTGTTTTATGGAATATTAAAACAAATGAGACAGAAGAACGAAGGGAAATATAATAACGGAAGAGATGGAGAGATGGAGACAATATTTTGAAGAATTGGCATATACAGAAACAGATGGTCAAGAATTAGTAGGAGAAATAAATGAGACACACGAACTACAAGAAACAGAAAAAAAAAGAAAAAAAAGAAGAAGCGATAAAAATGTTTAAACAGGGAAAAGCGTCGGGCCGAGACAATATAACATCGGCGATGATAAAACATATGGGGAAAGAAGGTTTAAAACAGACAGCAGAATTGACAAATAACATAATAAATATTAAGAAAATACCAAAGGATTGGAATTCAGGTATTATATGGCCGATATACAAAAAAGGAGATAAGAGAAGCTGCAGTAACTATCGAAAAATTAGGCTTCCGAGTATCCCAGGAAAAATGCTAGTTGCAATAATAGAAAATAGACTAAGAAATAAGATATACACAATATTAAATGCACCCAAAGTGGATTTAGAAAGAACAGAAGCACACAAGATCTAATTTTTACAATAAGACAAGCAAGTGAAAAATTTGTAAACAAGAACAAAGACATACATATTTGTTTCATAGATCTAGAGATGGCCTTGGACAGAATTCGAAGAGAAGACACATGGAGAATTTTAAGAAAGAGAGAATAACAATAGAAATAATAAATGCTATGTATAAGGATACTATAAATACAGTACGGACGAATAATGAAGTCTAGTGAATTTGCTACAAAGGTCGGAGTAAAACAGGGCTGTATATTAAGTCTTGTTGTATTTTCAGTAGTCCTGGATAAAATAATAAAAGAAGCAAAGAAGAGGATGAAAAAATTAACACTAGGATAGTGGCAAATGAAAGAAACAAAGATTACTGAATACTGGCAGAATCAGAAAAGCATTTTCAACAAAACCTAGAAATATTAGGTGAAGAACTAATAAAATTAAATATGAAAATAAACGTCGAAAAAAACTAAGACCTTGATAATATTAACACGTTGATGGACAGTGGATTATGGGCGAGTTACCTCAGAAAGTCACTGCCGTATTTCAGGAACTAGTGGACCGATTATCATGATATTTTAATCAGGTAATAATAAGGTCATTTAAAGGCGAATCACGTGACCAAAGGGCTATACTGCTATAGCAGTTGTGGCCCATCACATAACTTTTTGTGATGTGATGGGACAGTGATACTGCAATCACAGTTAATTTATGTGCTTTTGTGTGACAGTATTACTGCTATTGCAGTGTATGTTTTTTGCAAGTAAATGAATAATTTTAAATAAATTGGCATCGTTTTTATTCTATGTAACAAATCCTAAAATAATATAAAAACTAGTTATTCATGAAAAACCTCAAAACAAGTAGGGCAATGCAGGTTTGTGCGTGTGTTCCCCTCGGGGGACACAACACAACTGATCACATGTAAACTAAATCAGCCGTTACTGCAATAGCAGTAGGCGCGCGCATTTATTCCTTCCATAGCAACACAAACACGTGTCACTAATCAGAACAATTTCTGCTCTTGAGGGACAGTGACCAAAGTTTTATAATGTTGCCGGGGAACAGTAAACATAAATAGATACGGATTACAATGGATAAACACACTGCTATAGCAGAAATGACTTTTTAAGGGGGAAATATAATAACCTACTGCGTTAGCAGTGAGTGTCCAGTCAAATCACTTTAAAGTTACTACTGCTATTGCAGTACTGTCCATCAACGTGTTAAGTATAAAGAAAAACCACATAGGATTAAAAAGACCGCACATCGAACAGGTGGACAACTTCAAGTATTTGGGATCAAAAATTGGAGGCAATGGAAAAATAGATAAAGAAATAAACGACATAATGGAAAAAATAGGAAAATATTTAACCTGATGAGGTCAAATTTTTTAGGAAAAACGGAAATGCCCAAAGAAATAAAAACGTAAATAATCAAGAAAATAGCGAGGCCATCGAACAATCAACCTAACACCTAACGGTAGAAAGGCTTAAGATTTAGTATGTAAGTAAGTAAGTAAAATTCCCAAATATGAAAATTTAACGTAAAGTCCTTTCCCATAAAATTTTAAGGCTAGGTCGTGGTGACACACTGTACAATTTCTTTAAACTGGTATTAACGACAAAACCTATTAAAGGGTAAATTTTTATTTGGTGGTGAACTAAATACAAATCCATTAAAGGAGGTTCGTCAAAATGTAATAAACTTGCAAATTTTCTTTTAGGTTACGCTCTCCCAAATTATGTAAATGACGAGACCAGCAGAAACAGCTGGGATTCCATTTTTAATTGTTTTCAATTTAGACCAATATTGGAGTTTAATAGATATCAGTTTTTAAAAACGAGTTAGTATTTCTTATCGCATACAAAATGCGCAATACAACAAACATTTTTAAAATTATTTAAAATTTTGTGTGTTTTACATACAGAGTGTTGCTAGATTGGTTTGCCCATATACAGTATCCACTCCTTGGAGAAAAAATACGCTTGACGCTGAGAAAATCATTTTTTTTTTAGTAGGGTGTCCAAAAATTTTAAAAACCAAAAAAATTACCCCTATTTTTTGTTTATAAGGAAAATGATATCCGAACAAATTGCTTAGAATGGACTCTTTTACTAGATTTTGATTTTAGTGTCATTGTTATTTCCAAAGTCGTAATTACGGTAGGTTTTAAAGTTTTATAGGCACAATCGCACAGATACAATTATTATTATTATTATTAGTACTTACCGAAATATCTTAAAATAAAATTAGGTAAGCTTATATTAAAGGTATAAATGTATTGCGAATCGCGAGAATGGCCCATTTTTATGATTTTTTTTTATTAGGTAAAGTGCTTCATCTTGATTCCTATCTTTTAAAATGGTTAAAATTTCAAAATTCCGTCATACCTTAAGAGTACAAGACCCTTCACGGAGCGAATCGAGTGTATTGGCCCGGGCCGGGACAACCCGACAACCGGCGCGGCGGCATTGGCGGTCACGCGCGCCCCGATAGTGATATTATTGGTGGGCCATCGACAAATTTTGTCTCTTTTTAACTTCCTAGAGCGCGTATATTTGTTTCTCTCTCAGCTTTATTGCATTTTATATAGTCCATATACACCTATGAGGTCAATTTAAAATACGACGAGTCCGGAACAAGCTTGGATTGATTCTTTCTTGGGGAGTTTTCGCATGGAACTTTCACTTTTTTAAAAGAAAAGGTTATTTTTTGGTTTTAAAAAATAAATGATTGGGTAGATCATTGAAAATTAATTTAGATGGGTCATTGACCAAATGGCCTTATGGTCGAGCCGCGCCTGGTAAACAACACATTTGAAAACACTTTCCACACTCATTCAACTTGTGGCCCTCACCTTCGGCTTGGTACACCAAACTGTCTCACTCGTGTGAAAATATTCTTTTTCAAAACTTGTTGTTTAAAATACTATTACGTCCCTGTTGCATACATTTATGGCCAATAGTCTTTATCGTGGCGTGTCACATTCTCTTTACAAAATATTGTTACAAAAGTAGACACAATCTGAAAGAGTTTTTAATTCCATCTGTTGATTACATTGAAAATAAATTCGCGGCCCACTTTCATGACATTTGGTGAACGCGTCAGGTTTCATCCCGGATTGTATATTACGGAGGAATCACCAATCCAGTCGGGATAAAAAGCAGCCTATATTCTTTTGAGTGGCATAAGCTCCTCTATGCCAAGTTTCATTGCGATATGTTGCTCCGGTGAGATGCGATTAAGTTACAAAAAAATTTTGACATTTTATAATGTAAATATGGATAACATGATCGTCAAAAGCAATATATCCGAGCAAACTCAAAAAAAAAACGGTAAATATAGGGCCATAATAATATATAAAATTAAAGTAATTTCATTTATTATGTATTAACTGAAAAATCAAAATTTGAAAATATGTGAAAATGCTAGACAAAATAAAAGCGCTTCCTCCCGATTTGTGAGATGATGAAAACTAAAAAAAATCAATCATTTCAATATGAATGGAACCCTTCATTCTTAAAAGTGCGTGTGGAACATAAATTATGGCTTTTCTTTCCTCGATATTTGTCAACTTCTAAGAAAACTTTTTACAATAAAAAGTCATTAGTAAAATTGACAAATCAATCAATCATAGGGTCGAGCGGTAAGTGTTACCGTGAGTGGCCTTTTTAAATGTACTTTTGGGGTGATTGTAACAAACAGTAATTAAAACTTTTTTTTGTAGAATAATACCCACGAGTAATCGATTGTCGCCACGCGCCTGCTCGAATATAATTATCAAAAGAAATGTTTTTGTTTTTGGGGTCTTTAATTAACTAATTTATTTCGATGTATTATTTCTGCAGCACAATCTAGTACAGACGTTCATTAAAAAATGGCACTCGTGTAGAAATAATAAAACAAAATCTAAATTTTGTATGTATATATACCGGGTGAGTCAACGATTGCGATTGAGTAAGTTTATGCCTTGAAGATAAGATTTGTCGAGAATAAGCTTTTGTGTTAAAGTATGGTTAGATATTCTGCACATTTTAAAAATATTTTGAATTATACAGGGTGCGTTCAAAAAGGAGGGTGCCACAAGTTAGGTTTTTTAAATGGGACACACTGTATTTTAATAAATTTTTAATTATACGTGTAACAACTTTTTCACTTAGGGTTTAATATACGAAAAACTCATATTTGTCAAGATAATTCGACTTATAATGAAAATTTAGCATTTGCGTGCATTTCTTTTTTGTGAAAATACTACTTAAATTTTGACTACAAGCGATTCATAATTTGTATCCTGAGTCCTGAGTAAGTTAAGTCAAAAACAATCCATTATGAGATATTTGATATACCATTTACAGGGTGTTTTATTTCTAGGTCCAAAGTCAGACAACTTCTAACTAAAACTGTAACTTTTATGGAACACCCAGTATATTTTCTGCCCTCTTATAGCTCATAAAAAATTATGCACATTTTGTAAAGAATATCCTATCTCTATCTCTAATAGTCTCCGAAATATTTTGATTGACATTTTGAATACAATAGATAATGGGTACTTCCCTTCGCGGTTGAAGTAAAAAAACTAAATACAAACATAGATATCTTTACACTAAAACGTAATGAACACATTACTTTTGTAACTGTAACCCCCACAAAGAGAACAGTTTCTTCTTAATAAATGTTCTAATAGACGCCCTTCTTGTTTAATACACAATCATGTCAATTCTTCTAATCATATTTTCCCGGACATTGGATAACATACCTGGTGTTATTGTTTGACAAATATCCCTAATCCTATTCTCCATGTCCTGCCTTGTCGTAGGTGGTATGACATATACTCTGTCTTTTATGTAGCCCACAGGAAAAAATCTAACGGGTTAAGGTCACAAGACCTTGGTGGCAATGCAACAAAACCACCGCGGCCAATCGACCTTTGAGGATAGTGCTGATCCAAATATTCTCTGACTTCACGATAAAAGTGGGGGAGGGGGACACCATTGCGTTGAACTTTTTGGACCCGGTGTGGGTTCTCAGCTGCATAATAATGCATAGTGTGACGATTGACAGCATCATTTCTTCTAAATGTAGCCTCATCTGAATACATTATTAATTTACAAAAATTATTGGTCACTTCAATTTGGGCAAGTAAGCATTGGCAGTAAGTTACGCGACTTTCAAAGTCTTCATCGTGAATTTCCTGATGTAACTTAATATGGTACGGGTGGTATTTATACTTTCGCGTTGTTCGGATTGCCGTTGACTTGATGTATCAGAGTAAAGCTAATTTACGGCTATCTATTTCGGGATTCTCCTGAACTTGTAACAGTATTTCGAGTTCTCCTCACCATTTGTAGTATTGACAAATTCACGTTTTCAATGTTCCACACTGCCGGTTGAATCAAAACGTTCCATTAAATTTTGAAAATTCCGAGGAATGGGTGTTCGGATGCTGCTCGGGATATTTCATCCTGTATAATCTTTCGGCAAAAGACAATTTTTATCTGCCTCGCACAAAATATACATCATATCGATTGATTCATTTTGTATGTAAAATGATCTAATTACGAATCAGTTCCATTATCATCGTGATTGTGGGTACTGATAAGCCATTCGAATGCTCCGTATGTAGTGCACATATACCATCGTAAATCCGGTTGATTCCGATCAGTGAGATGCGGGTGTTGCTTTCGTTACCGATCAGTGGTCACTTTTAAAATAATTTCGTTTTAGTGCACTTTTCATTGCTGAACCGTTTTATATGTCTCCGTAATGTCCTTTCAGTGCAGTAAGAGGCAGTAAGAAGTTCTAGAGGTCACGAAAATAGGGTGCTGCTTACATCAAAGAAACCGACAAGACTGTCGCTTCTGTATGAACCTATTATTATTCTGAGACATAACCTAGAATTTCACTCCACTCATGAACCGCAAATTATATCTTAAACTATTGTGAAAATATTCAAAGAGCGGTAAATCATATCTTAATTCATTTTCAAGGAACGGCAGATCATATCTTAAATTATAGTAGGAATTTTAAGGAATGGTAGATCATCTCATAATTTAATGCAAGTATTTTTAAGAAATGGTAAATCATATAATAATTATTGTGAATATTTTTAAAGAATGATGAATCATATCTCAATTTATTGTCAATAACTTTAAGAAATGCCAAATCAAATCCAAAATAACTGTGAAAATTTTCGAAGGACGGTGAATCATATCTCAAACCAATTGTGCGAATTTTCAAGGAGCGGTAAGTCATATCTTAAACATATCTTAGAATATTGGCACCAGCCATTTCTGGGGTGGTGGAATGAGATGAATGGAAATTCATCCCATTCCATACCTGGGGTGGCACCACCTCTGACATTTATCATTATTCTCTCTATTTAAAAATGGGTAAGCATAGCTCTTCTATTTAAAGGAAAATGTGATTTGATTCCACAAGGATCCAGTGCATACCAACAAAAATTCCAGTTTCTTACCAAGCGTAATGCGGTCAAGTGATATGCCTCTCTTTTAGGTATTTTTAGGACTTTTGCTCACAAAAATATATTATTATTTTATGTATTCTTTCCCTTCTTACCTAAAGTGTCCAGATTATGAAACTCATTATAAACAAAAGTTGCTCTTTTCCCCCTTAAACCTTTAAAGTTTCCTATCAATAATTTGTATCTTCTTTCTCCCTGGACACCCAGGGCATTTGAGTGCTTTAAAGCCTACAAGCACTTAGATAAGCAAGAATTAATTTTTAATGCTCATTCATTGTATTGAATGGTCTTAAAAACGACATTTATGTCAATATAAAGTTATTCCTTTTTATACGTGTAAGTAAACTTGAAACATTTACGAATTTTATAGTTCTGCAGCATACTTTGGCTATACACCTATGACCAGGAAATGGACATTTGGAAAATACGTGAAGAAACCTATTTCTATTATCTACTATTGATCTCGCTAGACGCTAAAACTTGATACTGCACAACAATGAATTTTTAATATTGACAATAAACTGTCGGGTGAGGCAAACCGGTAATTTCAATTTTTCATCCTGAAACTAAAAAAGCTTTTGGGTGGTCGCCAAGAAACATTTTTATAATTCACTGTCGGCCACTTGCCTCCATCACGCGGGTTCGAAAACGCGTATTTTTGGGTTGAAAATATCATAAAAATAATGGTATATTATTCAATGAGCGTGTAATGATAGCTATAACTTGTAAAAGTGAAGTTTACGACGTGCCGGGAGCTAAAACCGTAATTTATTCGCATGAGAAATAGCCATAATACATGAGCAGAATACCAAAGGCAGAATGGCTATGTTGAGGAAGAAGTCAATTATTGGTATTAAATCGTTTTTTAAAACCCAACAGACGTATAGGGTTACCTAATAAATAAACTACATGGCAATAAATAATGCCGTCTTTCTAGCAATAAAGAAAATGTAAATAAAAAATCCTATATTTAGTTATTTAATGCACGAGATTAACAAAAGATTAGAACTCGATCATCGAATCGAGTTTAGTACTTCGTCAGCAGGTTTAATAACACCAATCCGTAACAAGTGCCCAACTCGAAATTTAAAACATCGGATATTTTAAAAGTAATGTTAGCTATTTTCAATTCATCTATTCAGTCTCTTATTACAGTTCTATTGGAATCATTCACATGAAAGGTTAATAAACCCCTTCTATTGTTAATTAATACTGGGCTCCGTTACGCGTTCTATTTGATTAAAGCGTTTTATAATTCGCCGCGAAGAATACATGCAAGAATTAAAATAACGGTAGTTTTAAAAACAATTTTCAGACAGTTTTATATATACTCAAAGTCTTATTTATACCGAAGAAAGGGTTGTTTACCCCAGATATTGATAGGCATGCAAAAAAAATTTTGGATGTTTGGATAGTGCTCGGTTATATTTGGCTTATAGTACGGGTAGGGGTAAAAATATTGGATACTTCGCCTCTTACTTATAACTCTGATCTTTCACCAAGGAACAACCAATTAAAGTCCCGATATTTGATATTAAACACCAAGAACTTTTTAATAAAAATTAAAAGATATAAAGTGATTTTATTGTTTTAAATCTGTTTGTGATAAAATGTTTAAAAAAGAAGCAGCTTTGTCGGTTCCTTTGAAGTTTGATATATGGGGCGACACGCCTCAAATCTCAACGCGGGGCGCGAGCCTGAAAACATGCCATTTGAAACTCATGATCTCACAATGAAAACGCCCTTAAAAAATAAATGATACATATCTTTCCGATGGTGCAATTTGATTTTCAAAACTCCGCTTTCTTAACCTCAAAAAAACGCTAAACTTGCTCGAAAAGCGCCATTTTTCAAAATGGCCCCCAGTTAAATAATGTTTGTAGAGAAAATAGAGTATGATGTACGTGTTAAAAGTACTTATATATTGTTCGAAGGAATGGAACATTCTCTGCGTTCGGGTTCCAAACTTTCCTTCAGACAAAATAAAATGACACTTTTAACACTAACATTATTAATTACTATTATTTAATATATATATTAGGTTCTTAATAATTTTCTACAATAGCGGGATAGGTGCAAAATTTTAAATATGGATTATACTTAAGGAAATTTTAGGAGTTATAAATTTACTGAATTATTGAAGCTTCATTGGCACGGCAAAAAAGGGGTTAATAACCCCAGGTATTGTCGGACCGTGGAATCCCGCTGCGCGTTGGTCATATCATGCATTACCAATGGAGGCCAGATCAAAGCCTTATAATTTTGGGGTTTTCGCTCCGTTGGAGGGTAGAAGATCGTAATTAATTCGGCTTTAAGAGGATTCTGGGACTAAGCATAACGCGCTTTTCCCGATGTATTAATCATTTTGTCAAGACAATTAATTACCTTGTTATCTGAGCTGGCGTAAGCGCCTAAGTATGCCGAAATAAAAGCCGGTGATGGAACGCTCTTTTTGGGCTGCGATTTTAAAATTTACTTTTTAAAATTTTCCATTGACTAACTTCTGTTGGCATGATTTTTAAAACTACAACAAACTTACAAACTTTGTAAGTTTTCAAACTTTCACATAAAAATTGAACAGTCAGACATATTATTTTTTCGATTTTTTTTTTCGAAAATGCATCACAATATAACGTAGTTTCTTCTGAAAAAAGTAATGGGTTTTCCACCGTAAATATCCATTGATACCTTATTTTGACGACACAAAATTATCTAAAGAAACTATTACCCCTATTTTAGTAGAAAAATGAACCAAACGGTTTATTTTTATATGGTTGAAATGCCTGTAAAATGCAATATTATAACTTTTCAGTTAGAAACATAAGTATTTTTTAAAAGAATTTTAAAATTGTGTGTTAAAAGAAATTATTATTATTTACACATTATATGTAAAAGATACAGGGTGTCCGAAAAGTCTTATTATGTTCAAATATGTTTGCTATTAATAGAGATAGAGATACCAAATTTTAGGTGTATTTTATTGGTAAATAAATCTACTTTTTTATATAATGTAACTTTTTCAAACCCCTTGAGGGTTGACGCTAGAGAGTTGAGGTCAAAACTTGTAAATGCAACTATATGCCGTGTGGTACCTCATTTTAAATGCCTTTTCGAGAATGTCGGGAGTTACTTTAAACTTGTCATTTTAAAAATAAACGTTTTACCGAGGTCCGTATCTTAATTCGTTTTTAAATAGCAAGCCTCCACAATCGACTTTATTACTGCCAAGAAGATCCTTGTGGTTATTTTAAACGACTTTTAAAGTACTAAGAGAAATAAAGGTATTTAAATTATTAATTTTTTTGACGCGATATCCGAAGGAAGTCTGCAATGTGAATAATTTTAGAAGATATCGTTCGTATAAGTTTCGTCCAATCGGCGGTTGGCATTTAAACGAGGAAATTACGTCATGCCGATATCGGTTAAGTTTGACACAAAAGAATGAAAATTCTTCTCACACAGTGTAGGGATGTTCGTTCGGTCTGTTCTTTCTGCTATAAGTTGTTTGACATTTGTTTGAGTCAAGTGAATGATCTTTTCTGTTCGATTGACTAGTAGCTTGCTAGAAAATAGCAAGATCGATCTGCTGCACAAATTTTTACAGACTAAGTAGAGCTGCTACTTTACAGTCAACAACAGATACCTGAATAAAAAATCGATCGTAAGGAAATAAAAGATCTGCAATTATTTTAAAGATTATATTTTTTAGGAATAGCAGTGTAATTATACATAATTTTTCTTAATTTAGAATAACATACACAAACTTATTTACAGTATAAAATTTAGTTGCTTAGTAGTCCAAACCCAAAATTGTGATCAAAAATGTGCGGAATGAAAATTTAAAATAAAAAATGCATATCGCTCTTCTCTAAAAAGCTGTAACCCGTTTAAGTTGAGACGCTAGTTTTTGGGACACTGGGGAAAGTGTTTTTTCTACATATTAATATTCCAAAAACTGTTAGACATATAGCATGTTATACAAAATATAAATTTTATCATAAGATCGAAAAATTCTCAAGTATATTTCGTGTATATAATTTAACATCCGGATTTACTAAAAAGGTTAAAGATTTGGAACTGGTTTAAACTCATGTCTGATTGATCTAGCTAATCAGTTGTGAAGAGCTTTAGTCCCGTCATTGTTAATAAATCGTTATTAAAACTTATGAGTTATTTTAACTGTTTAGGGATCTGCTTAGTTTCCAAATAATTTTTAGCTTGGAATGTGTTGCTAAAATAAATTTGGTCTTATCCGTATCCGAGCAATTTTTATTAAAATGGATGAAAGACTTTTTACACGCTCTTAAATGAGCGCTGAATGTAACAAATTGCAAGTTAGTAACAAAAAAAACTGAGCACATTTACAAACTCTAAATAAAAGTACGCAGTATGGCTAAAACGTTCGAGTAATATAATCAATAGATCGCCCAATTTTCTAAACTTACTTAGAAATAATTGACAAATAAAAGTTTAATCAAAAAAGGGAAACAGTAGAAATAAAGAAAATAAACATTCAAATAAGAAAGCATTAAAATGTTTTAAAAATTTAAAAGCATTCCCAAAATAGAATATTACTCCCACGTTCGCGTCCCTAAAAACACCGAAACCGAAACACCCCTGACCATCCTTCATGTTTACCCCCCAGGGAGACCCGACTTTTTGGAAGTCAGTAGTGGATTAGTATGTTTCCCGTCGGAAAGATATGCACGTTTTACTTAGATTTTTTTTATTTATACAATACCTTTAGGAATATTTAAAAGCATAACATTTTTTAAGTTAAATCAAAAATAAAGCTTTTTCAGCTCTTCCAGTCTTTAAATAATTCTAGAAATATCAGCCCTGCCGGTTATTTTCCGCTCTTTTCACAATTTTTAAATTTGCATTTTATAAGCGAGGAAGAACTTAAGATAACCTTAATTGTCTTTTTTCCTAAGTCGTATTTTTTATAAGATAAAAACTAAATTTATTTCTAATTATCATTTATACGTTTTTGGGATGTTTTAAAGCTACCAGATAGGCATTTACGGAAATCGGGATTTGGTTAACTCGAGTATTAGCTGTCTCTTTTTACTGACACCTAACGCGGAAAGTAAACCAATTATCAGCTGATAACCAGGTAAATCGAATCATATTTTCCGTAAACACCTAATATTTTTTAGTTTCATTCTCTGGGTAGATTTTTTACATTGTTATTAGCTTTTTGAAATAAAGTTATAGTGTTAAAATAGATTAGTGTAATAGTCAATAATAATAAGGTCAATTTGAATCTGATTATTTTTGGTTCAAGAGGTTATTACAATAATACATACTTTATATAAAAACTGAGGTTGTATTCAGAAACCTTTATCTACTTAGTGTCTTAGGCTTCTAAAAATAACTGTGGTTTTCTTTATTAGAATTTGTTCTGTTCATCATCATTTATTATCATTTTCTCATTCAGTGATCAATACCCGGTGCATTGCTAAGTCAACATAACTTGGCATCCTCCGTAAAGTTAAACAAAATCAAGCTGATCGCTAATAAGTCTACCGTTCACTGAACGACAAAGTGTCTATGTATCGTTAATATGCGAATGTATCTTTTAATAAAATGTGATTTTTAAATAAACCAAACAAAAATCAATAGAACAAATCGATGAGGAATTTTGACGCATGACACATGCCCCTTGCTCGCAAAAGCTGGACCCACAGCTATACAAAACTTTCATTTTACTGTACAATTACAAATATGTTGGTCAAACCACCAGAAATTATCTAAAATTAGATAAGACCTTTGATGTTTGATAAAAGTTACAAATTGATCTGAAATTGTGCAAAATTAAATTTAATCTAGATATAAAATAAAGGACATATATATGTAATTACCCTTGAAAGACAGCGTTCGCATCTTAATTTTCTATTGCTTACATTAATACAAACTTGAAGACCATTTCTGTCACAGTTTATCACAGTGTAAAATCAGCGTTCGAATCGCACCGGTGGAATTTTGACTCGTGACAATATAGATTGAATATAATATCCGTGACTATTACTCACTAGATTGCATTGCCCTATTATTCTTTAATTCGTGCAGCAAACTTCATCTGTATGAGTAATTTTCAACCTGACATGTTCGTTGAACAATATATTATTACGTACGTTATACAGAATATAATATAGTACTTAACAAAAAATATTTTAATTATTTTATGCTGTATGTTCACGAAACAGATTGCTCATACTTTTTTAAGGTTATTTCTAATATTGTAAGCTTATTTGTCAATGCCGAAAATAAAGGAATTTTTGTTTATGTGCGTAGTTTTTCAAAAATCATTATGGATTTTTATATTTTTTTCTTGTTGCAGGTATGAAACATTGACTAAGTTATAACTTCCATATCATTAAATTAGTGGTAAGTATTATATTACTAAAATAAGAACACAATACATATAGGACAAAGCAAAATATAAAGCGATGAACAAATATCTTTGGGCTGTCGTACCACTGTCAATTATGAACACACTGTAATCTCGTAAGAAAATTTAATAATGCTATTAGTTGTTAATTTTTAAAGGATTTTCTCTAGCACTTTACAAAATATTTTGCATTATTATTCAATTGAAGTGATAATAATTTGTTTAATTATTAAGGGTTTTCTATAATATTTAGTACAATTTAAAATTAATACATAAAATAGACAATAACGTGCTCGCCCAGTTTATATTTGACCCAAACGACATTATAGCTAGGTCAAAACTGAATTTATATGAAATATCTTCTTTGATAATTTTGGAGTTCTTGTACACCAGGGGTGGCCAACTTGGTTAGACCCAAGATCTACTGTTCACTGACGACACCCTTTGCGATCTACCAATTACATACTTCTTGAAATCTTAAATGAAACAGCATAGTTCAGTACACAACAGTCTGTTCTACATATTTATATTTTTTGCCTTGCCACGATCGACTGGACTAATAGCCGCGATCGACCAGTCGATCGCGATCGACCTGTTGGCCACCCCTGTTGTACACAAAGGAGGTACAGGAATTCTTTCTCGACCGAGGAGGTACCACACCACACACCCTCCTAAAAGGGCTGGTGAAATACCTACGGACTCTTCCATCACTGGGTGTGCGAGTCGGCTGCACAAACAACCCACGGTACCTTAGTACTTAGGCTTGCTGCCTCCGTGGGTTGTATAAATATAAAAAAAAAACATTAAACAGATAGACCGACTGACAGACAGAGAAACATGGTAAACTGTGCTTTTAAGATCCTTTAACAATTTTAAAAAATCTCGTAATATGCTTTATGTTTTATTTATTATATTTCTATTCTTCCTATCAGAAGAAATTGATAAGGAAGTATCTATTAACATCCTGTATCTCACAAATGGAGGATTCGCGGACTCCTTTTGATAGTTATATTGTCATTTTCTTCCTAAGTAAGCCGCGAATTAATTTACATCTCTGTATAAAAAGGAATTAAAAGAAAACCTAAAATAAAACACTAAATAGTGTTAAAAGCACTATTAAATTTTACCCTCGACTCCTTTGTTTGTTCATTTCTGCTCTTTATACAGTGTTGGTTTATGTGTACGTAATAGACAAAACAGAACCAAACAAAAATAAATCACGAGTTTACACTGACATACACACGCGTATGTTTAAGTATTTATTGTCTATTGTTTTAAGCTGAATGTTTCCATTATCTTATTGTCTTCGTTAATAAACGCCGCATGGAGCAAAATGACTATCGTAACAAAAGACATTGCAATAAATTAACTAGGAAGTTATGATACAAAATAGGAGCAGAACAATACAGTGCTCGGAATGGAAGGTTATTGCAGATAATTAGAGAAGGGACGTGCATAGGTTTTGTAAATAAGTATTTTAAAGAATGGCACCTATAAAATGCTGTGTGAGTCGTTGACACAATTTCACAACGCAACTTATGCTTCTTAGGGAAACACTGCAATTATTGTCAAAGTTATCACAGATTTAACTCTTTTATTATTTAATAATACTTAATTTCTATTTTTCGATACCATACAGAAGCATTATTTGAGTACCTACTACTCTACGGGTACTCAGTCAAGCACTAGATATTCTGGGTTATGCAGATGACATACACATGCATGTGCTGGTACACATGTTTGATCGACTACTGTTTTAAGCGGAATGTTTTCATTGTGTTATTTTCCTTGTTAATAAAGGTACTTAAATTTTTAATTTTTTGTAACGTTTTTTAATTTATTAAGATTGCCATTTAAAAACGAATTAGGGTACGGAACTCGGGTTTGCTGTAAAATGTTTTTTTAAAGAACTTTAAAATGACGTACGACACAGCGTAGGATTTCATTTAAAATTTTTTCAACTCCCTAGCGACACCCCTGAAGGGGGTTGAAAAAGTTAAATTACATAAAAAAGTAAAATTATTAACCAATAACATAAGATCTAAAATTTGGTATCTCCCTCTTTATTAATAGCAAAGATATTGGCCCATACTAAGACTTTTCGGACACTCTGTATATTTGTTTGTAAATTAACTAGGGTGGTTTCCGATTAAAACGTCAATTTCGGCAAAAAGTATTTTAATATTTAAGGGCGTGGCTTCTGATTCTTCAGTGTGGAATGATGCTTTTATGTACATAAAATTTATAGAAAAATTTCAACTTATATAAAAATTTACTATTGTTGTTGACTGATTTATTTTTCCTTTCATGATGACTCTAAAGCAAACCTGAACAAACCCAATTAATGTGTAATCAAGTTTTGAGCCTGTGTAAACGCCTGTAGCATTAAAATATCTTCCACAGTTGACTCTTTTAATCTTGTGTACGCTTTGAACTAAAGATTGCACTGCATTTTGAAAACGAACGCTCTACATCAAAAGGTGTAATGTTTGCGTATCTAAAACACTGCCGCAATTATCAGCGCTTACGCACTGTCCAATATCATGTAGTTGCGCGGATTTTTGGGTAACAAAGACTTCAACTTGATCGTAGCTTCAATACCAGGGCCATCTTTTTAAGATTGTAGAGCTGTATTTATATTATCAAGTATGTGCAACGAGCCAGAAAGTGATAAATAACTATGTTGAAGGCTGTCAATAACATCTACTAATACAGGATAATTTGCGTTTATAGTACGCAAATCTGCTTCGATTTTAGGATTATTAAAATGCTGTTGACTTTTTTTAATGCAGATGGCAATTTTTGGGAAACGATTAGTTAGTGCATACCCTTTACTATTCCATTTCGACATAATATTATCAATATTTATATCACCGCCAAACAGACTGTAGTCAAAAGAGGGCAAAAAGTCCACCATAACATTTTCAAGGTCGTCCAACAGAAAGCCTTTACAGAAATTACAACACCGATCCAAATCTGTTCCATTGCGCTGGACTGAGGGTAGCTAAAACTTTAAATTTAAGATCAGACCTAACATATAAGGCCACACCGCCACCTATTCCAATTTATCCTATCCAATCTAACTAAATTGTAATTATGAATGTTTAAAAAGCCATTAGAAATACCATTGTCAAGTCATGTCTCTGAAAGCCCCATGACATCATATCACTCGGCCGCTACAAATGGAAATTTTTGGGCCGAACTGAGAAACTACAGATTTAACAGGGTCAAATCTTTTTTAATGCTGACAGTTAGCTTGTCAAAATGTGGATACTTGCGTCGAATTGTTTCTGCTACTCGTTCAAAACATGAAGTAAACAGTTTTTTTTACTTTAAAGCATACAAAGATTAAAAGAGTCTGCTATAGGAGGAATTTTAATACTACAGGCGTTGACACAGGCTCAAATCTAGATTACATGCGTTTGGCCTCAGAGTACCTATATTGTGGTATCCATACATTGGATGAGTAAAATATTTTTCCATTACTTTAACCGAAAACTTTTCGTATTTCTCATTTTCAAATTATACTATGTAGGTAAATAAATATTTGTATTTTATTTTCAAATCGGATCCTAATTTTATTTCCCAATAGTATAGAGACGCTCCTGGACTTACCTATGTTAACAACTCTTAACTCATAATACGTTTAGGAATTGGATTCAAATTAAGTTAATATTGGCGAAAAATAAAAACCTTAACAAAGTTGAGCAAAACCCTCTGAAACTTACTGTTACGGAAACTAGGTTTGCCCTGGAATATCCTAAACTACTCGAATCCTGGCAACAATTGTTGAATTTTTAACAATAACACAGAGATTTTTATACATGCCTTAAGTTGAATCCCCCTGTACATAATTTATTTAAATTGAAAACATAATATCATATCTGGACCAAATTAGCCATAAAAAATTCATTAGCACATGATGGTACACATTTCATTATCTTATTATTTTCTCTATTATGCTGAATGAAACCAAATGACCATCGTAACATAAAACGTAACGATCAGTTAACTAACACGTTTTGGTACGAAATCGGAGAAGAACAATTATGTAAGAGGAATACATGGGTAAAGTGAAACTAGTAAAATAACCATGTGCGTGTTGTAAATAGATCTTTAAAGTTTGTTTTCTACACTATTAAAAGAAGGCTTTTCAATATTTGCTGTTAGTGTCAAAAATGACATTTTAAGACACCAATTAATTTTAAACGTGACTTACTTCACAATTAGTTATTTTTAACACTAGTGTTAAAAGTAAATTACCTTTCAAGGGTTTAACAAATACAAGAGAAATATTTAATAAATCCAAGACAAAATTTTTAAATTTTTTAATTTCTTTTATTAACATTAACATTATTGTACCGTTTAAACATCCGGAAACTGACTGTTTGACAGGCGTATCAACGCACAGCCCACACCGCTGGGTCTAGAAACTTGAAATTTTGTACAGAGGTTCCTTATATAACGTAGGCGTGCACTAACGAAGAGTTTTTCAAAATTCAACCCCTA
The DNA here is from genome assembly GCA_963971165.1 of Philopedon plagiatum. Classification (NCBI taxonomy): domain Eukaryota; kingdom Metazoa; phylum Arthropoda; class Insecta; order Coleoptera; family Curculionidae; genus Philopedon; species Philopedon plagiatum. The sequence goes on from OZ020197.1 coordinate 16,269,264, forward strand.
TGGGGGTGAAACAGGGGTTTAAACTTTGCACGGAGAAAAAATATTAGATGGTCCTATTAACTCGAAACTTCATAGAAGTAATCTAAAGAACAAATGTTTAAACATTTCTAGTTTGTAATAATTTAACCCCTAAAGGGTTGAAATGGGGGTTCAAAGTTTGGAAAGGGAGTAAAATTATTATACCGTGAACGAAATCGCAGCGAAAGTTAGCATAGTATATAAAAGAAGAAACTGACTGACTGACTGGCATATAAACGCACAGCCTACACCGCTGGGTCTAAAAACATAAAATTTTGCACAGAGGTTTCTTACATAACGTAGGCATCTACTAAGAAAGGGTTTGTCAAAATTCAACCCCTAATGGGGTAAAACAGGGGTTCAAACTTTGTATGGAAAAAAATATTAGATCGAAACTTAATAGAAGTACTTTAAAAATAATTGTTTGAACTCGTGTTTTACAATTTTTAATAAATCAACCCCGAAGGAGTGAAATGGGGGTTCTAAATTTGTAAGGAGTAAAACTGGTATACCGCGGACGAAGTCGCGGGCGAAAGCTAGTTATACATAACAGTAAATCGATACGAATAATGAGTGACGAGGAGACATCGGTTTACAGTGTTGTCATAATCGAAATTCGCCGCCAAATAATCAGTAATATAATTCGTAATACAATAAAAATAATTCATAACCTAATAATCCGATTTTTGAAACAATACGATTCTGACCACTACACATTTTAATCTAAACCCAAATCTGACTTTTATAAATCTAAGCAAACCTGTTACATAATCCGCCAACAACAACGGACCTGAACAACGACAACCAAAGAATATCTTTATTGTGATTTACAAAGCAACACATATTTTGTTTATTTGCTAGTTCTAATTAAATTGTCCTTTACAGAATCTCAAATGTCTATTTATTATTCAAAAATACCCAAGTATACCCAAATATACAAGGGTTAACCAAGACCATAGAATATTCAATTAAATTATATTTGCCCAAGCCGTCCGTCCGCACAAGGATCTCCGAAATTAGTGCTCGCAAATAAAACCTATTTAATTAACCAAAAATTTACCGCGTCGGGCTGCTATTAATTTTGAGCTGTAATCAACATTATGACGTTTAAATAATTTGATTTTGGTAAAAGAGGGATCGTTACAGCACTAAGATAATAACCGCAAGATGGAATTGGATTTGATTTTGTGATATTGTGAAATACAGGGTGTTTCAAAACTGGACCGAATAACTTTTAACAGTTCTTAATCGCGGATCTGGACCCATGCATCCCGAGTTCGTTGAAATCATGCCGGAACGCACGATCTGGCACTACAATTCTACCGACTGGAACGGTCTTCCAAAATTTGTCTCTGCTTCCCCTTTTCCACCCCCGATCCCTCAGAAATTTGCTCTCAGACCACAGATATCATTCAAGTAGGTATTGAAAGTTTTATTTGACATATCCGCAAGAAACCTAAGCTCCGCCATTAAAGGCCCTGGTTCTCCAAGGTTTGTGATAAAGCCAGGCTCAAAAAAGTCAAAGCTCACAAAGGGTTTCTTCAAAATCCTACACCCGAAAATCGTTAAATTTTCTCTAAAGCAAGAAATCACTATAGTGCTACTAAAAAGTCTGAAAAGTCAGGCGCGGCTCGTCCATAAGGTCAGTTGGTCAATGACCCACCTAAATTAATTTTCAAAGATACACCTAATAATTTATTTTCCATGCGAAAACTTCCCAAGAAAGAATCAAGCCAAGTCATCGTCGAAAGATATCCAAGCTTGCCTTGGACTCGGTCGTATTTTAAATTGACCTCATAGGTTTATAAGGACTATATAAATGCATTAAATCTAAGAAAGAAATAAACATACGTACTTTAGGAAGTTAAAAAGAGACAAAATTTGTCGACGGCCCACCAATAATATCATAAACATACTTTTTCAAAACATTTGGGGTGGACAAAGAAAAACTAATTTCTTAATATGCGCATCGTATTTATTAAACAAAACTGTGTTTCAAAAATGCAATTTTAGTACCTGTAGCAGAGTTGGATTAAATAATGAAACGGATAAACTGTAGAAAACCCCAGATTTATTGCAAATTGCTAAAAATATATGTTTAACGAAAATGACTTCATGGTAGAGAGGGAGAATCCTTCCTTGTATTGCCTATTTATTCTAACCTTGCTTCGTATTTTTTTCTACTGTAATAATAACTGTTATATAAGTTAACTAGCGCGCCACTGGCGAATCTCTCTTTCTAACCATAGCGTGCGCTAGCGCGACAGCGAGAGAAGGGAGAACGAGTGAAATATAGAAGAAGAAGAAAGAAGACATGTAGCATGCAGCAGAACATTTTTATTAGTTTAACAGAAAATGTATAATTTTTAATAAATCAGTTTGTGAAATAGTATCTTATCTTCGATTTAACGTTAGAATTGGCGAACCAGTCACTAAAAATACAGTCCACTATAAAAAACTGGCTTTTCCCAAAGTAGGTACCTACTTACCTAATACTATAAATATGTAATTAAATGCAATCCAAAATTTAGTTTAGAAATAAGCGTCAATGTCAAGAACGTTGAAAACACAAATAAGAACATTAGTGTAGTGCTTATTTATAAATAAGGTATATATTTTCATTGTTAAAAGAACTTTTAATTAATTTTATAAAAACAATTTACAGTTTTGATGGTTTTATAAACCGAATCGTCAACACAAAACAGATTTTTAATTTTAACACAATCGACCGATAGGCCCAGAAAAACTCAAGAAGATTTGCCAAAAACGGTCAATAAATAATAAGTAACTTTAGAAATAAGTTTGTCATAAAGATAAGTTTACAAAAAATGCTATTAAGGCATATTTTGCATAAATATTATTCAATATTACGAATGAGTTTAGGAGTTTTACGAAATTACTTATGTTCCTTAGTAATACTGCATAATAAGATACCTAAAATATCGCGGTGCTTTCAAAATTACTGAACATATTGCAAAAAAAATGGAATATTCAAAGTTCCAGCGACATATTATTGTTTGAATTTTAAACTACCCAGCTTGTATGGGCCGTATTATCGAAACTCTGTTATTTGTAAAAACTACTTATTTTTTATTTCTTGCTAACAATTCGCGTGGTAAATAGTTAGGAATTAATGGGTTGTGCACGTAACACGAAAAAATATTGCTGCATGCAATATTTCCATGTTCGGTCACATGTACAATAAAAGCGACACCGAAATACAATCGCACTTGCAGATTTGCGTGTGCGGTTTTATGTCAATCGATTAGGTTTACCCTTTGTAATAGTCCACTGGAGCAATTATTTTTATTTTACAACCATGATTGGTCTATTAGGGTAATTATTCAAATGCTGCTTGTCATTTATAGTTCACGAAATCCTACACAATATAAAAAAGGTATAAATCTATTCGTTTTAATTAGGGAACAGTATCCCAGACATATTTTATTCAACGTTTTTGATTTAGAAACACGGAGCAGGAAAATCCGTGCTAGAAAAAATATAATTTAGGTACTTAAAACGTTACAATATGTAGGGCTTACATTGGTCCCATCTGAAGAAGCAGGTATACTCGTTAATAAAAAAATCGCGTGTGTTTCTGTAAGCACTTTTGTTATTCTCTACATAAATTAAATATATATGGCGGTTGTTTTTAACCATTTATTTTGGTGTTATTAAGAAATAAAAAGATTTTCGTCCGGTTGCTCAAATAGTTTAATCACGAATTAAACTAATTAGACACTCGTAATGTGACAGCACAGAAAAATGTGTTTTTTTTGACAAATGCTACAGGATTTAAACTTAAGACATAGTTTTGAAAAAAATTCAAATGACTTTACTTTCTACTAACACATCTTTTTCTCTTAAAATTTAAGAATTGTCGACAAAATGATGTAAAATTTGTTTAGAAAAAATAATAAATAAAATACCTAAGCGTGTTAATATTTTACCCAGGTGGGTCAATTCAAAAATTCAACGTTTTTTCGCAAATTGCAAAATATTTTTTTTCTTTACCAAAATATTCCTAGTAGGCTCACTACTAAAAAACCTGAACTTGGCTTGGGTCCCATTAGTACCAACAGAGATATACAACTTTGAAATTTCACGGGCCGCGCCTGCCATATACGCGCGTATTTATTTCCAGCATCGACGCCTATGGTGACAAATCAAACTGGCCAGCCTCAATGATAATGGATATAGAACGCAATGCACTTGACTGATTCCCCAAGAGAAAATACTATTGAACTAAAAATTTCTAAAATGCCGACAATGCCAGTATTTATGGTAAAATCAATTGGTCTTAATACCTCTTGACAAATTTGGATGATCATATTTTCAACTATATATAATGAATAAGTTATACACAAATAATTTTCCCAAATTTTTCAGGTAATCCTATTTATTAAGTATTTTATTAATTTTTTAGTAGCTCTTAGCATAGAAGCGTATATAAAAAAGCAGACACAATCTCCCTTTCCGATCTGACGTTTTATTGAATGATAAATCGATTAAGCTTACCCCTTGTAACAGCTCACTATTGGTCAATTTTTATTAGTACTTTACAACCGTGAATGGATTATTAGGGATATTAAAATGATATTTGTCATTTATAATTCAATAAATCGTATACGATATAAATAGCTGTTACTAGTATCGCTTACATTTATAAAGCTATAACTAGGCATCTTTGACATCATTTTTATCGATATTAAAATAAAACACATTTTATTCAGTGTGTTTATATGATAAAGTTTTAAAACATACTCTTTAAACTACATACTAAACCGATGAAGAAATAGCAACTGAAATGTGTTATGATATTATTAAGTACACAGCTTAGTCGCAGAAAGTTTACTATAGCCTTGAGATAGTTACTATTAGAACAGAAGTACCAATTAATGACTGTCAGTAAAACGTATAATAGATTTTACTTCTTATTTAGTGCTTAGTCGAGCACGAATAGAACTATCCTAAAATACCGCTTGGAAATGCAGAATCAGAAATCAAAATTAAATATGATTTTTTTGAAAAGATGCGGTTTTAACGTTAAACCTAGTGCAGAATCTCTATTATCCACTTATTACTTAATTTTAATTTTACCTTGTATTTTTTAGAAAAATTTCATTTGTATATTTATTTATGAATAGGTTCAATATTTTATCTTATTGTATTAGTGTTCTAATGATTTTAAGTTTTGCATCTGAATGTCCTTATACACTTTTGTTTATTCTGAATGTATCATTGTATCTACTATAGGAGGGCTTTTTAAATGAGAATTCTTTTCATTATACATTAAAGTATGATTTGAGTTGATTTCTGTACACACTGAAAAAAGAGTTATGGTAAATTTATAGCGAATAAAGTTGGTTACAAAAGGCAGTTAGGAAAAATGTATTTTTACAATTCAATATAATTAATTAATACAGTTCCACTACAAAATAATTGTAAAAATAATTTTGTGAAATTAGATTGCTTTGGCGGTAACAGAGTTTTATATTTCTCGATCAATTAGTATAATTGTTATGTAAAATTAAGGTTCCTTTATCCTTTGTGTTGGAAAATACCTTTTTGATACTTTAGTTTTGGCTACTCACTCACCCTGTATATTTAATACAGGGTGAGTTTTTAAAGTGCAACAAGGCGATATCCGATCCCATAAAAATGGTTTAATTTTTTTTTATAAAATTTTGGTGGGTTAACTTTGAAATTTTAAATGGGATGATGAATTTTTGCTTATAGAATTCGAATCTACGTAAAAAACTACGTAAGTGTACAATTTCTTTTATTTGCTCTCTCGATTACGGAATTATATATAAAATGAAGAAAATTATTAACCATTTAATTTCAACTTATTTATCGTTTATCATGCTTGAGAAGTTGTTCGAAATGTCCCCCTTCAACTCCCAAGCACTTTCTCACTCTTCTTCTAAATGAATTTGGTACCAGCTAAAACATTTCAGGTGACACTAAGAAGCAGGCAAAGTGGATTCGGTCTTTCATATCATCTAAAGATGTAGGTGCAGTCGCTATAATTTTGTCCTTTATAACACCAAACAAGAAAAAGTCAAAGGGGGTCAAATCTGGGGACCTAGCAGGCCAGTTGACCGGACCAGCTCGCCCAATCCATCTGTTTTCAAAATATTCCATTTAAATGATTACAGGCCTGTATTGCATAATGGGATGGAGCTCCGTGCTGTTAAAACCACATGTCAGGATTTATGTTTTGGTTTGATAATTGTGGTAATTCGTTTCTTAAAAAATCTGTATACATTTCTCCATTTAAATTTCCTTCAAAGAAATACGGACCAATAACTCTATCCTCGATTATGCCAGACATTAATTGACCAGGGATGTTGATTTGGCAGAGTTCTTATCTAGTGAGGATTTTCCGACGCCCAGTAGTGCGTATTGTGTCCATTTATATATAAAAAAAACAACTAAACAAAAGAAATTAAATTTCTACTGATAAGATAACTTAAAATCTTACCTCCCCACAACTATGGAAAGTAGCTCTGTCAGAAAAAATATCATCCATTAGGAACCTGTTATTTCCTTGCATTTGTCTTGTGACCCAATTGCAGAATGTAACGCGATTTTCAAAGTCTTGCCCATATAGCTCTTGGCGGAATATATTGTGGCATGGACAAAAATTGTACAAGGGAAATATGGTCACAACTGATTTTTGACTTATTCCAGCATCTCTAGCAAGTCGTCCGGTACCTACATGCGAGTCAATAGCTACCGCTTCTAAAATGCCAACTGTTCTATTTTCGTCCGTGTTAGTTCGCTTCCGAACTCTTGGTGTCGTCTTCATCCCATTTAAAATTCTATATTTACCACCCACTCCTCAAAATAGAGAGAGGGGGTAAATGTCAAAAATATGTTTAAATATGTATCTCCCTATAAACTCCCCCAAATTTCATGAAAATATTTTAAACCACTTTCGAGATATCGCCACACTTCAAAAATCTGACCCTGTAGAAAATATGTTTTATGTTTTTTGTTTTAATTTTTGTGACTAAATGGGCGTATTAAGAGCGTTTATTGGTCACGTTATTAAAAGATCGCGGATATTTTTTACAATATTTCTTTAAGTCCAAGATATTTAGAAAGTGGACTATTCAGCTGACCTCCATTTCTGCAAAAGAAACCCTAGGTTATTTTAAAAATACCTTTTTGTGAAATATTGTTACATATGTAGCTAAAACCATATAAAACCAAAAAAGAATTGGTTATTGTATTTTACGATACCATCATACCGGCAGTGACCGTATTTATACACTACTTTCTTTGTTCGTATAAACTTCTTTTCTTTAAAAAGGACACTTTTATCTCAAAAAAACTGACCATCCGCTTATACATTCTATTCAAAAGTATAAGTTTTTCTTTATACCATCCTCGGACAGGCCAATTTAGACCTACGTTGATGTCGACAAGATAAATTTACTTATTCTGCAAACTACCCTTAAAAAGGGAATTTATTGACATATTTCTTTTTATATTTTTGATATTTTCGGATATCTGACTTGTTTCAATTGCGTATGCAAATTGAGCGAACTTGAAATGACCATCCGTCTATTTTCTGTCAGTATTCTTTCTTATTCGCGATTGAGATATTTCTGAATCTTTTACGCTTTGTACAGGGTCTTTCCTAAACTATTACTCGGTAAGAATTTATTATTAGATTATTCGTGTCAGTTAGTACTTAATCTATTTTATTTAATGTAAGATTCAAGCAAGAAAAAGCCAAGAGCGTCATAACTGACAGAGACCGCAATTTCCTTTTCTTTCACCTTTTCAAATTAGGCGTCAGAGGCGTGTTATGGATTATCTTTTATTCTTATGATTCTGGTGCTAAATGAACAGGCAACGCTGCACGATTTTCACTTTTGCCAAATCAGAATCAAAATAAGATCCGTACCATCAATATGCGTCTCTTATTATTGCGAGTGCCTCTCCGATGTTGTCGAATGTAGTATATGATCAGATTATGTAATAATATGACTTGGGGATATACAAACTCGGCACATGCCTCAGTTATTAGTTTTAATTTTTGCAATTATTTTGTGATTCAATAATTATTTAACTAAAAAGGCCTTGTACTGTCAAATAATTATTTAATTAAAAAGGGACGACGCCACTGGTATATCGTTGTCCAGTAATTAAGCCAGGAATATTCTAAACCGAGACAGAGCACGCGTGATGCCTTCACGCCTATGACGCTTGTGACTTTTTCTTGCTTGGTTCTTACTTTACCTATGTTTTGCAAGTGTGCTTTGGGGAGATATTTAACAAGAAAGAAATTCTTTAAGCATCTGTTAATTTTTAATATAATTATGTATTTTAGAATAAGCTACTGGCGCTAAATGTCATTTTAGTAGTAATTTATTCAATTGCGTCGTTCCATCCGACGCAACTCAATAGGCAAATGCATAATAATCTAAATAAAACTGAAGTATTTTTTAGTATTCTCTACGTAAATTTAGTATCTATTATTTTTCTCCATTTATTGTCGTTTTTATTAGGAAATAAAATGATTTTTCATTACGAATTTTTATCCAAAATTAAACTCCTGAAAAACGTGATCTCATTGGTTGTAATGCCACATGATATAAAAATAAAATTGTTTTTATGGCAGGTGTAAGATTGAGCGTTAATGAATTTTCTTCATTGTGATCCAAAGATTAAAGAGTAATAGCCCAAAGGTATTTATTTAAGAAATAATAACTATTATGTGCTAATAAGCTCCAAATAGGTTTTTTCTTTTTATTTACCTTACGCTGTGCTTTACCAGTGGTGCATCATCACCTCCACATTTATCTTCAAACTTTCGTTAGGGTTGATTATTCCATTAAAATAAATCTATAGCGAAACATGCTTACTTGAATTTAGCGATAATATTTAATAATATATATGTAAAATTTTTAATTAACCCTGTACTGCTTTCTTTTGACTTCGTCTGTTCTTTGAGCAAGAAGGCAAGAGGGCTGTTTGAGGAACTCGCTGTGGTATTTCTGCAAATTGCCACAATGCAATATTTATAGGGTAGCTTAATAGAAAGAGTTAAAGTAAAAATCAAGCAAGAAAAAGCCACGAGGGTCATAAGCGTGAAGATATCACGCGTGCTCAGTCTCGTTTTAGAATATTTCTGGCTTAGATGCTGAAAATCGATATACCAGTAGCGTAGTCCTTTTAAATAAGGGTTTTTAATTAAATAATTATTGGATCAAAAATAGTTGCAAAAATTAAAACTAATGATTCAGGGATTGTGTGGATTTATTATTTATTACTTCATATGTACAGCGTCAACCATAAAGTTAACGCCATATGGAAAAAGATTTCATTCTCTATTTCTAAGAAAATCTTGGATATCAGGGCTAAAAGTTCTTGCACGCATAAAAAAAGTTTTTGACGTTATCACAATTGAAATAAATTAAACAAAATGTCAAAAAAATAAACTAAATGTATCTAAAACAAATCTTTTTGAAAGGAAACTTTTTCTGTAGGATGCATAGTTTGGATAAAATTAAAGTACACCATTGAAACAACCCGGATTTGCTCGGCTTTTGCCAAATTTACGCCTAATTTTGTCATAAACTATTTACATTATGCTCATTTTCTATAGCTTTTGATTCGGGTTGTTCTAGAAATTTTCATTTTGAATATTGTTGCTATAATTAACTTTAAATTTTGATAATACCAGAAGCGTTTTGTATACATACAGAAACTTTTACCAAAATAGAATTTTTGAGAAATCAGAAATAAAAAGGTTTACTGTTATAGTACCAACTTAATATATGACACTGTATAAAAACGACCATTTTATCATATTACATTACATATATTCGTATACTTTAACAGGTATGTTAAAAAGTTTAGTGCAATGTTGAAAAATATGTGTATGTACAAATTCTATTTAACAATCACCATTACTTTATAAATATAAGCATCTTATAATTCAAAATAAAACAATTACTATCAGCCAAATAAAAAAAAAACTATTAGGTACCTGAATCAAGTTGCGAACATCCTAGTTCGTCCTCTGACATCACACTACAATGTGGCCATAATCTTGATTCGGCAATATCGGAGAGGCACTCGCAGTGCGTTGCCAGCTCATTCAGCCACCACTATTTTTATCATAAGAAAACGGAATAATTCATAACATGCCTCTGACGCTCATTTTGCAAAAGATGAGAGAGAAGGAAATAAGTGTGGAGTCTGCCAGTTGTGACGCTTGTGGCCTTTTCATGCTTGATTCTTACTATACACACAAATTACACTATAATCAAAAAACGAACTGAACTGAAACTACAAATATATATATATATATATATATATATATATATATATATATATATATATATATATATATATATATTTATTTTAAATCAAAGATAAGCGACTCAGGCTACGTGTGGTGATTTACGAAACGATTCTTACTGACATAGTATGACGTAGTTTAAAAAATTTCAAAAATGTTTAAAACGACAGCTTACATCTTGTTTTTGTAAAGATCTTGCGATTAGCGATTACATTTTTCTTGTATTAACATAAATAGCATATCTTTAGCTATGTAGATGTAGAAACATAGAAGAGTGGTTTAAATTAGACAGATTTTTTTTCATGACATAATAGGCGAATAATGACCCTTACATATCCACCTTCTTTGCTCTTACAGCTTATATAAACTGCAAATATTTCTTAAAACAAACAAGTTAAAGCTTTTAATGTAATCCCATTTAATGATTGGAGGCTTATTTTTTTTAATAAAAAGATGTTTTTTGAAGATTAATTTCGGTCCCGCTTTTATTCCACTTTACATTTTGGGTCCTTTTTCGTATACATAATCCTTAAAATTATTAAATGAGAAGTGTATTTTCTATGCAAAGTAAATTTTAAATTAAAAAGTTTTTTTTTCAATATTTTTTATTCAATTTAGGATTAAAGTATTTTATGACTGTCCTTTGTCGATATTTAAAGAGGAGGAATTTAGAGCCTTTTATACTTTTATTATTCTTTCTTATTCTGAAAAGCAACCATGTAACCTTAAAATTACTTTTTAATAATGCCCGATTTTCTCTACTGGGAGTAAAATTAAACTGAAGTTTTTTTTTATATAAAACGGCTCGAGATTTCAAAGAATTCTAATTGTTACAAACATTAAAAACACATGTTCAGTTAGTTTTATTACGATGCTAATGTTTGTAGCAATTTTTGTACCGAAACACAGCAGTGAAATAAATTTAACAGAACAATTATTTTATTATTGGTTTTCTTCAAGATTTTAAGACGTTTCGTACATCCTAGTGTCAGTCGTAATATAAAATGATCCGACAAACGCGCATCTATACTAGTGACTATTTATTTTAAACAGAAGAGAATTATCGTCATATTAATGCCAAATCTCACGAACTGACATTTTTGTCAAACCCCAGATAAATAAGTCATTAAGTATGTTTCGACCCCGTAAATAAACTACAATTATGGTATGAATCCTTACCTATAGATAGTAGGTTACTGTCTAGGTGTCTAGCGTGGTTTTACGCGTAGCGACGAAGTGACCACGCCCTAAAATGAGCCTAAAAATGCAGCTTTCAGTCTCCATGTTAATCCTTATGGAACTTTATTCCAGAACTATTGTTTCATTATCTACTATGTATTTCTTATGCATTTTTTAAACATTTTTCGGGAAAACGAAAATTGCTGTCCCCAACCCTTATCACCAAAGGAAAGGAACCATTGGTTTTAGAGAAAAAAATTTTGACAAAAAGTATTTCTCACGATGCTGGGCTGAGAAGAACTTTTGTTCTTAGACGTTTTTCAAAATTTTTAATTTGGCTCAGGCGAAACGCTCCCCCCTCAGCTCCGCGCATACGCAATGTGATACGGCGTTGGTAACGTCGGCGGCGCGCGGCAGATGGACGGAGATCGGGTGGGCGAGGTTTGCTCAGGTTAAGTGGGGGGCTGATGGTACGTATGCTAATTGTAGATTGACTCGATTTTCTAGGAATTATATTACTTGATATTATTTCTTCTATATTGAAAATTAACAAAAGTATAACAAAAGAAACTGTCTTTTTTAAGTGATATGCATATTAAATATGAGCTCGCTTTTTCACAAAACCCAGTGATTGAACAAGAACTAAATTAAATGAACTTCCTAAAAATAGATATCATTTTCAGGATTATATATTGACTTTAAAAATATTCGTAATTTTAATAATATTTTATTAATTTATTGATAAATAATCTAATAAATTTAAAAATTACCACAACGTTACTAAAAAACTTTTGTACTAATCTGTTAAAAATTAATTAAATTTTTCTTCGTGTTCCGATATTTTGGATGTACAAACATCTTAGGGTACAAAGCTATTACTTTAATGGTGCCAAGTAATCTTTATTATTAACACAGCCAAGAAATTGGGTCTCAGCTGCAACTAATTTCCTTTCTTCGTGGATATTATTATAAGAAAATGACTAGCATAACGTTTCGGGACACGACAGTTCCTTTTAAGTGTTTATTTTTTACTTAACAAAAGGTAGGAAAATAATTAACTTTGTTGTGATGGTACATTCGTGTTACAGGGGTTTTTGAAAGTGATCCTTTAGTGTAAATGAAAATTTGCGTTTATATTCACTAAGAGGGTTTAAGATTTAGTACTGGTTTAAATTTAGACCTTGTAGTTGATCAGTTATGTTTTGACAGGTTTTAGTCCTATCATTGTTAGTAAAAACTTGTGAATTATTTTGATATTAATTTCAGCGATTTGCTTGCCTTCCCAATGATTTTCATCTTGGATAAATTTAATTCTATTATTGGCAAAAGTACGAAATAAATTGCTCTTTTCTTTATAAATTATAAATAAAAACCGACAAAAGGCATGAAAAAAACTAGTTTTTGCAATAAATTGTTAATTAAAGACATTAGCCAGAATATATTTTGTTAAAGAGTTCCATACGTTCATCTGGACACCTTTAGGTGCCCGTTCCAATTGGTTTTATCCATTGCATAATTTGTTTGCTTATTTCGACTCTTCAGATCTAACTTGTGTCCTCTACTGGTTATAAAAGTGACTTTGTTGAAGTCAAAGCCTTATAATTTTACGCGTCATTTTTCCTTTAAAGCAAAATACGATTGAAATTAGATTTTGAAGGCGCTCATTCGGTATGTTTGACCAGAATTATATTCGGCTTTAAGCCAGAATTTGAAGTACAATCTTTGGTTAAACAGGTTTTGATTTTTTTGCTCCAGAGGACACAGACAAACAGATAAAAGTTATTTGTAATCTCAGGACCTCACAAAGAGAAGATCCATAAAAATATGAGAAGTAATTTTTTTACGATTATAATACTTTCTTTCATTAAAGGAATATTTCGGTCCAATTTCAGCAAATTCCAGGCCAATGTAAATGTGTATGAATATGTGTGATTGAAAACAGGAGTGTAGAATTAATCAATACTAAAACTTATTTTTTATATTTTTCCGTGCCCCAGTATTCAAATATTTAAAAAAGTTAAAATTACAAATCCAACATCAGTGAATACCAACGATACAAATTTTAATAATCTCGTACTCCGGGATTCACTGAGAAGGTATTAGTGGGTATTGGTTCAAAATGTCTTGTAGTTGACCAATTAGGTTGTTACCAAGCTCTTTCTTGTCTATTAGACATGTAAGTTATTTTAATACTTTTGCAAATTGCTTGCGTTTCAAATGAATTTGATCTCGAAACTGGTCGCTTAAGTGAATTTAGTCCAGTTATCGTGAAAAATACATAATTGTTCTCCCTTTCTTTATAAATTTTCAAAAGAGAGTGAATAAAATAAATTCATAACACAAAAGTACATAAGTGTTCCTATTCCTACACTTGTCACCTTGATTGCCAAATTAATAAACCTGTCTTAGCGATAGTAAACTTCTAAGTTAAAGACCAGTTTAGGTTAAAACAAAAATACGCCAGAATTTTACTTTAATTTAAAACCTAATTCACTAAAGGCACTTTATCGAAGAAAATAAAATTTTTAAAGATACATTCATTAAAATGTCGTGATAGAAGTAATTACTTAAAATATTTAATTAAACATCTGGTTTGATATAATCGTAATTCCACAACGATTGCTCTAATATACCTAATACCTACTTAACAAAATAGCTCAATAATTTACATATTCTCAGTTCACATCATCCTGCTATCGTCCTCTTCCAGAGCTCCACAGAAATGGCTTAGGTTAAGCAAGCAGAAACCGGTGATTATATCACGCATCATTTGTATATTGACGATATTAAATTTAAATCCCCTGGAATATGGTCCTTAAGCTGCACTTATAACTGCATACTTGTGCAGTATACTTATACAGATTTATTATACAGGATCTTTCCTCGTATACTGACATCCCCTACAGCCAATATTTATAAACTTATAAAATATTGCATGAATAATATTTTGCGATCAGATTTAATAAAAGGATTTAAGATTTAGCACTACAAAATTAAGATCTTCTAGGTGATTAGTTAGATTTTGTCAGGTTTTCGTCCTTGTTTATACCAAACAAAATTTTTGTTAATATTTTGAAAGTCTTTTAATATAATTTTTTAAAAATTGCTACAATTAAAAGTGATTAAACTGATATATTTTACGATTATTTAAAACTTTTCGACTCTGCCAATAATAATAATGTCTCTAAAAAATTAAGAAAGAAGAAAGACTATACCATACCACAAAACATAATTTTATTTTTTTTTTCTCAAAAACAGCTCATCCTGTCAAAATCAGAGAAGAGACATTTTTTGTGTATTTTTAGTTGTTAGTATCTAAAGCTCTAAGGTTTAGAAAAAATTAGAAAAAAACAATGGCGTAACATCGATTCCCAATAAAAATCCAACATGCCTACCCCTATCTACGCCCATGGCAGAGTCGAAAAGTTATAAATAGTCGTAAAATGTACCGCGTTTTTCACTTTTTAGTTGTAGCAAATTTCAAAAAATTATTTTTAAATATTTTTAAAATATTAACAAGAATAGTTTTTTTTTAAAGAAATTTAACAACTTGTATCCTAAAATTGGAGCATTTGCGGATACAGGTTTATAGAAACTTGTTTCTATATACACGGTGTTGTCAAATTAACTGCATATATTGAAAATAATAAATTCTGATTTGAATTCAGATTGGAGAAAAATAGTCATAAAAGGCGCTTCGCGATAATAAGCTAGGTATCGCCCCTGAATAATTTTTTTTAATCATTGCACACCACTGGAAATAAAACACATGGCCATATAGGGAACAAAAGAACAGTGAGCTAGGTTGTGTTGCCAGGTCTCTTAACAATATTTCTATGTAACAAGTTCGAAGAAATAATATTTTTAATACATTACCTTTAAGTAAAGAAAGAAGTCCTACCAATTCTTCAAAAATTCTATATTTCAAAATGTCAAAATACTGCCTATAACACAAATGTAATAAAACTCTCTAGAGAAAAGCTGTTTAAACTAAAATAAATAGATACCCCAACTTCAACTAAGTACCAAGAACTAATTTAAAATGCACCTCACTAAGCGACGATACGATATTTTGTTACTATTAAACGGCTTTAACTTTTGTTAGTATTTAACGGCTTTAACTTTTTCTTTCATAAATTAAGCAATAAATAACAAAAATAATGTAAACGGTATTTTAAACTGGTCAATATGGATCCATACACAGCTGACGCTGACGCACGAGTTTGGCCAATCGGAATCACTCTAGCGGGTCAACAACCCTTTAGCTTCGCTTCGGTTACATCAAGATCTACCACCTATATACTTTACTGCTTAGGCAACTATACAAACACGCCTGCACATTATCAATATATTTTCCAAAAGCAGTCCCTACACGATCATTATTACTGTCAGTATTTTACACACAGTGGCGGTCCCAGGGGGGGGGGGGGTGGGGGCGATCGCCCCCCCCCCTTACCCTCTTAACCAAAGACACTATTTTTAACGAAGAAATAATAAATGATCGATGCGGGTAAAACAAAAAATTTAAAACCGTAGGTGCAGGCAGTACACGTCTCTAGAATTGATTGTGGCCTAGATAAAATTGCATGCATGCTTTTTTAACAGAAATTTTGAATATACATAGGCAATTTTTTTTTGTAACACACTAACCCGACGATTGGGCCAACCCAACACCTATTAAACCGCCCCCCCCCCCCTCTTTGAGAAAACACACTAACCCGACGATTGGGCCAACCCAACACCTACTAAACCGCCCCTCCCTTTGAAAAAAGCTGCGACCGCCACTGCAACAGTAATACTTTCAGTAATTTAAAAATATTAAAATATTCGAATAATCTTCAATAATTTGCTTGAATTTACTTCATTCGATCAATATTACAGCCAATATTTTTTAATACTGACAGTAATAATGATCGTGTAGGGTCTGCTTTAGAACTAGAAGGTAAATATAATAATAACGTACCTAGGTAGTTACCAAGGGTACGAAACTAGTGTCTTTTGGTTTTGCTTCCTGGAAAAATAATGCTCTTCGTCGATCCGTTGTTAACTAATATTTTGCTTATTTTTATTTAGCTTGTGCTTCGATTAGTGTTTCTTAAATTAGTCTGATAGGGTTTAAAACTAAATTAAATTTACCCCTAATAATATTTACGTATATGTAACGGTTGGGGGTGCAAGAAAGCGATTTATGTAGATACCTACATCTCGACTTTAGAAAAACTTATTTAGAGGCTCACTTAAAAAAAAGTTTTGATAATTTTATTGGCAAAAGAGCGAATAACAACTTTCTTAACGTGCTGTGTAAAACAGAATAATGTTTTTTTTTGACAAATGCTGTAATGAAATAATTTTGGTTATAATTTTAAAATACGGTGTAGTTGTGCTCAGTTAGTATTTTTCGTTTTGATTTTTGACCTCTTTTAGCGGACAGTTTAAGCTAGTAGGAATAATTTTCATCTCATTAATATCGTAATATAGGTTAAGTCTTAAGTCATAATCCGTTGTGTTGCTCGTTCTGGTTAGGTACAATTTCAACGATTTTACGAGTGGTCCATATTTTTCCATATTAAAAAAAATTCTATTATATTAAAATAGGTACCTACATTTTTTTGGTAAAATGCGTTTGTGAAACTAAAAACACTGGATTATTTTTTAAACCTAATAAAAAAATGAGATGTCAAGGTAATATTTAAGTTTGGCAATGTCCCGGCTGGATAATTTGTTTTTCCTTTATAATATTAGAGCTTATGACATCAGGCTCTTTAGAAGCGTCGGAATCGGGGGTAGTTTAGGGTATTTTTAAAATAAAAAAGTGTGCGATTTGAGAGAAGAAAAGTATTGAGTATGTCTGTAGACTACCCCAGAGTCACTCATTCAAATATATAATAATAATAATAATAATAATAAATGCCTTTTTATTAACAAAAAAAAAGAAATACAATTAACCTTTACAAAATAAAAATACAAGCAAGTATAGGGCGCAGTCTAGCCAAAGGGGCTACTCTACTGAACCCCAATCCGCTTGTGAGATTAAAAAATAGAAAGAAAAGAATTAAAATAAATCACTAAAAAAATACAAGATAAAATTATAATGAAATAAATGTTAATCACAAGAAAGAAAAGAAGAAACCCAGCCACCACTTTATAAAAAACTCTTTCATAAAGAAAGTGGAAGAAAAAAAAACCGCCAAGCCTTGAGAACACAAGGAACACATTAACATCAAAGTAAACAAAAAAAAAAGCATAGGACAGAACAAGCAAAATTTTTACAGATGTTGTTGATTTTGACGATTAAGTAAATATTTTTTAAATTGCAATTTAAATTTGTTACTATCAAGAGAAACCAATTCATTAGGCAAAGAGTTATATAATTTTACAGCGTTGTAAGTAAATGATCGCTGAAACATGGCACTCTGATGATGAGGCATTGTGATTCTATTAGAAAATCTAATATTGCGCGCGTGCACATCCTCACGAAACACAAACTTACCTTTTATGGACAGCAGTAGAGCAGGGTTATTTAATATTTTAAACAAAAAAACACCCAAATGCAAAGTCCTACGACTGCTCATTGTAAGCCAGTTAAGATCCTTAAACGTATGTGAAACATACATACTTTTTGTATTCTGCTTATGTCCATTAAATCCAAACATGGCCCATAAATAAAGTCACAATAGTTAAAACTGGACAAAAGAAGACTCTCACAAAGCATTTTGCGCAGTTTAAAACTAAGGATATGACGGATATTGTACAATAATCTTAAAGCCATATATGCCTTTTGAATTAACTTCTTAATGTAGTCCCTAAACCTCAATTCAGTGTCCAAGATCATGCCCAAATTCTTAGCCCTCCCGACCACATATGCAGTGAATACCTGTATATATACAGGATGTTGCAAAATGATGTTAAGAAATTTTACGGGCAGATTCTTTATACCTCTAAAAATATGAAAATAATTGTATATAAGCATGGATCCTCAAACGCTTCCTTTTCGAGATATCATATTTCCCCAAAAAATATTCCCTATTATATTTAAGCATAACTGCAGGTGTCAGCCAGATCGTACTGATGGTATCGGTGCAGAAATATTTGAGCTTTTTACTTTTCATGTCGAAATATGAAACACGACCGCACATACAGAAGCAAGAAGGTACGCCTTACTTAATCTGGGTTAACTGACTGTAACATTTAGGGAAATGATATTCGTGTGTACTTATTGGTTCCAATAAACTTAATTGAACAACTTGGTTTTCATTTACACATGCCAAATTAACCTCGCAAGTTTCCTGTTTATGTCGTCGTTATCCAAAAACAGCTTAGTTTCTACACGTGGAATTTAACGGTTATTGTCATGTATCATTTGCTTAGGTATACCCAGCCCTAATGTGGTAATTAAGTTACCATTTTATTATCGGGGTTTTAAATTTCAACATTGTATGGTTTAGGAGGGCTACTTACAAATCACCTTATTTAACTAGGCCAAGGTTGTTTAGCTACAAAGTAGGACGATGCATAAGGTTACGTAACTTGAACCATCTTGATTAGCTGGTTGGGTTGTTCAATAAATAATTAAATAATGGAAATGGCAAAAATGAACACGGAATAAACCATTGCACTTAGCACGCTGAGATTAGCTAGTGCATTTAAATCAACTTTGTAATCACAGAGTTGAAACAGTTCTGGCGACTTTGTCACTTGGATCGTTTTATAGGATATGCCGATGACACATATATCATTTTAAAGGAAACATTATGAAATTCTTGAAATTGGCACAGAGCACCTTTCAAATTTCCACTCCTTAATTGGTCAGCATGTCATCAATTTAAAGAGAAGCAGCCGTCTAAATGACAATATCTTTTCTTGGACCGATAATTGGGATGTTTGACTTCAAGACCCTTACTTACTGTCTCGCAAGTAAATAGGGACACTTTAGGAGGGTTCGGCAATAAAATTTGTTAATGAAACTCTCAGGCATTTCAATTTTGTTAGAAACTTCATAATACCACACACTGATTAGCATCAATAATAAGCACAAAAGAAAGGCGTCAGGGGAACTAAGAAGCCTATGGCTACTTATGTTGTTTTATTGGGTCGAAATTAAGACGTGATACGACAACGCAACGGTCAGACAATCAATAAGAATAACAATAGGAGCGACCACGCCCCGCCGGTGAGCGAAATCAGCGAAAATACCTAAAATTTCAGTATTTTATTTGTGGCTAATATTTGTTGATAGTTCCTTATACTTAATAAGGGATTTTTAACTATAGAGGCTTCGTAATTATTGGAATTTAATTTTTGCACTCCTACAAGGTACCTACTACTGGAAAACCTTTGAAAGGGTACGGCTCTAGTTTTAAACCTTACCTCCACTTACCGTAATCTATTTCCATTATTTAACTGGTTCACTGTCATCCAGCGCAGTCTCGTGCAGCCGCGACTTGTTTACATTAAAAGACGTTGATTTCACTAAACAAATTTGTATATTTATTACTTGTAAATATAGGTATTGAATACACTATTGGTTTTGACAGGCAATTGACATATACTGGTCATGTTCTGGTGTTACGAGATGTTACTGATTTATAGTTTGTTTGATAACATAAAATGTAGGACTACGCCATAACGAAGAAGGGAAGATCTTTCCACACTAATTAGTTTTTAGCCTGCTAGACCCTTTGTCTACGAGACCTTCGCGATTATGAAAAATATAGGACTATGCCTGAGAAACTTTTACTTTACAGAACCATGCCTGAAGAGAAACACTGGGATAATTTCCCACACTAAATAACTTTACAGGACCATGCCTGAAGAGAAACACTGGGATAATTTCCCTCACTAAATAATTTTAGTCTGCTAGACCTTTTGTCTACAAGACCTTCGCGTTTTCTGTCGCATCAAGGGATGCGACAGCCTTACTTTGTGTTTATAGGTGAAGTGCAGTGTTCCGTCGCCGGGAGCTCAGTTTTACTGAAATGGACTACCTTTTCGGATAGTAGGTGTGACCGTACTCGGCCAATTAGCGTCGTTCTCGCTGTGATGTTCACGAATCACATTCAGGCAGATATCACTGCATTGGTGAAGGTTGAATGTTGATAGCACGAAATAAAGAGATAGAGGGGTTAAAGTTGGTAGCCATTTTGCTGACGTTTTCCGTTTTGCTAGTATTATATTTTTAGAACGTTGCGGCAATAAACTAGGAGATAAGAGACATTCAAAGGAAACTAGACCTTTGAAGTTCACCGACAGCATGCCGGTTTTAGAAAACTAATTTAAAGGAAAGATTTTCTTTTAGATATTCCAGCCGAACCAGTCTTTGTATTTTGCCGATATCTGCGTGTTTTTCATGCGGTTAAAATTACATGTGAGACAAGTTTGAGCGTATTTTATTTTTAAAAAGGATTTTATGCCTGCTTGGTTATTAACATTTATTGAAATTAAAAATAGAATTATAGAAATTGAATAACAGGTTGGGTTTCCCCAACAACCTTAATGCGGCTCCGAAACAATTTTTCTTAAAAATAACAATATCTTTGTTTACTTTCTAAGGATTTATTACAATAACTTTGTTTTTTATTATAACAAAGTGTATGCGCAGTTTAACTATGTTTCTTTAGTTTAAAAATAAATTTACCGTGTCTAGAAGTGAAGTTATACTCTTATTTGTATTTCATTTAATATTTTTCTTGCGTGTATAAAGGAATCGGGGACCAAATGTTAGTCAATTTTATAAAACATAACCTCTAATGACCTATATAAGATCACTTTAAAGCGCTTCCTTTATGCGGCAGCATAAAGAATTTATTGTTGTATCGTGACGTGTTTGGTCGCCTGTGCAAGATATATAAATACAAAATATAATCCTAGGATCAATAGAAAGAAAACTAAATAAATGAAGTAAAAAATGTAAATATAGCAAATAAATTTAAATATCAAGTTTCTACTATCACCTGAAAAATCCATCTCATCTTTACATTTCATTACCATTTTTGTATTTGGTATCCCAAAATTTACAAAAAAATTGCTCATTATTAGGAATGCACAACTATAAAGTAGTGTTTTATTGTCCAGTGTAATTTTTATTCTGCGTCTTTTTAATTAAGCTTAAAAACAATTAGGTAACACAAAATCCTTTAGATAATTTTAAACCAAAATCAGAGTTTCAGTAATCTAAATACAAAACCGTTTGTATTCTAATTTTAAAATCAAACTAAACTGCTTACTATCAAAACCCTCATTTTAATACTGCTAAGTAACAAGCTCTGCTACTTCCTACTTAGAATATTAAAATCAGTTAAACGTAAAACAGACCCTTTTGTTATCTAAAAACCGAATTATATTAATGGAACTAGAATGTTAATCCGGCCGTTTCTGTATTCGGTGAAGTCAGCAATAAAGAATATAAAAGTTTTCAATATTAAAAGGATTTCGTTGAGTAAAATATAAAATATTGAATATACGAAAATATCAATATATTTAGTGATAGTAAGAAAAGTGCTTATTCCAAAAGTGTTATAGATTGTTAGTGTGATAGAAGCATCAATCACGAGTGAGAAGTATACTTAAAAACTGTTTTGTGAAACTATAGTAAATATCATTGGGTATGTATTGCCTGATCTAACTGAGTCAACACAGGGTATAAGTTGGTGGTATTTTTACAATAATTTTGTAAAATTACATATCGCGTCTGAATTATCATGTAACACAATGATAATTCATACCTAATATGTAATTTTACAAAATGATTCTAAAATTAATACCAAATTTCTGATAAATTTACGTTTTTGAAATATGTATGTACTCAATTAGTTCTGGCGACCCATTACCAATAATTTTTATTGTAACTTCACAAGACAGTTTCATCAGTCTGTTGCCACGACAAGGTCACAGGCCGATTTTCTTGACATATTAAATGAAGAAAATCGATATTTTTCAAATTTATACTCAATTCTTTTGAGCCAGCAAGCCGATTTATTCTTTTTGGGTTTAAAGCTTATTCAAGGTTACTTAAAGAGTGAAATAGATCCACTTTATAAAAATCATCAAAAGCTTGATCCATTTTGATATTAGTCTGTCGACCCTATGCGTTAAAAACGGGCACAATGTAACCAGAAGGTTGTACGATAAATTGTCGTGCGTTTACGTGCGACCAAAAAATCAAAACTCAAAAGATCTTTTTCTTCCTGTATGTCGTGTGTAGACCACTTAAATAAATTCGAATTTTTAAACACTGCGACCGAGGATGATAATGTTTTATTTCGCCGCCTTTTTCCCCACATCATTATATGATAGGGTGATTCGTACCGATATCAGCTCTAGTTTTGGAGTTTTAGCTAATTTTTTGACAAATTTAAAGGCCAATTTTTGTCCTCTTAATACAAATATCACCAGAAAAAAATACATGTCCGTTATTTTTCAATATCTTACTTGTATATGAAGTTTCATTAAGCTCACTAGTAGTAATTTAGGTTTATATTATTTCTATTCAAGATCTTCTTTTTAATTTTGGCGTGTATATGTACTTTAATAAACTATTTGTATTTGCAGTACCGTTGGTTATTTTAAATAAGTGATACATTAGCTTCTTTTGATGCCTTTTGTTTTTATGCCTAAAACCAAAAAAAAAATATAAATAAATCGTATAAATTTTTATGTCATATTATGTTTTCAAAAATGAAAAATTCAAAATAGCTTCTAAAATATGCCAATGTGTTCAAATGAATTCATGCACCAAAAATAATAAACTAAATATTTATAAGTTTAATTTACATAACATACATTTTGTACTAAAAAGACCGTATTTTGTTCATGTTTGATTTATACAAATTCTTTAGAAACGAAAGCACAAGTAAAATTTAATGGACGGTTTTACACTTATTGCATGCAAGTTAGTAGTGTCACTGAAAAGCTGTTGTAAATTTTAATTTTAACCACAGTTACAAAAATTAGAGAAAAGCCACAATGGATATTCTTTGAAAATTTTGTAGTCGATGTTTTTTCCGTTATGGTATGTTAAATGTTAAAAATTTAATATGGGTGATTGCCACGAAAGTGGGTCGTTGGGTGCTGTAATTGTCGGTCCGGCAATTATTACTTAGCGATAGACTATCAAAGAAAAAGTTATTTTTTATTACGTTGACATCTGTACATAACTGTGATAGGAAGGATAGGAAAATGAAAGTCATTTTTCTCTGAGATGCACAATTTTATTAGTAAGCTACAGGCTGTAAAATGTTAAGCTTATGTTAATTAACTTATTCGTGAACTGTTACATCAATAAAATTTAATTGGGAATTTTTTTTCACCCCTCGTTAATTGTCATAATTTTCTTTCTCCTTATATCAAAATATACCCACATCCAATCTCAGCCAAGATGCTGGCTGATTTCACTGACGGATTTCATTGGTTTAAACACAAGAGGAACAAGATCCCTCTAATAAGAAGGCAAGGGGGAATAAGAGTGTTAATTTTCTATTAAGGAAGGTGTGTTGATTTCTTGATCGTTGATATAATCTTGCCAAATGACTACAGATTTAATTTTATTTTTAATACCTCGTAGTGACAACAGTAAACATGTTAACACATTCGGTTTAACTATTTTTTTAAATAGCGAAATTCCTGCATTTCAGCGGATTAAAATCTATTTTATAACTATATCTATATATATATATATATATATATATATATATATATATATATATATATATATATATATATATATATATATATATATATAGTTAAGTATGTTTGGAATTATCTGGAGAACTACTGTTTCGTCTTCCTCGGTGTCTAAGTTGTTAAAAGACACCACATCGACTCATCAGAGGCCTTACAGTAGCATGAGCATTTCTGCTCCCATATAATTCCACAGTTCTTGCCTATAAAAGATATATATATATATATATATATATATATATATATATATATATATATATATATATATATATATATATATATATATATATATAGATATATATATATATATATATATATATATATATATATATATATATATATATATATATATATATATATATATATGGACATTTGTTGTAAGAGTCTTAATTAATAAGAACAACCGTCCTCGAAGGGACTAAAGTGTTTTAATTTAATATCATGATATATGGGGCGAATCACCTCAAATGTCTCAACGCGGCGCGTGAACCTAAAAACATGCCATTTCGAACTCTTGAAAGTACCATTAAAAAGTAATTGGGACATAGTTTTCGATGTCTTGTCGATAACTTGTTGATTTTAATCGAAATTTCGACATGTTGAATAACTTTGTTGATAACAATGTTAAGTAGCAAGTAATGACAGTCCTTTATAAACATGTGAATAGGAATTAATGTAACTTTTTTTAAATTATAAAGTTGGATGTGAAGGTTGGCAAAAGACAAAAAATTACCAAAACAAAATGTGTCAGACACGAATAAAATTATGTATATCTTGCCCAGACTTTCTATTTTGCTCTGACTACGGTAAAAAAAATTCTTTAATGGTAAATCATCAAAATTTAGAGAAAAGGTAACGAGACAGATAAGAAAGATTTTTCCTCGCGATATTTTGTGAGTTTGTGAAAATAAAATTTCTTGGAAGTACTTAGAGATAAAAATTTTATAACATTGCGGAGGTTCAGGAGAATTTGTGTCAAATTTGGTTTTTTATTATTCTGTTAAGTGTAATGTTTTGGCGTTTCATCTTTTCCGCCTTTAAAAGTGGAGCCATGGGAGTCATTTAAAATATGATATACCCAACCGGAATTTTTATGTGCGTGATGTCTTACGACTTGATAATAGGATATTTGTTATGGGTGACTTCCCAGAAAAATAATCTAAAACAGAAGTGTTGATTTCTTAGGAAGACTCATTCACTAAACAGCCCAGCAGTGTAAATATTTATACAGTGACCGGCAAAAAGTTGGACACATATGGGAAAAATTTTTGTTATTGGAATATTGAAAAAACTTTTTATGCCGATTGTCTCTGCATGATGGGTAACCTAAAAATTCATTTTGACATTTGTTACGTGATTACTCGTTTGCCGGCAAAATTGAAAAAAATATATATTGTCATGGAAAACTGGTATTAGGTGACAAGATGTTGAAAAAAGTTATTAGAAAAAAGTGTTTAGATTTTAATTTTATACTCCTTGGCAAAGTCTGGAGCCAAAATTTAAAAAAAAAATATTTTACATTTTTTGAAAAAAAATGTACAATATTAGTTTCATATTCCCATGAATTTAATAAAAATGTGTTAAATGATCGAAAACCAAGGTAATAACCTATTATCTCAACATTTTTGTTATTACTTAAAAGTTTTATTTGATAAAATTTAAAATTTAGCTTTTTTCCATGTACTTGGGTGTGGCCAGGCCCTGTATCTGGCAACCATATTTACCATTTATAGTTACTTCTGGAACAATATGCTTACGAAAGACCGTTTGCTCTAATTTTGAAGAAATTTTAACGTGTCTACCAAAATGGTTGCCAGATACAGGGCCTGGCCACACCCAAGTACATGGAAAAAAGCTAAAATTTAACTTTTATCAAATAAAACTTTTAAGTAATAACAAAAATGTTGAGATAATAGGTTATTACCTTGGTTCTCGATCATTTAACACATTTTTATTAAATTCATGGGAATATGAAACTAATATTGTACATTTCTTTTCAAAAAATGTAAAATATTTTTTTTTTAATTTTGGCTCCAGACTTAGCCAAGGAGTATAAAATTAAAATCTAAACACTTTTTTCTAATAACTTTTTTCAATATCTTGTCACCTAATACCAGTTTTCCATGACAATATATATTTTTTTCAATTTTGCCGGCAAACGAGTAATCACGTAACAAATGTCAAAATGAATTTTTAGGTTACCCATCATGCAGAGACAGTCGGCATAAAAAGTTTTTTCAATATTCCAATAATAAAAATTTTTCCCATATGTGTCCAACTTTTTGCCGGTCATTGTATATATATATATATATATATATATATATATATATATATATATATATATATATATATATATACATATACATATACATATATGCAGTGTGTCCCACGAAGCCCATGTCATAGGGAACAATTTTTACTTTAGTTGACAAAAAGCCTCACTTGACGTGAGGCTAGCTACAACTTGAGTGGACTCTGTTTTTTTTTTGTTTTGAAAAAGGGGTTAGAAAAATAAGTTTTTTTAACAGAGGCTATAAATATAGGAATGACAAAGAAAATGCGTCTTTTGTCATTTCGAATCTGCGAAGAAGCAGATAGACGAGACTTATTCCAGGGAAGCTTTCCTTAGCACTGTTTTTGAAGTATTGTATGATTTGATTTGTTTCCTGAAAGGAAAGCTTGTTATATAAAAAGAAACGTTGCAGTATGCCTTTGACGATGGTCTTTTTAATTTGCTGTAAGTAGAAATACGCCATTTTGTAGATACCTTATGTTAAGGATTTGTTTCGTCTCTTTTAGTTCTCTGATATTATTTATTATGGTTGGAAACGTATTTTTATTGGCTTTTTATGGTTCCCAGATAACTAGAGGTGAGGTTTCTTTATCCGAGCCCTCCGTACCATAGCTTTTGTCGTGTGACATTATAGGGTATAAATTCATTTTAGGGTTCACTTTCGGGATAATCCACAGTTAGGATCCACGTTTGGGAATCATCCCTTTTAACCACCGTTAGGGACCCCTTCGAGTCAACTTTTAAGATCACCCTTTAGATCCACCATAAGTACTACAAGTAGTGTGAAATCTTGGAGAAGCAGCATATTGGTGCTTTGATATCAGTTAGATCCAGAATAACAACAGTTTAGGGCCGTTTGTTTCATTTTTATTTATAATTATTTAAACATGTAATTTTACAATTTTGTCTGGTAATCTTCGCAATCCTTCTTTTATTCATTCTGTAATGGCAAATTGGTTGCGATCATAATTTTCTTATTTTAGCAACAATATTTTAATTTGCGCCCTATTCGAATTCATGAATATCGACTAGCGGTTAGTATGTATAATACTTAAAGTTTCTATCAAATGAGACGAACCAATTCAGCATTTGGAACCAGCTTAGTTGATGTGTAAATATGTAAAAATGTAAATACTGTACAAAATTTGTAAAAAGTTGGTCATGTATTAATACTGAAATAAAAGTTTATTTGTTTGGGGCCCAGATCTTTTTGTTTGCGATATTCAGGTGCATTAGTGGTGACTTCTACAAACGGTTTCTGATTTCCTGAGTCAACATCATCAAAAAAGTCAGTGGCGCTCAAAATAAAAACATGTCATGTTATCTAAGACAGAACAAGCAAAGCGGTCAGGGCCGAACCTACGGAAACTCTAACTCACCGAATGCTAGCTAGGGCTTATAATATTACCCAAGTAATATTGTAATAAGGATACTTTATTCTTGGGTATATTTTACGATTTTGAACGCTGTAGACTAACGTATAAATAATTCTGTTTTACGTTACTTTTTGTGCTGTTGGCATTAAAGAAATAATGTCTGTAAATTTTCCCTTTAAAGCTTAACTTTCACTCACAATTCAAAAATTGTTTAGCACAGAACACAGTCCCTTTAACAAGATTTAATTTGGGACGTAACAATACCTTGTCTGAAAAGAATAATAATTAGAGTTTTTCTTTCCCCTTGTGTTCTCATTAGAGAGAAGATCGTGTTTTTCTTATTCAAAGAAATCGATGCAGCCCTTTTGTCAAGTGAAACCCTGACTGAAATTGTTAAATATCTCAAAGATCTGTGTAATACTGCATAAATATAATATCCTAATGGTACGGTGAGATGATGGTGAGAGAAAATTTGAGTATGGTTCATTTCCGCTGGATAACCCAAATACTTTGTCACATTGTCGGTAAAAATAAAGGAAATTCAGTGACAGACACTTCTCATGGCTACGTCATATCCAACAATTTTATTGAAATTGTCTAAAAAATATCTATTTTTACCGAACCGATTTTATTGCATTCGAAAGATGTTTTTAATGAGTCTGGCTTAGAATAAGTGCCAGGCTGCATAGCAAAGAGGCCGTCAAGCGCACCTGAACTAGTAAATCTTACCGGCTGATCTTTAGGACACTCTTTATTTATCGTATTTAATGTTCAAACATACTTAGTACTCAGATCAGACAGCGCATGTGTTCCTGTGGCATTCCGCGCGGTTTGTAAAGGAGGCATTCTTGGTTTAAACCATTTTAGTTCAATTTAATTGACGTCATTGGAGATATCCTCAAGGAAGCGAAATTCCACATTTTAGTTTCTATTTAATTTTTTTATTTTTTGAGGTACAAAAAAAAATAAAAGCACTATTTAGGGCAATTTTTTAAGCTCCACCAAATGGTGGTATTGAACTTAAAATTGAATGTTTCACTGTTTACATACCATCAGGTCTAATTTGATAAACCAATATTTTCTATCTTATTTTTTGAAAGCCCTTAGGGGCCTGAATACATCACAACTAATATTTTACTAATATAATAAGCTTCAAGATTAAAAATATTTTTCCATCTCTCTTCTACTCATAACGTCCAATGGAAGATTATTATTTTTACAATAAAATATTAAGGGCGATACATGATTATTTAGGACTTAAAAAGCGTTCAAAAAATGTTGTAAAATATATAGGAGCTTATTTACAAACCTGATGATGTATGTGAAAACTGAAACATCAAATTTTAGCACCTCCACTTCGTAGAGCTTAAAGAAGTACCTTGAGACAGTGCTCACTTCGCTTTTTGAGATGTTATTACTTATTAATTGCAGTAAGTATTTTTGATTGTACTGTGGCAAGAGATTCTTCTCATAAAAATAAGAAAACAATGTCAATGGAGGTTCACAAGTTCTTGGCTTTTAAACAACAGGTGTTGAATATCGCCACATAAATTTTTTGATAAAGTATATTTCAGGATATTTGGATGGTAATGGCTTATTATTATTACCTATAATTTTAAACCAATCAAAATACGTTATTTTGACAGATCACCATAGCAACGGAGGTATTTTAGTGAAAAATTTTTTCTCCTGGGGCACCCAACAGCGAATTATACTGGAAATTTTTTGACGTTTACAATAACTGACCATTTTTGACAAACTGGTTTTTATTTTTTCACATAATATTTAGTTTTGATACATTTTACTTACAAAGCTAAAATGTTTTCTATATTCTTCGGACACCTCCTCTCTTCTTAATTGCGAAAATGCAGGACTTTGAATATTTTCAATTAAGTGTCTATGTCTAATAAAATATATATATATAATATTTAGAAACTAATTTATTCACCTTTTTCCCATTCAACACTTTGAATTTTGCGTAGTTTAGATGCAAATATTCGTGAACAGTTCGGAACAAAGTTTCTTTCTTGAAATTGGAGCCACAATCCTCTATTAATGCAAGTAAATAAGTCATGGTACGATGATTGATCATTACATCAGACAATTTCACGCATATTTTGCATATAGTATAATTTTCAAATCTATTCATTTTTTAAACAATGAATTTTGTTGGTTTTACTGGCTGTGCAATATTCTTTATTGCAACAAAACGCGAATTTTTTTAATGTTTTGAAATGTCAAAATACAATGATCACAGCCTCCTATGACTGATGCTTGCTGACACTGATTATGAATTCTATACCATTAAAGCGCGCATAACGCATGTTAATAAAAACGCAAAAAAACAATTTGCTACCACTACTCAAAACTTATGTAAAATTGAAGAATATACTATTTTCTATCTTGAAATAGTATTCCCATTCAACTACAATAAGAAGAAGTTACCAATTTGAAGGCCTATATAATTGCTGCCAAAGCTATAACGCGCTTGTGAATCTGTTCATGCAGCTTCCCAATCAAGTCGACCACACCTTTTATGTTTCGCTGGTGACTTGATGAAGAAAATAATTTGCATTGTTAAGAATCGAAAAATAAATTTTAAAAATATTTGATTTTCAACCACAATTCGGTATGGAATTTTCCTACCGAATACCACTCGAGGTCAAATTAAAATCCGGAAAATGTTTTCTCGCTCATGAATATTTTTAGAAAATTTTTAAAATATTCATGAGCTCGAAAAAATTTCCGGAAATAATTTGACCTCTAGTGGTATTACTAGTGAAAATTTCAGGGTATACACAATGGAACCGATCAGGTAGTTTCATTGGAGCTAATAAGTTATAGCCAAATATCCTGAAAAATACTTTACCCTGTACCTTAAAACTGAGGACTTTCGGACCCCCATAGGTATAGCATTTTCTTCTCACTTTCATAATAGGAATTGCTTCTCAGCACAGAAAAAAGAAAACGATTACAAAATTTAATTTGGGACGTCATAATACCTTGTCTGAAAAGAATAATTAGAGCTTTTGCTTCCCCCTGTGCTGCTCTCATTACAGAAAAGATGGTGTTTTTCTTATTTAAAAAAATCAATGCAGCTCTTTTGTCAAGTAAAACCCTGCCTGAAATTTTATGTATAATTTCACACCCTTGTGCGTGCCAGGCAGAAGTGGCACTTGAAAAACTGCACGAAGTTTATTTTATCGCTTCGCTTTGATGAAATTATGTTAGAATTATAAGGGGGAGAAGCATTATTTAGGAATATTGTCACGCAAGGTAAAAGAATGCAAAACAAAAGATAGTCCTCACTATATGAAAAAAAAATTGAAGACACGAGTGGATGAAAGAGACATGCTACACAATTACAATTTTCAGCCAATTTCCAAAAAGGGTCATTATTCGTATACAACCGGTATGCTATCCACTGTCTGAACTTCACCTACAGATTGAAAATGTGTGTTTTTTTAAATTAACAAAAACTTGACAATTGACAATTGACATGTCAGATAAAGAAAAAATGGTAATGGAAAAAAATTTGAATTTGAATATTTAAAAAAATAATTTTACCTAGAAATAGTGTACTTGTACTAGTACCTGACTGAGAAAAGTGATGGAGCGTAGTTTCAATATATTTTTTAAATTTTTAATATATTGTTTTATTAATAAAAAAGTTTCCCTCAAAAATAGAAATATTTCCCACAAAAAATCCCCCACAAAAAAGTTTCTCCCATATTTTCCCCCGTCCACATGAATATCCCCAAAATTTGGGGGGAAAATCCCCCATCAGGCAACCCTCACTTCGTAATTTTTTGGTACCTCAGCTACAACAATTTGATGGGTTTAATCAGGATACGTGGTTTCAGCAGAATAGGGCCATTGCACATACGGTCCGAGAGTCTATGAAAGTCGTTAGAAAATTATTCCCGGAAAAGGTCATCTCCCGCTCTGAAAATCTAAATTGGCCGGGTAGATCTCCCGACCTCACCCAACCGGAATTTTTTGAGGGGATAAAGTTTATATGCCCAAGATGTAAAAAATTGCCCTATTGAGCACTTTTGTAATTTTATAAAATATTAAGTTCCAGTAAGTTAAGAAACTGGTTAATCATCGACCTTTAATGATAGCCTGCATAATATTTAAATATCATTGCCTGCAGATTCTTTTTTTATAAAAGTACCATGCCGCTAAAATTACATTATCCCAGCTGTTGAATATATTTTAAAATTTTAAACCAGAGCAAATGGCTTCTCGTCGTATTTTTTCCCTACAAAATAAATTGGTTGCCCGTTGTTTTTCTTAATAATGCGACAAAGAGAAAAATTTGCAAACATTTCACCGACAATGTACTTGATAAATAAAATTACAATAAGAAATTGTACGCAGAATTTTCATTTCTTGTAAAGCATGTTGGAGTTGACAGGTAATGAAAATATTGCTGTCTCGTTTACCCATTTTGTCTTCTTTAATTAATTTACTGTTTAAATAATAGCTTTATATGCCAAGTGTATTTTTTGTTAGCAAAATTTGAATATAATATCTAGTTTATTACACTATGTTAATACAACTAAAATAAAAAAAAATCCTGCTTCCACTAACTTGCTTAACTACAAAAGAGTTCCTATTTTGAGGTACTTCACAATAGGAAATTTTATTATATTTCTAGGGAATAGCATTGTCAGAAGCTTGATTTATGTGACGAAAACATATATATCTTTGTTTATAGAGTCATTTAAAAAAGACAGTGAGAGAGCAGCTTATAAATTTTAAATATATTTCATGATGTATGACTTTTTAACTTCTGCTCATCTGGAACCAAAAGTTTGTGAAATCAAAGCCATAAAGTTATTTTTTAAAAAAATATACTTCTGCCAGCTCCAGTCGCTGCTAAAAATAGGAATCTTGGTATTTTAGTTTGTCAATCCTTGTGTGTGTTCTGAAAATTAGTAAATTAGTTTCACGCTAGAGGTCAGTTGTGATGGTGTCCTTGTATGTTTTGGTTACACACAACCCAACAACTTGGGTTTGACGTTCCAATAATTATAATTTGTATTTCCTTGTTGAAAGTTAGAAATTTTTGCAGCCTTGTGTTTTGGATTGTTTAGGTTAGTAAATTTGGAATTGGATTTTGAATTGAATATTTGTTCTCATCTATTTCCAGTGAAATATTTTTGCTGCACAATAATTGTTCGACAAGTTTCTGTCATGTTTATTTTCAATTAATATAGGTATGAAATGTTTGTGACGCGAAATTTTGCACAAACTGTGTTGTCTGACTCGCTCTGTGCGACACTATACACGGTGTCCAAGATAAGGAAGGTCAGTATGGGGATCTCATAAATAGTTAGAAATACAAAATTGGTTAAATGGGAAAAAAGTTGCGCAATTAAAGAACTAATAAAATGGTTTTAAAATTTTTCACATTATTATTCATTTTCGAGTTATTTTGAAAAAGCCAAATTTTCGAGTTTTTAATTCGATTTTTTCTAACGTTATTATGAAAGGTAGGGCAAAACTAATGAAACTTCTTCAGCAATTTTTAATGAACTTAAAGATTACGTTATCAATTTTTTTATTTGATGTTTCGTCTTTGGCAGCGATCACCAACTTAATTTTTTAAAATACGGTCCTGATTTTTTGATGCCAAATTTTAGAAGCTCTTTTTATTTTTAATTTAACAGTGTACCATACATTATGGTTGTATTACGCTTTGAGTCTTTTTTTACCATTATTAAGAAATTTTTGCGATACGGACCTATCTCCTAGAACATTTCAAACATTGTTTCAGCTTTTGTAATTTAATAAAGAAATAATAAAGCATTATGGCTTGTAAATAAGAAAAATAACTGTTGGGAAACCCAACCGTTTATTCAATTTCTATAACTCTATTTTTATTTCCAAATAATTATCAATAACCAAGCAGGTATAAAATCCCCCACAAAATACATAAGCTCAAACTTGTCTTTCTTGGAAATTTAACTCGCTTCAAATACGCAGTTAGCGGCAAATACAAAGACCATTTCGGTAAAAATATCTAAATATAATCTTTCCTTTAATTTAATTTTCCAAAACCGGCATGTTGTCGGCGAACTTCATAGGCCTAGTTTCCTTTGAAGTTCTCTTATCTTCTAGTTCATTACCGTAACGTTCTAAAAATATATTACTAGCAAATGCAGCAAGTATGGCTACCAACTTCAACCCCTCTAGCGCTTCACTTCGTTGTACCGAAGTATCGGTTAAACCCTTTCACCGGTAAGATTGCATCTGCCTGGGTGTGATTCGTGAGCGTCATTGCGAGAACGACGCTAATTGGCCAAGTCCGGTCACACCTAGTCTCCGAAAAGGTGGTCCATTTCAGTTTAACTTAGCTCCCGGCGAGGGAACAGCATCACTTCAACTACTACCACAACGAAAAACTGTCGCGTCCCTTGACGCGACAGAATCGCGAAGGTCTCGTAGAGCAAAGGTCTAGCAGACTAAAAGTCCCAATATTTCTCTTAGTCATAAATCTCGTTAAGTGACACAAATTAGGTGTTCCAGTGTGGGAAAAGTCCCAGTGTTTCTCTTAGGCATGGTCCTGTAAAAAGTAGTAACATCTCGTAACACCAGAAAATGACGAATATATACTAGTGTCAGATCCAATAGTGTAGAAAATACCCATATTTACCAGTAATAAATATACAAAATTGTTTAGTGAAATTAACGTCTTTTACTGTACAAAAAGTCGCGGCTGCAGGAGATCGCGCATTTGGATTACAGTGAACCAGTTACGTATAGAAAAAAATTACAGTAAGTGGAGGTAGGGTTTAAACTAGAGCCTTATCCTTCCAATAACCAATTAATTCCTGTGGAAAAATATTCTAAGACCAGTGTACCACACATTATGGTTTAATTATGTTTTGATTCTTTTCTGCCAATAATTAACGAATGTTTAGTTCATGTAGCAAGCAGTGAGTTAAACAATTTTTTAATTTCATTAAAGTATTAAAATGCATTTAATAACCAACCAATTACAATTAACAATACACAACAAATAAATGAACAATGGATATACATGGATGGTAGGTACTTATTACTAGTATTACCTAACACATTGGTAAAACTCTTGCGGTGCTGTTATAAAAATATTTTTGTGGGTTAAGGCAACTCTAAATGTTTTTAATCATCTGGAAAACAAATGTTTTTCAACAGTAATTAATTGACTATTTTTCTTATTTACAAGCCATAAACAAAATAAGAAATTAATTCATTATTTTCTTCATTAAATTACAAAAGCTGGAATGTATGAAATATTCTAGGCGACAGGTATCGCAGAAATTTCTTAATATTGGCCAAAAAAGACCCAAAACGTAATTTAACCATATCGTGTCGTACATTGTTGAATTCAGAGTAAATTTAGTTTTTTCAAAATAGCTCGAAAATAAAAAATCATGTGAAAAATTTCGG
This sequence comes from Philopedon plagiatum, assembly GCA_963971165.1. Lineage (NCBI taxonomy): Eukaryota > Metazoa > Arthropoda > Insecta > Coleoptera > Curculionidae > Philopedon > Philopedon plagiatum. The sequence continues at coordinate 16,304,572 of OZ020197.1, forward strand.
AGCATAATTTCATTAGTTCTTTAATTACGCTACTTTCTTCCCTTTAAACCAATTTTGTATTTCTAGCTATTAACGAGATCCCCTTACTGACTCTCCTTATCTTGGGTATGTATATGGTTTATGAAAACAAAAAAATTAAATACAATAAAATTGCCGTTTGTTTACTAACGCATTACTTTGAAATATGTATTTTGGTAACTGTGTCCAGTTTCTCATCACATGGCAATTATAGTTCAGGACGTCCCACGAAACAAAAAATTTTTTTCTTTTGGGGTTTCAAATTTTTTGTTCCCTTGCGGATACTCGCAAAATACTTTTGTAAACCACTCAAAAACTTCAATCCTGAGTAATCCAAAAAGAGAAAGAAACAATTTTAACTATCAAGTAATGTACAATGTTAGATTCTCCAAATTGAACTACCGCGTAGTTGAAAAATAAACCTTGAGCCAGAGTATGAAGCTCGACTTGAATCAGATGTCAGGTTGACAATATACCTTTAATTAGTACATGCGGTTAACAAGAGAGGGTAACAGAACTTAATGATTGAAACGAGTTTACTTACTTCAGGGGCTTGTTGCCTAATCATTTATTCCAGGAGTTGCCACTTTGCTTGTTGGATGGTACGAAAAACAAGTTTACTTAATATTTGGTTTAACTTCATAAAAATTTAAGAAAATGAATAAGTATAGCATCGCGATATAAGTAGTTAGGTAGGAATATAACTTAAATTGTAATCCGATTATGATAATAATAACGCCAGCACACAAAAAAAAAGTGGTCTGTACATTTGACCAGACCCATCTATCTATATGTATTTTGATGCGCTGAATCCAAATCCGAAGTCCGTTTGGTCCATACACCCTCAAATTTTGAGTAAATTGCAAAAAACGCTGAAAATGGCTAAAAATTGCGAAAAAGTGCAGTTATGGAAATGAAGAAAATTTTATTGAACTAGATCAAGTATGTTTCTTATGTATCGTGATGCGCTGAATCCACATCCGACGCCCGTTTGGCCCGTACACCCTCAAAATTTTGAGTAAATGGCGAAAAACCGCTGAATGTGGCTACAAATTGCGAAAAATTGCAGTTATGAAAATGAAGAAAATTTTATTGAACTAGATCAACTATGTTTCGTATGTATTTTGAATCCGAAGTTCGTTTGGCCTGTACACCCTCAAAATTTTGAGTAAATAGCGAAAAAACGCTGAAAATGGCTAAAAATTGCAGTTATGAAAATGAAGAAAATTTTATTGAACTAGATCAAGTATGTTTCGTATGTATTTTGAATCCAAAGTCCGTTTGGCCCGTATACCCTCAAAATTTTGAGTACATTGCGAAAAACTTCGAGAAATAGCTAGAACTTGCAATTCAACTTCGGAGGACTGATTGCTCTTGCCTGTAACCAGGGCACCTGCAGGATACCACGTGGTGTGGCAACAGAACCGTATGGCAGAGTCCTAGGTTAACGGCGTGTATGCCGTCATGGCCTGGCACAAGCGATAAGTGCATTACGATGCAGGGATTCGGAACCCCAATATCGGCGTCTGGTCAGGGTGAGAAAGCAGGCCCGCAGGCCCGCAGGCTTTGTCATCACACGACTTCAACTCTACATTAATGGGTCACTTGGCATCTGTAGAGTATAACATTACTAGAAATCACTCCCACATACGTAATAAAAGTCCTCATTGGTACGTAAGAACAATACTATTTTTTGCTATTTTCTGCTACTTCATTGCTATTTTTTACGATGTTTGATATATGAACGATCGAGATTAACAGATTCTGAATTTGGATTTAGCGCCTCAAAATACATAAGAACCGTACTTGATCTAGTTCAATAAAATTTTCTTCATTTTCATAACTGCAATTTTTAGCCATTTTCAGCGTTTTTTCGCAATTTACTCAAAATTTTGAGTGTGTACGGGCCAAACGACCTTCGGATTCAAAATACATACGAAACATACTTGATCTAGTTCAATCAAATTTTCTTCATTTTCATAACTGCAATTTTTCGCAATTTGTAGCCATATTCAGCGTTTATTCGCAATTTACTCAAGATTTTGAGGGTGTACGGGCCAAACGACCTTCGGATTCAAAATACATACGAACATACTTGATCTAGTTCAATCAAATTTTCTTCATTTTCATAACTGTAATTTTTCGCAATTTGGAGCCATTTTCAGCGTTTTTTGCAATTTAATCAAAATTTGAGGGTGTACAGGCCAAACGGACCTCGGATTTGGATTCAGCGCATCAAAATACATATAGATAGATGGGTGTGGTCAAATGTACAGACCACTTTTTTTTTGTGTGCCGGTGTAATTAATAACCGAATAATAATTTTTTAAAGTAATACAGTTCTGCCTATTAGTAATGGGAAGCTTAAACTCCTCTTGATATGTACCTTCTGAGTAGAAATGAAACATAATTTTAAAGTTTTCCTGAAATGTGGAGCAAGGATTTATCGTAAAACCTAAAAAAGTCTTAAAATAAAACATCAAAGTCTGCAAAACAACGCCCAACACAATTGTAAAATTCCGGATTAATTAGCCACATAGTATCTCTAACAAAACACACCGTCGCCATTACCATTTATTATTCCGAACTAATAAGGTTGCTTATTCCTTTAGGGATTTTACCAAGCTCTGTTTCATCTTTAAAGGAAACGAACAGAAACTACCTTTTACGGGAACAAAAAGATATTAAAACCTTTTCCTGAAGGATTTCTTTTGAATTTAGAAGATTATTTTTGCGGAATTTGTATTGTTACCATAGAATGTAATTCCTTATTAGACGTTTTCTTTTATTAAGTTCCCAACTCTATTTATATACAAAATGAAAGAAAATATAATTCTTATAGCGAGCGTGTTCTGGAGGCAATCATAGGGGCTAGTTTCGAGTCGTTCGTGAACATGTTCAATTTGAACGGCACACCCAACTGTGCTGAACGAACGACTCTTTTTTTTTGAGAGCGGTTCATTCAGTTTGTCATTAAAATTTCATCAGTAATAAATTTGGATGCAGCACGGGGACACATGTTTTTGTTTTGCGCATTGATACAAGTGTGTCTCGAGAGCGACTCGTTCAGTGTGCCGGCCTAGAAGAGCCATCAACGAGAAGCGACAAAAACCGCGAATCCTTTGTTCTTTCGTGTTCACGAATATTTAACGATATTCAGGTATCGTACACTGAGGAAAATGTTACAACCGCGTAAAAAGTGCTTGTACACTGAGAAACTAAATTATATTTTATACGAAATTTAAAGAAATTAATCTGATTTAAAGTTTAGTGTATATTCCTTGCAGATTTTAATCTAAATGTTATTATACAGGGTGCTGATGAAGTCTTAAATAATGGAAATATCTGGATAACGATTCACTTTCGGATAAAATGCCCAAACCTCTAAATGGCATCGTTTTTTTCTGGCGCTCTTTTAGTAAATAGGTCTTTTCATGTTGATTTCACAAATATCGGGCTGTGTATAGTTTTTTGTCTCCGATTTTAAACATTTTTACGTTTAGGGCATATAGAAGATGTTTTGCGCCTGTCTGTCAGTCGGTCTATCTGTAGACAAATCCTTGTAACGCGCTCAGCTCAAAAACTATTGGATCGATTTTAATAAAGTTTGGTAGAAAGGTTAGTACTGCCGAGTCGATGGTCCTGTTTAAAAATTAATAGTTTTTTCATTCCAATTGAATTCTAAACTTATCAAAATTTTGAAGAAACACAATAAATTTAAGTACTACCTAAAATAGGTACTACCTGAGTCTAAATAGGAAAGAAATCATAAGCAGATACCAGTATAACTTATTTTTATATCTAAACAACCATAATGTGTAGTGAACAAAACAAAAAGGCTGTATAATAATAAAAATATCCATTAGGGTACATCCGAATAATATTTAACAACAGAAATAACAAACTTAAGTAAATGAGCTTTAATAATCAATTAATTAGGGATAATTATATGCATATAGTGTTTACTAGAGCACAAGAATACTTAACTAAATATTCTTGTGCTAGCGGCCCATCAGTAAAGTGACCAGATCTTGTGGCTGCCAACCCTCATCTCTTTAATTCTTATTACTGTCTAAAAGTTTTAATTTCAACTATAATACACTGTAAATGCAGGACGGAATCCGGCCAACCAGGACATTTTTTGGGAAGTTGTAAATGCGGGAAGGCTTGTCTGAAAAGTGACCGTCCCGCAAAATTTGGGACGAATGGTCACTTCACCCATCACCCAAACTTGTAATTTTTTAAATTTAATATGATTAGATGTTTAAAATAAGTTTGGATAAAATGATTGATGAAATTAGAACGACACGTGTTTTAAAGTAGGTTGTCTGAAAGTCTAATTAATTAACCCTAAGTTTGCATTTTTCTGTGAGGTATGATTCCTTCAATGCCCAAAACGCTACAAGATTTTAAATTTTAAAAATGACATTGGACCTAAATCCTATAGGTACCAAAAATTAGTTAAAATAAAATTTAAAACAATCTTGTAAATAGACTACTGGTGGTTTTTAAAAAGATAAGATTTTACCGAACAGCGAAATATTTTGTTACTGTATGGTACCTTTATGTAATATTTTATATTGTTTATTGCATGTGATCCTTAATTAAATGCCTTTACTTAGATTTAACATGTTTTCGATATAAGTGTGTCTTTAGTTAAGATACATTACATTGCAAAAATATGTAGTATTATGACTATTATGTTGTCCATCAAACCCCAACTCCCGTAACAAAAAAAAAACTGTACGTGTTACAGTATTTTCCATATTATTTTAAAATTTGAGGCCACACAATACTTTACATACAGCAGTTCTCATCAGTGTTACTTAAACAAAGTGTTGTTGACTATTGAAGATAAGTAACAATGTTGTCCCTTTTATAGAGGTGAGAAATTATGCATAACACATTGATACTCGTATTTGACCAAAGATATCCAAACTACCAGGGCCGTAGCCACCGTGGGGGGGGGGGTGGTCAGGGGGTTTTGTTTTCAGGTGTTGCGATTTACCGCCAAATGCGCGATTTTTGAAGTCCGGAGGCGATTCACCGACCCCCCCCCCCACACCCACAAAAAAATCCTGGCTACGGCACTGCAAACTACATAGTTGCCCTGTTTCGATTATCTAAGACCAGTATATAAACTTAAACTAAGTGACATCCTGCCGGACACTTTAAAAGACAAAATAAATAGCCAGTTCAACGAAGTGACTAGCCGTCAATCAATTTGAAATCCTAATAAAAAGTATCAAAAGATGGTAAGATAGCAAAAAGCCCCCGGGATAGACCTTTTCCTTCTACAGACAACCGGGATTGATTGATCCTCTTTTTTGGCAACTTAAAGAAAAGCTAAAAGTGTCATATTTTAGACGACGTTTCGGTAATCTACTTATAAATCTGGTCCTTGCGTTTTTGTTTCTAAATAGATTTTTTTATTATTTCTCCTGTTATCCGCTAAACCCGTAAAAGCTTAAGGTCAAAAACTTCTCATAAAAAGCACAGAAAGTAAAATTCCCAAAAATCATATAAAAATAAATGATGTGCATATAAGAAGTACAGACAGAAGTCGTTTTTATAACAACTGCAAAAGATTAATTATCCTTTATTTTTAGGAATATCTAAACCAGATCTTTAGCTAAATATTCTAACATATAGTGTGTACGTACATAACTACATACTATATGACAATCAGTCTATTTTTAAATAGGGTTCGTAAACAGGGTGTCTGACCATGGGCGGTGGGACTGTAAATAAATTGTTTAAAAGTAAGAGATAAATTACATAATACTAAATGCGTTTATAATTCTACATCAATGTATAATTCAATATCTAATATTATAATTGCCTGCCAAAAAGTTATCGTGAGGTTACTGTTCAACGGTCAGTGTCACGTTGTAAACAACATTTTCTGCAAGAAACTATAACGTGTTATAGCATACAAATTTTCCATAAAATCACTTTAAAAAAAAGCGCTTAGCGTTTTATATATTCGCTGGCGCGATAGAATGTCGTTTATCCTCTTTTGTTATTTGTTAGAAAGGCACCGGAGAAAATTCAAAGATCAAAAAAGCGTTTTTTATTCAGAAATATTTTCTGGCATTGTAAAGTTTAACTGAATTCACGCTAGCAAGAGTTAACAGCAAACAAAAGCTTACGGAAACGGAAAAATATATGCTTTTACATTTATGGATGTCGCAGGAAGGTGGCGATACTTTGGGATTTTTGCTTGTTCAATTCTGTTGCGAAATCAAATATGTATCAAGTATAAAATGAGATTTATTTTTGACTGTTTACTGTATCGAGTTGTATCTGTAGACAAAATAGATGTTAGGTGTCGAAAAACGCTTTTGCAGCTTACACATAAAATATGTATTGTTGTAAGATTGTATGGTATTAATCTTATATTCAAGTTTTTTGTCCCATATTACCGATTTTCCAGATACGTAACCATATAACATCCCCAGGAGGCCCCATATAGATCCACAATATCCCAGGTGGGATGATCTCAGCTAAAAGATTCCAGTGCTTCATATTCATTCAGCGACCAGTCTTTCATATCTGGAGATGTCTAGATTCTGTAAAATTTTAGAGTGACTTTAACCATAGAACACTGAGTCCATAGTGTAGCTAATTTTTACTTAGGTTGAGGAAATATGCTAGCAGAACATCTTCATTGATACCTCCAACTCCTTCATGATTTCTCCACTCTTTTAATTCAAGAAATTCTTTATTTTAACTGCTTCTGGACTTTTCGAGAATTATGCTAAATGTTGCTTTGCCAGCCTTTTCTAAAATTTCTTAAGAAATTTGGAAATTCCATTCCATTCTATAGTTGTAAAATTGAAGTCTGTTGAATCGTTTCACATTTGTGTTTTTGTCAATAAGCGAGCCTTTGGTTGAATCGCTCTCTTTGCAAATTTTTAGTGCTTAGCAGCAATCCACCTGTGTGAACGTCATTGTTGATACTGTTATTGACAAATTGAATAATCAATGTCATTTGTGACTTTAAATTTCATTTTATAAATTCTAATTTGAGGCTATTCTATTATATGAAAGTGTTGGATACAATTTTGCATTAAACACTTGAGTTGTTATATATGTCGCTTAGAAAATTACCCCATTCAGTTTTCGGCCTCGTGATCTAAACTTTTTTTACGTGACTTTGTATGTAACATAGCTCACTTATACAGGGTGTTTCAAAAAACATGTGCCATCGCTCAAGGAGAAATTCCTTGTAAGAAACTAAGGCGAAAAGTTTATATAAATATGGGTCCGCAGATGCTTCGTTTGAAAGATACAGGGTGTTAAATTTTAAAATTTTTTTCAGTTTTTCCAAAATATTTTCAAAATGGCTTCATCAATTTTGATGAAATTTACACTGTGTAAAGTAATTAAAGTAAGCATTATTCGGACCGTGAAAAGACTTTGACAGGTCCTCCAGGGGCGTACATATTAGAAGACGGTACAATATTTTTCCAATAGAAACATGTACGCCACTGATTTTTTCACATTTTCTTATATCGGTCAAATAGTATGTTAAATTCCTAACACAACTTATCTCTTCATATTTTTTCAGTTTTCATTTCGTTTAGGAGGAAAATGTAATTTTATTACCAGTCTTACTGGTTTAGTTTTCCCAACCATCGGTTTTAACATGTAAAGACCATTAAAAATTTAACGTCCTGTATCTTTGAAACAAAGCATCTGCGGACCCATGTTCATAAGAACTTTTTGCCTTAATTTCTTTCAAAGAATCTTCCTTTAAGCGATGGCACATGTTTTTTGAAACACCCTGTATAATAAATAACTATTATTTTATTCCTTAGTCATAATTTTAATATATTATCACATTTAAAGATGGAGAGATTTATAAATGTGACAAAGTAACTGTTTAACAGTGTAACTTTATTATATATAATTAAATTTCCTGTCAAGTACTTGGTCATTGGCCCAACTGTAATACCCAAGAAAGAATCATATGTTTAGATGAACCTACTACGAAGCAAACATTGCATGACTAGATCTGTATCACAGATAAATTTCAATATCTGCTTCCGTATTTTAATATATTTTATTTTAAGTTTAAGCTAAAGACAAGAATGTATCCTAGTATCCTCGGGTGGAGGAAAAGAATCGTTCAAAGAATTTTAAAGATCAAAAGGGCCCTTTATTTGGAAGTATTTTCTTGCATTTCAAAGCTTGACTTGCTATAAATCAGTAATATTTAATGGCAAATAACATCATTCTGAAAGAGAAGAACAACAAAAAATTTAAGATTTTGACGTTGAATATTGTATGAGTGTTTCGTTTTTTTAATGTGTGTATTCCGATGAATTCTTTTAGTATATAGTGTGTTCCAAAATATGGAAAACTTACTTTAACGGGTAAAAGTTTACCTAGAGGAAATAACTAACTAAATATGCATTTTTGATGGATAACTTCATGGCCGTATTAACAACGGGGCTCAGTGGTACTTGAGCCCCAGGGTCGTTCTCAAACAGAGAGCACTCGACATTTACAAAAAAAACAATCGTCGACAGTTTAATACGGGAAGGATTTGCAAAAAATATCGAAAAACTTATTTCCGGAAATCTGGTTACAAAAAAAAGTCGTATTTTTTTTTCCTCTGCTTTCTCCCTGAACATAAAGCTTGTAGTGCAGCTCTGTACGGGGGGTTAGGGGCGTTTCACATTTTTACAACACCGTGTATGTGCCCAGTACCAATCCCAGCAGAAAGTGGTCGGCACGGGAAAACTTTTCTTTGAATATATTACACATTTTTGGCTGCAAAAATCAAATTCAGTAAATGTCTTATGATACAGGGGGTTATGATAAAGATTTACTATACTAATACGAGCCTTTTAATAAGAGGTATGGGTGGATGTGAGGGTAGCGGGCAGTTTGTTTCAAAAGAGATTTTTATGAAAAGTATTTGGTTATTGGTTTCTTTTAGAAGCCAAAACGATCTGGCGCAAAAATTTGACAACACCGCAGTAGATAATAATGCAGTGAGATGTGCAAGGAATGTTTTCAGCAACAATCTAAGAGCATGTAAATCAAAAATGCAAATAAGGCGAGCATTTTTTATATTACATATTAGTATTGATCTATTACTCACATTTTTGTGGTCAAATTCATTTCAAAGACCTTATATAGACGGCAAATATTTTTTTTTATAATATTTTGTAGAATATATAGGAATAGTTAATGTTTATATTACAATATTTATTTTTATAATATTCTCTATTGACATACTTTTTGTACAAGGATTGGGGGGGGGGGGGCTGCCCCTCCTAAATCCGCGCCTGCCTACTAGGATCACATGATCTCCAATAAAAAGAAAGTAATTTGGCGCCCCAAAATCATTGTGCCCCCCCCCGCCCCTAAAGGCACAGCACGCCACTGGCACTGTTATAAATAAAAAATGTTGAAAAACTTGAAAGAATTTAAAATACTTTATAACAATTAAAAGGAGCAGACTAATTTAAGATTCACTTATTTAACAAAGCAAGTACAATACTTTTTTAATTAGGTTAATGTTGATGCCCAGTTTGCTTCGATAAATTTATCTTGTGTCTCATTTTGAACAAGACGATTTTTTTTAGTAAAATCAATGTAGGCATCTAAGTTAATTAACTTAAATGAACAGATTTTTGCATTTATTTGGAAGCATTTGAGGGCGTATCTTAATAAGTGATCGTTGTTTTCTGTTCGATATAATAAAGACGATCTAAAATGACATGACCTTGTTGGAGACTACCCTTTAGAAAACAATGTTTTATTTCACAGACTGAAAAGAAAAAGGAATTCAAATAAATAATTTGAAAGGTAAAAGCAGGCTTAGTTATAAATGGATTTAATTTTTTGCATTTGAAGCTTGACTGGTTTTGATCTAAAAATTTTTAATGGCAAAGAACAATATTTGAGGCAAAAATTTTCTGTGGAACGGAAATCATTTGTTCCACTTATATATAATGTTTAAAAAAGCAAAGCGTATTGTTTCTGCCACTTTAAGAATTTCTTTTCTCTTTTCTAAAAATATAATTTATATTTTAACGATAGCTGTTTACCTAGCAAGTGCGGAAAGTAATACTTTTCCGCACGCGACTGCAGTTGAATCAACGATGCGAAGCGCAGTTCGGTCATCAGTCGAGTGCGCTAATACGTTAAATTGGGGTTCTTCAGTCCGGGTCCACTCATGTATTAGCAAAAGAAGTCTAATAAGTGGCGATATAGGATTGTTGTTGGATTGTTTCCCGCGTCAGTGCTGAAGAAACTTTTCGCACTAGTGTGGAAAAGTGCACCTTTCAGCACGCATATAAGTGCTTAAAATAGTTACTTTCCGCATACTCGTAAAAAAATTAATTAAACCACTATGCGTATTCCCAATACAACTTTTTTTCTAAAATAATCATTTTTTTTATACAAAGACTTATTTTAGGCCGTTAAAACTTTTTTCCACTTTCTAATTTTGTTTGAACAAATATATAAAATGTGATATGGGATTTAAATAAAGTAAAAAAAAGTTTATCCATATTACAAAAGTAACTTTTCGAGGGTGTAAAAACCCTCGCAAACTTTCCATATCCATTTTTTGTTTGACTTATGCGGAACAGATTTATATTTTAATACTCAGTCCCAATAAGACCCTATTTAGATTTCCAATTGGTATACAGAATTAGAAATTTTTGTTGGATATAAAGAAATAAATTAATATGCAAAAATTGAGAATAAATTCTCTAACCACCTGAAAATTCCTTATACAATAAGGATTTCAACAAATAATGGTAAAACAGCTATTCTCCGGGCTATATGCCCCTCCGAGCGCTGAATTACATACCAAAATTTGCCGTATTTTCTTCTAACACAGTTAGATAATAAAATACTTGTTTTGAATGCAAGAAACTACCAGGAAGAAGGAAGCTTTTTCTTTAGTTAGGATGTCGTCACCTGCAGACCGGTTTCGAACTCGTTGGTCCTCATCAGTACAGGATAGACGAACATACCAACCTTCCGAAAAAGTAATCCCTTAAAGCTACAACTGTCGTACTGCATAAGCAGTGAGACACAGGTAGCGCCATCCATTAGCAGTTCCGAGCATTCAGAGTAGAGTTTACCGTAAGGTAAAATTTTCAAACGTATGAATGAAAGTCTACTTGTCAGGGGTACATATAAATATGCAAAAATTGAGAATAAATTCTCTAACCACCTGCGCTCGGAGGGGCATATAGCCCGGAGAATAGCTGTTTTACCATTATTTGTTGAAATCCTTATTGTATAAGGAATTTTCAGGTGGTTAGAGAATTTATTCTCAATTTTTGCATAGTTATATGTACCCCTGACAAGTAGACTTTCATTCATACGTTTGAAAATAAATTAATGTAAAATGAAGGGAAACAATGTATTGAAAAATTATACATATCTATTTTTCAATTAACTGAACCATAATCCTGCTAGTTTTCGCACGATTAAGACAGGTTCGACCCAGCTCTCTATATTTGTCTACTCTGAGCTTGTTCTTATTATTTAAGAAAGTATAACAAACAATATCATTCGATTTTGTTAGCCTCATTTTTGAACATTACTTTTTTCACCCAGCATCCTTCATTCTATTAAAAGAATTATTATCAATCATCTTCTTCTTACAAGAAAAAAATATTTCTTACAAGAAAAATTTTATTTCCACAGACGGATTGCTATAGTATTGTGTATTTAGTAGTAAAAGCAATACATGCCTGGACTACAATATAAATTGTCGTCAACAACCATTGAAGTCCGGGAATGTGCTTTTACTACGAGGTACACGTGAAATCGCATCAATATTATTATAAATTTCGCATCAATATTATTATACATAAAGGATTTTTTCAAGGTCAGAAGTGGCTCGGTTGGTTAAGGCGTTAGCCTTATAAGCCGAGTTTTGATCAACGTCGTGGGTTTAAACCCCACCGGAACCGTAAAAAGTTCTGGGCCCATTTCACGTTACGCAAAGTATCACGCTACCGTGCGCTAGGTGGAAAAGCGTAGGGAAGAGTACAGATTCGATGTCAAAACCACCCTATTCATGCCGGGTGAGATCGGTTATCTCGTATGATCAAGGCGCCGTTTCACACTCCACAGTCGGCAGGTAATAAAAAGGCAGCATAGGATGGTGCTCTGGTTGTCGTGTTACTGAGGACTGTGGTTCATACTCCACGTCAAACTGTAGGTTCCGGGGCAAATACACTCGCTTGTAGTGCCAACGTAATAAAAATATATACATGTAACAAAATAAAGACATTTTTTAAAGCATATCATTTTTTTCTCACTACAATCTAATTGCTTATGAAATTGTTTCCTTGACAATCATTGTTTATTTATTGTTGTGACAAAAGTCGGTTTCAGTGTTTATTTAGTTTTAATACTTTTAAGTGGTAAAAAATATCACAAAATATTTACCCTAAACCACCTCTGTATCCGACGTTTGTTAAGGCCATGACGTCATAGGCTCTAATATAAATAAAAAACGAATGATCCAGCCCAGGCATTGCCAAACTTAAATATTATGGTGATATCTTTTTTTTTCAGTTTGGTATAACCGAAAATAATCCAAAGTATTTTACCAAAAATGTGTATTTTAATTTAATAGGTCGCCATTTTTTACTTACTATGTGAAAATATGGACCACTCCTGAAATCGGTTGAAATTTGTACCATTATTAATTGTACCGTTAACACAACGTTAGGCAATATTTTCTAAAACAAGAAATTTTGCCAAGTGTTCGAAAAGTTGTATGGTGACCAAACCAGTTTTTTTTTGTATGAAGATAATTTTTGACATTGGCAACATTAACGATGATAAAATATTGGATATCACATTTTGCCCCATCTTTCTCTACCGAAGGTTATGTAGATTCACAAAACAAGAATTCCTAGCACGTCAAACAGAAATTAAAGGTCCAATTACCATACCTCAGCAGCCACGCTAAAGCAAATAAAGTTATCCATTAAAAAATAATTAAACTAAAAAAGTTCTAACCAGGCGAACTAAACTAAGCAGCCGACGAATTTTGATCTCGCACCGGATCCATTATTTCCGGCACAGAATAACACAGTTCACAGGAATATATTTCTATTTTTACGATGCGACTTCCATTGGACTAGTTTCTCTTTTTGTGTTTTACACTGTGCAAAGAAAAAGTACATTTTTACTAAAGGAGAATTTTATTAAATTTACAGAATCTAGTTCGGTTTTGATTGCTTCGATAGCTAAATACAAAAATCGATTTACTGTATTATTAAAATGTAAATTAAATTTAATGATTTTTGTATTTCTTTCTATTTTCAATAATATTTTTTACACTGGCATTAAACAGTCATATCTTTTTAATTATTTACTGATCTACATCGATTTTTATTTCATTTTTTAAATCACCTTGACTCAACCATTACACCATTATTCGCAATATATTTGTTTTGTCAATTATCGTAGAATTTGGCTACCACTGCTTAGAGACAAAAGGTATTAAAATAATTTGATTTGTTAGCAAATATCATATTTTTTGATCCTTAAGTGTTAACTTCCTACATAACTGAACACGTCATTTTGATTTGTCAGCAATTTGCGTGATAGAACAGCAAGAAACGTACAGACTAAGCAGTCCAACATCATAACCACGACGATTTTTACCCATACGACCACAAAAACTGCACAGTTTACAAATGAATATGTTGAATATATTTTCACACGATGTGATGTGAAAACTTATGCTTTTGAAATTAAATCTAACCTCGTTATAATTTTTTTTTATGTAATATGTAATCTACAGTCCATACTGCATTGTTCAAATGTGTGGTTTGATAGAAGTTTTAAAAATAACCGTTTAAAAGAAACAGTGTTGGGCAACTTTACGTTGACAATAGATATTATTATGTTACATAATAAGTATATACTTTATACTTATCAATTAACATCCAAGATTGTCAACTTAGACCCATAACTGTAAAAAAAGCGGCTTTAAATGTTAAAGAATCTCCTTGAAAAAATGTTATATTAGACCTAACATACAACTTGTTTAAACTTTAAAATATCTTCAAGCTTACGTGGATTTTCATTTTCACATTTTCTTTTTCTAAATTATGTAGGTAGAGGATTCTTCCTCGTCCGAGGCTGCATCACCCACACATCTGCTAAAGGGCTGGTGAAATCCATACAGATATTTCCGGCTCTGGATGTGTGAGACCCCTAGTACACCCACGGGACCTAGAGTACTTAGGTTTAGACCTTCGTGGGCTGTCCAAAGATAAAAAAAATAATGGAAAAGTGCAGAAAGGTGCCTCATGAATACAAATGAATATGTTTGCACACGATGTGGTGTGAAAGCTTATGCGTTTGAAATTGACACATGTAATTTATAGTCCATACCTCATTGCTCAAACTGTGGATTGATAGAAGTTTTAAAAATATTTGATTAAAAAAGAATTACCCAGTGTTGGGCAACTTTATTTTGACAATAGCTATTATTATGATATATAAATATAAAAATCTTTTATTTTTGTTTTAATATCTTTCCGGCTAATATATTTTTCATATACTATTTTAATAAATAATTAAATAGATGTTCGTTAAAACCGGGTTTCGAATAAATACTATTAAAAGTTTATGATTCTTTTGACTGAAAAGTAAATTTCCTTACATTTAGTTATTTTTAGCAATATCGACTATCAATTACAGCGTACAAAAATTATTAACTATGAATATTATTTTTTGTTTCTAGATTTTGCCATTGTTTACAATAATACGTACGTTATTAAAACCACCATCAAATAAAGAAAAGTCATATAATAATATAGTTGTGTGTAAATTTAAGAGCTAGCAAATCTGGTGTAATTAAATTGTGGTTATTTATAGACGATTATTTAATTGTGTTGTGAACGGAATGCACGTTCATACTGTGTTATTTTTATGTTTATCAACAACATGTGCTATAAATGCATGTTTTTAAACTGAAGCTATGAAATTGGCAGTAACAATTTAAATTTAAGCAGAAAATGGCCTATTAATAATCAGTCATTTTTGTTTGTTTTCTTCCTTTTTACTGGCTATTAAAACGATGTTAAACATAAATGAAAGTCATATTTAGGGAAGTTGTGTAAGTGCAACAAGTAGAGAATCAAGTGTAATCAAATTATATAAAAAAAATTCAGGTTTAGTAAAAGAACCTATTGTGTCTATGGAAATTAAAATGTCGGCACAAATTTTATATAGAGTTTAAGAACAAAAAATTGTAACTATTGCAACAAATATTAAATAAAATTAGATTTTAATTTATATATTAATTTACTGCGATTAGCATATTACAGTAGAATAATTATTATGTTATAATTTGTTTACAGATATTGTAAATTTAGGCTTTTGATCTTTGCTAAAATAAAGAAAAATTCAATTCTGGTATTACGCACATTCAGTAATTCAATTCAGTGTAAAACCCTAATTAATTAATTAATTAATTTAACAATACAATAAAAATAACCAAATGCTCTAAAATCAAGAATTAGAGCAATAAATTAAATTTAAATAGATACATCGAAATGCCAAATATAAATACAACTATCCACCCCTACTTAAGGTAAATGGATGTCATATATCAGCAGTTGTGTTAGACAAAAAGAAGAAAAGCGAGATCATATGCAACTAAATTATGTTAATCTAATTGCTATTAAGAATTAAAATTTAGTGAAAAATGGAACTACGGATTAAGTAATAGTTTTACTAGTTGCGCCCTCATCGGCTACTTTATAAACAAGACAAGCTCCACAAGAGTTACTTTCTCAACATTTGTCTAGTTTCGAATTTCTTCGTTTAAAAATTTAACAATACTAGTGCTTACGTTGATTTAAAAAAGTTGCAAAACTCGAATATAAACCTTCAGCCAAGAACTCAACATAAGACGCAAATAAACTAGCAGTGTTTTATGGAAAATTTATTACTTGCAGTATGTTTTAGTCTCCACATGTAATAAGATGCTTTTGCACTTAGCAATTTTACATATTTTGGGCGGTAAAGATTATCTTGAGAAATTTGAGAGCTAACATTACCGCAAAAATGTTTTAAAACTTTATATTATTTGCCGACAAGAAAATAATAAAAATTTTTAATAAAAATGCCACAAGTTGTAAACAACAGATAAAAACAATTTTTCAAACTCAGAACTGTAGCTTTTCTCGTTTTCCCGATTTGGTTTTGCTGTTCAGTTCTGTTATGTTTTCTGTTTTTATTTAGCTTCAGTTGTAAAAGGATACCAAAAGTTTTAAGGGGAAATCATAACCATAATTATCGCATAGCAAATTAGCAATCAGCTTTTTGCTTAATACTCCGAGAGCCGACTTTCAAATTTCCTATATATCAAATACACAAAAAACTTTTTCTACTGCTCTTATAGAAAATTGACATTTTCAGCATTGCATTGGTTTCTAGATCGAATTATCATCTTTTTTATCGTAGGTTATATTATCTCCACGTTCAAGGTACTTTCAGTTCGAAGTGCTTTGGTACGAAGTACTTTTATATTATTTAAAAACAATCACAATCACTACACAATACTCATACATATCAAAATAGTTAGTTTAGCAGAACTTAAAAAAACTTTATTTAAAAACATACACAAACACAACTTGTGCAATTTGTCATAAGCACTGAATTTAGGAAAAAAGGGTAACTAAAAAGTTTATTGTGTTTTTAGTCTACAGTCTAAAAAAATAGTGTGTACACTACCTTTCGAAAGTGCCTTGCAATAACGCGCACCATCGCAACTCTTGGCTGCGTCTCGAGCGGCGAACTTGGTGCTCACATTGAAATAGCTATTTGTGTATTAAGAGCGCAAAGTGATATATTGCCGCTCTGAGCGAGAAGTTAGACGCGCGACGCGTAGCGGAGCGCGGCTATCTCGCGAGAGCATCAATGTCACTTTGCGCTCGAATTACACACATGATTTTTTCTACAACCGGTATTTTTATAAAAATATTTTGTAATGTAATTAATAATTATTGATATCAAATTTGACAGTTTATATTTTGTGTCAAAAGTCGCAGATACGCTGGACGTTTCTTTATTATTATTAAGGTGTCCATGGTAACTAAGCGAGCGACAAAGTAACTTTGTCGCTCGGCGAGCGACAAAGTAAAACAAACGCTTGTTCCTCGAAAATGTCCAACTTTGCGCTTTCTTTTGAAAGCGCAAATTTGTACTTTTCGCTCGGTTGTAGAAAAACTATTTTTTATTGCTTAGTGTAGATAAACAAAACATACATTTTTCACTAATGTTATAATTTTTTAGTAATAGAGTGTTTTAGATTTTATGGACTGAAAAGCATATAATTTAATAGCTAAAATTAGCTTTGTTGTTGCAAATCAATATTTAATATTAGATCATGCAAGCTCAGTTTAAACACGAAATTCATAAATTTTCACCTTATCTTGCATTATAAGAAATTTTACTTCATGCTTTACTTTTTAAACTTTAACGTAATATAAAATTTACCTAGGGACATAAAAAAATCTAGAAAAATGCTGCATTTTCTATTTTAGATTATTCAGTTTCAAGAACAATTTACTAAGAATTATAAGTCATAAGAAGGGATAGGTACTTACTTGCTCTATCAACTTATAGCACACAACGAAAAAAAGCTATAAACACTATTTACGAACATAAAATTACTTTCATTGTAGTAATTCTACTTATCTCTGCCGTACAAATAACCATTGATTGCGGGTAAGTTCCCGACAGCAGAACCAGTTTTCTTTGGGGAAATCCCACATTTAGGGACTCTTGGATATTTATTAATATCAGGCGACGTTCCATACCTATCGATCCATTCGTTATATTGATGATTTAAAAAATTGGGAACCTCAGTCATTTTATGGGGAGGGCCTCCGCCCTGTTACCATAATATGTCGAGGTTCTTCAAATGGCAATTCTTCGAGATATCTTCAATTTCATTTTCTAAAAAATAAAGATAGCGCTGGACAGTTAACTCTCGCCGAAAAAACAGTGGTCCTAGAATTTTATTTTGTAAAATCCCACACCAAACGTTGATTAAATATTTTCGACGGTAAAGGGATTTTTATCCGACCAAACATGAACATTTTGTCTATTAAAATTCCCGCAGTTGAGAGTTGCTTCGTCTGTCCAAACGATAGTATGAAATAAATTAGGATCTTGCCGCAATTTTTCGTTAATTTTTGTGACAAAAGTATATCTCCGTTCGGTTTGATCGGCACTAAGCTTTTGAACTGTCATAATTTTATATGACCTATATTTAAAATACTTTAACGTTCTTTGAACTGTTCCATAAGTCAACATTTTATCTATTTTCCCATATCTGATATACCGCATACAATCTTGAATTGATTTTTTTGAATTATTTTGAAAATAAAATAAAATAGCTAAATATATCTAGAACTTCCCTTAGGATACAAAAATATGATAAAAATCACACCATCCAATTTAAAATAAGCGAGAAAGTCGATGTTTTATACTATACTTTTTTATTCGATGCTCAATTGTTTGATTGGGCTGATAAGATACATGAATGATCCATAAGCATCCAGAAAACTTTTTTGAATCTCAAACATTCTTCCCATCTTTAAACATTTTTCCCATCTTTAAAAATAAAAAAGTTATAAGGCCTGTTCACTTTTATTTGGATATCTCTGTATATTTTGAATTTATCCTTAATTTTTGGAAATATGAAAAAGAGATTTTGTCTTTGTTTGATAAACCTATTTTAAAATAAGGGCAAAATATTTTCAAAAAAACAAGAACAATGGACTCGCCACCCCAAGTTTTTTTCATAGTTTTTAGGTTAAAGAATGACGATGTGACAAAAAAGATCTGTTCAACATGCTTTTTTACCGGCTGTCCTTTTATAAAATCTTTGTTTGTAATTGAAAACTATTGGAACTGTTCTTTTTCCTCGGTTGCGTTTTAATAGAATTCAATTTAAAATGCTCGAGGAAACCCATCCTGTCTAAAACGAAATAAATTCCACTTTAACATAACACAAGACACTTATAACCAAACTAAACTGGATAGTATATTGGACAAATCCGTTTAGCCATTGCTGTTTCTTTCCTTTTCAAGATTTAAATTGAAAACTGAATTAAGAAAATGCGAAATTAAAAAAAAAATATCTTAAAGCTATTTTTTTGGTTTGCTTATTTGGATGTAGCACTGCCTTTGATCGTCCGACGATAAATTTTTTCTCTTGTTCTTCCGGCCATTGGTAATATATTGCTTTGTTGTACCGGTCCTCAACTACACTGATCCCCTTGATTTGCACTCCCGAAGGGCCATTAAACCCTGGTTTGGTACAACCTTCGGTCATCTATGCCACCGACTGGGGAGTGTGAACTGGCGGCTTCATCCTATGAGACATGTCTCACCAGCATTTAATCAGGGTACATAGGGCGGCTTTAACGTCGATTCATTTAGCACTCTTCCCACACCACACACACTCGTTCATACTACGACGCACTTTGTTTAACAAAAGTATACAGTTAGATACCTGTCAAAGTTACTACAATGAGTATCTTTGACTATGTACTCACCGCTTAAGAATAAAGAAAAGAAAATTAAATTAATGAAAAGTAGGCGGGAGAAACAGGGTGTTTTGAGTGAAGAAAGCTGTTGTTGAGTGCGTGCAAATCAGCCCTTAGCTCAAGCTCGGAGGCCTTCAATTAGGCGCCACATTTATTTTTTCAGGAGAGCTGATAATATCGTTTGCCAACATAATACTGTTACATTAGACAGAGCTCAATTGGTTAATCCCTATTTATAACAGCAGAAACTGACTGACTGATTGACTGACATATCAACGTACAGCCCCACCGCAGCATCTAGAAACTTGAAGTTTTGCACAGAGAGTTCCTATATAACGTAGGCATCAAATAAGAAAGAGTTTTTCAAAATTCAATCTCTGAGGGGGTGAAATAGGGGTTCAAACTTTGTATAGAGAAAAAACATTACATGATCCTATTAAGTTGAAACTCCATAGAAGTACTCTAAAATACTAAAAAATAAAAATTTAAATACGTGTTTTACGGTTTTGAATAAATCAATCCTGAAAAGGGGTTTAAAATTTTTAATGGAGTAAAATTATACGATTCTATTACCTTGAAAATACGAGAAAGTATACCACCTATACCACGCGGACAAAGTCGCGGGCGGAAGCTAGTCGAACATATAAACAGTTTCTAAAACACCCTGTAATTTCTATTTCTCCAGAAACACCTTAAAGGCATGATACAGCGAACATAATCCGGCATGCTTATCCTATCCTAATAAAAAATTAAATCTGTTTACTTCCAAACGTGTTGGGTTGCGCCTCAATGTTTGGTAAACATAATTAAATTTTGTGCTTGCTCAGGGTCTTAGACATGCCCCGAGCACAAAATAAAGAAGCATTAACATCAAGAGATATATCCAAAGCCGTTTTAAAAGTACAAAAATAAAAACATTTAGGAAAACACCGCGGGTGTCTTTTCTGCTTATTTGTATCCGCATTGGGGATTATACTATAAATAAAGAATGGAACTGAAAGACAGTTAATTGAAAAATTAAAGCTTTAATAAAAGTTTCTAAATATTTCGTAGTTTATTTCTAAACGAACGTAGCATAGCCAGGTGTTTTGTACTTACTTTGGTGAAAGGGGAAGGGTACCTACATGATTTCTATTATTTTTGGCGTATAACGCAATAAACAAGCAGGCTGCAGGCTTAAACGACGATTGAACGAACAAATACCAACAGCACAATTTTAACCCCTCCCTCCGCGAGCAATAGAACTAATATTTCTGGCAACAATAGAACCCATTGAATTAATATTTTTTATTATTTCTTTAATACCTTATATATTTTATGTCAGGTTTATTTTAATTGAAATGATATAAGGATAGTTTACTTAATTTTTATATTTTATTATTTTAACTGTAGTTCTTGTTCGTTTAATAAGATGTATTTTAATTTGAATCACAACGCCCATAAATAGCTATTTTCCACCTAATTATATTTGAGCATTCTCGTTAAATAATTTAATGTTTTAGCTTAAACAATCCTATACTCTAAGGAATAATAGGAATTTACAGGTTTCCAATAGTATTTTTGTAACTGAAAAAATGGTAATATAGTTTTTAAAGAAGTAAGACTTCTTTTGAACTCTAATGATAAGTCTATATTTAAAGCATTGTTTCTTTTTTGGTTATTTCAATAATGTTTTGTTGAAACAATGTTAACTTTAATATAACCAAAGTGAGAGTGGTCAAGAATAATACTATTATTGAAAATAGCACCGCAGTTTTTCTGTGTATATGCTTATTTACACATAAAATATGTATTATGAAAGCAACTTTTTCAGTGCCTTGTTTTAATAGCAATACAATAATATAGAATTTTCGTTGTTTCATAAAAAGATTTCTTTCAATAAATTTAGAAAAACCTGTGACACTAAAAATAAATCCTAACCGAAGCGATACCGAAAGTGTTTTCAGCATTTTAAAATTAATTTAGTAACTTTGCTGTCAGAAAAAGTTATACTAGTTTATCTCCCAACTTTCGCATTTATAAAATCAAACAAACTTTTTGACTTCAAACCTATTTCTTTTTGCGAAAAAGATATAAATCTATATTTCAGACTCTAAATAAATAAGACGGCCGGATCCCTAAAGAATGTACGTGCCTTTTTTGCTGAGAATGTTTTTCGGAAAGAAAAGTCTTGAACAACTAACAGAAGCTTCTGAAAAAAACATACATTAATAATTGGGTTAAGTATATTGACGAAAGTGTTGCTTTAGTCTTTAGGTGATTTATAATAAATCATTATGAGTAAGATGAATTATGGAGTTTAAGGTGTGTAGTTAATAAATTTTGAATACTGCAAAGGTTTTCATACATAGAGAATGTCCGGCGGCTGCATGTACTACTATCTATACGGTATCCATTTGGTTTTGAGAATGATGACAGAAAAAACAATTGAACAAGAATTAACCCTATTGGTCAGTTTCATGGACCATTTACACCAGAACATATTTTAGTGATCACAATATTCATCTTTTCTTTCCTGATAATCACGGAGGAATCAGATTTCTTTCTATCCGTGTTGGCGAAAGTGCATTAGACAAAGACAAATAAAAAAAGGATTTGTTCAAATTTGTATCGTACATT
This sequence comes from Philopedon plagiatum, assembly GCA_963971165.1. Classification (NCBI taxonomy): domain Eukaryota; kingdom Metazoa; phylum Arthropoda; class Insecta; order Coleoptera; family Curculionidae; genus Philopedon; species Philopedon plagiatum. The sequence goes on from OZ020197.1 coordinate 16,326,783, forward strand.
TTTTGCTTGTGGAAGTATTGCTGGTTATATACATCGAAAGATTAGTCATCGCAAAATTCTTTTTTTTTCTGATAAAATCCCAGCGGAATCCGGTTTCTCTCTATCCTTGTTAGCAAAAGGGGCATTAGTAAAAGACAAATAAAAACGATGTTGTTGCCAATAAAAAAGAATAATCAAACAACATTTCATCACAGGCGGCTTTGTTTGTGCGCAAGTATATCTGGTTGCCTATAGATAGTGAATGTTTAATCGGAGTTGTCATAAAAAATAAATTTCTAACCTGACAAAATACTTACGTAAGTTTTATGATTTTATAGCAAAAGACCTTTGTTTTTACTGAATACAAACAGCATTTGCAAAAATCTCGTTTTTATTAAACAAAAACAGTGTCAGCATAGCCACATTAACCTTATTATTTTATAGCATTTAAAATTGTTGCCTACTCAAATAACAATACTACCTCTAACCAACAATTTGCACTAAAAGGATGGGAGGAAAAGTATTTAAATAAATAAAGGAAAAAATGAGTAAATATTTTTATTAGGATAAACAATTTATAATAAGGTTAAAAAATATTCGCTATTCTCCGATATGTAATGAAAATGGATCTATAATACAGCCTACCTGCGAACAGTGACGTTTATGTCAGTTAAAAACGCAATAAAAATTGTTTAATCGAATATACCAAGTAGTTTCACAATTTTTAACTGTAAATGTTGAGTCTTAGTTCCAGAAGGATAGATACACTTTGTAATGGCACTGTGACTTCTGCTTTAAACTGAAACCAAACGCTTCTAGGGCGCAATTTTCCCTACTTTCTCAATAATTAAAGAAATCTTCTGTAATGCCCACTATTCTCAACTTTTATTCATTCCCATAACGCCCGGTCGAAGTAAGTAAAGGAGAACAAATAGGTATGTACCTTGCGTAATATTGTAATATTTGTTAGTCAGATAGATTCATAGAACACAGGCATTTAAGCTGCTAATACTTTATATAAACATTTTAAGTATATTTTTACACTGCTGAAACAACTTATATCATGGGACAGGCTTCAAATAATATGTCATATTAATCTTTCACCTAACCTAACTTTCTACCAGCAGTAAAAATTTTACGAGTATGAGAGAGAAAGAAGACGAGAGAGAAAAACATGAGAGAGAAAGAACATGAGAGAGAGATATATAATTGATCTCTTCATTGTAAAATAGGTTTATGTCATCATTCTCAAAAGTAAATGGATACGGTATAGTTAGAAAGAATTTTATTGATGTTTTGATGAAAAAGTTGATTGTAAGTAGATAAAACAAATATCGTCCGAACCGTAAGCTGGAGCATTATGTGCATCAAAGGAAACCGTGCTCTTCTTCAGACTTGAATTTTACATTATCTAATTAACGAACGAAACATTTTTGGTTACATTTTTTAACTAAATATACAGTGTTTGTAGAAAAAATAGTGTATGATACGAGTGTTGAAAGTGATATTATTTTGTTCGAAGGAATGGAACACTCGCTGCGATCGTGTCCCAAGGTTTCCTTCTCACAAAATTAAATGCCACTTTTAACACTTGTATCATAAATAACTATTATTTTTTAATAGAAACCAAAAAAAAAATGACTGAAAATAGCCGTCATCAATATTTAATTTATACAGACAATACAAAAAAAGAGCTCAGATTTATTTATTTCAAGCATATTGCCTATATTTAATACGTCGACGGATTTGTTCAGGTTTGGAAAACTGTAATAATAGGGGGGATGATTTCTATACTTCATTAATAAAGCACCACGTAATTAACCACCCATTTTCTTTTATACCTCAAACTGTAATTTAGCGCCGATATTCAATAATAATAAATGAGCTTTCATCAGGGTCGCGAAGGATGTGTGAAGTAAACTATGGTAAAAAGGCCAAAAAGAGACCCCGATTACAAAACCATTAAGTGCAAAAAAGGTCCATTATAAAACTGTCGAGATCCATTAGATGGAAAATCAAAGTCTGGCTCTAGCCAAGGGAAGAGTTTATTGAATAAACGGCCTGCATTGCGGCCTTCCACGCGTTTTTGTTGTCGATACTCGCCGAGAATTTCAAAAATAATGTTCCTTTCCGAGTTTCTGTAATATCCTTTGGGATATAGATTCAGTCACAAGAAGGGATTCGTGGTGGATGTATGATTTTAATATTAAATCTGTTATAAGTATTCGCCTTTGTTGTATGGGGCAGGGAAGTTTAAAACGAAATAGCCGGTAGCCCCGAGAAGAGTTTATTTATTAAACTGCTTAGATTGCGGCTCAAGGCGTAGTGTTGTTGTTATTTCCAGTTCTAGAATTTCCGAAGGTATTCGACAACAGTTTGTTGCTCAGGGTGAATGATAATATTATGATCCCTTCTTCATGTCAGTTAAATTAGAAATATCAAACAACTTTAAATATACCTAACCTTTATGTTGTCAGAAAACAATTGAATATTCCATAAAAAAATCTGTAAATGTCTTTGCACGGAACTTCCCTGGCGAAACAATGTTATTCATAATAAAATTTGAAAATGTACATTGTGTCGCTTTTTTCCAACAGTAACACGTTATATTACACGTAATTTTTATTAATACTACACATACTACATTTTGACAAAATTTGTTTAAATGTAACCTTTAATATCAAATTTCAATTTGTTAAAATATTGACAACTTAAAAGTTTTACACCAAAAATGATCGAGCTATATTTAGATAAATTATAACCCAAGAACTTTAATTACAGGAATCTCAGGACTAATATTTCTCGGAAATTTCGGCATCGAGAGTAATGGACACGTCGAGGACGCAATCTCAAGCCTTTAATAAATAAATCATTTATTGGATCTTCCCTGATTGTTTATTTAATGGATAGCAACCTTTTATATTACACTTTTTTTTATCACTTTCATGTTTTACACACGTAACAGGATGGATTTTTTCCCACGCGTTATTACATTTTCAAAACCAGAGAAAAAAAATTCAACTCTAGAAATTGTTTATTGAGAGGAAAATTTATTTTTACACAATCTCTCGAAAAGGAATTCGAACTTTTTAGAAATCAACCCCTAAGGGGGTGTGAAATGGGTGTTCGAAGTTTGTATTTTATTTATGGATATAACTAACCTAGCTGAGCATAACTCATGTATTAATAATCATGACACCAAAACTACACTATTATCATTTATCACCTATACCACACTAAGGGGGTGAAATGCCGGTTCAAAGTTTGTATTGCAGTAAAATTGTTATACCGCGGACGAAGTCGCGGGCGAAAGCTAGTTGGTAATAAAACAATGTTTTTCTATGTATTTAAGAGATTCTTAAAAAAGCATTTAGACCGAACGTAGATTTAAAAATATACCACCCATTTTTAATTGATATCAAAAAAAGTTATTACAAGATGCACTATTTAATCTCTCACTGTATTTATTAAAACAAAGCACATTAGTGTTTCCCCTAAAAATTCCGTCAGTGAGAGACCGACGAAATGAATTTTTTTCAAGAACGAGTGCCCTTACACTATGCCGACATTCTTATAAGGTCTATAAAAACCGGGCATAAGAGGATATAAATGACACAAAAATGCTTTTCTTTCTATGAAAGCGAAACAAATATAATACGTTTTATTTCGCTGTCAACTTCCCTTTCTTTTATGTACTTTTTATTACATATTCTTTTTTGTGCTGTAACAGATTCGTTTTACGTTAGTCGCAACCCACGAACAATGCCAGGATGTTCATAAAATACGGTTATAAATAAAATGGAACCGATATTTAGATTATGCGAAAACATGATGGAAGTATATTTTTTGTAAAAGTATTCGCTAAGGAGGTATAGATAAGAAAAAGGGTTCAAATAAGCATTGGTTGAGGCCGGCCATTTGCTTTGGGCAATAGTTATAAAAAATTCACAAAAGCATTTACTATGTAGGTATTGGCAAAAGAGCGGAAGGTTACTTTTAAGCCGAATAATATTTCCAGATTATATAAAAATAATGCATAGTTTCCCCAAGAAAATGAACTTTTTTTAAAATTTGTTTCCCTTTCCTTGTCCAAATTAGGCCGACCTTTTGCTTTTGGCAAGAGCTATAAAAAATTCACAAATACCGGTGCGGTGTAGGTGTTGACAAAATGAGAGGAAGGTTTCTTTTAAGCATACTAATATTACCACGTTATATAAAAATAAGGCGCAAAATTTAGGTTTCCAAGAATGGATTTTTTTTAAAGAGCATTTACCGTGCCCTTTTTTAACGTTAAAAGGGTGAAAATTTGTCATTATATTGCAATTTATGTAAATACTGGATTTGAATATCACGTCCCAGGAACGGACAGAGTTTGAGTTGGGCAAAAAAGGTATGCGTGGTTTTTGAATCCATCGAAGATGAACTCCGGTCAGGTCGGCCAATAGAAGTGACATCACTAGAAACAATAATTGAGCGTGTCGAGAAAATTGTTATTCTGGATAGGTCCAATATTGCGAACATCTCTGGTAGTTTTATCGTCGATCCCTTAAAGCAATTTTTTCGCCACGCTCAATTGTTTCTGGTGACCTGACCGGGGTTCATCTTCGATGCATTCAAAACCCAGGCGTACCTTTCTTGCCCAATCTTTAACCATTGTATAACTAGGAGCACTGCCCTCGTAAACATTGTCCATCCGCTGTATAATTTGCTGTAGGGCTACGCCTTCTTTTGTTACGAATTGTATTATAGCGCGGTATTCCAGTTTTTTAATCTGAGACATACTTGTGACATAGTCTTACTCTATCTCAGCAAAGCTTTATGCCACATAAAGCTGCAAATATAACGTCAGTGCGGCATACGCAAATAGGTCAGGGCGGGAATTATGGAACGCACCACGTATATCAATTTTAGTTGGAGATTTTCTAAATGCTCGAACCATTTTTCTAATTCTAGACACCATTGCACAGAGGTCATGGTTATTGGTAATGATTACTTCCAAAAAGTCACTTTTTTCAAAACTTTCACCTTATCGATACCTTCAGTATCTTCTATGTCGCTGTCCGTGTCACTAAAGAACATTTAGAGCTTACTTTTATACTTTGAAATAATAAAAAAATGCTGAAGAAGCCCATTTTTTGTTCTAATTCGACTTTGGCGATTTATGGGCACTATACAATTTAGTAAGTACACAACTTTATCCCGTTACCTTACTTTATTCCACGTTCCTCTACTAATCTCAAATCAAATTGCCAAAGTCAAGCTCTCTTGCTCCGTACATATGTACATAATACGTATATTGTAGCAATTGTATTCTCTAATCATTAGTAACACTTGAGGGTGTTTGGATATTAAAGAGCCCTTTACAGAAGCTCTTGGCCTACTGCAATTCACTGCACTTACTACAAATATTCTTATAAATAAGGCTGGGTAAAATGACAGGATTGCGGTTTAAACACATCTGAAGAAGTTCTTGCACGAAACTTCCTTCGCGTAATGAAATATCAAAAATACAAATAAGTACTGAATACTTTCTATATAAAATATATGTCATTATTACCCGTGACACCTTACCTTTGTCAAAATACCCCTTTAACCAAATTATAAAATTTTACATACAAATGTTATTCTAATAATCCGGCCAGAAAATGTAATGCCCAGCGTCAAATATGCCCAATACTTCCGGAGCTCATTTGATTTACCTTGAGCAAACTGACGCATGTCCTGTGGTCTATTAGATACAATGTGGACATGTTATGACACGGTAACATTACACTGCAATCCCCGAACTCAGTCCATGTTTAGGTAATGACCTGTAATATAACCTAATTAATTCACATCTGGCTGATATATCCATGTAATAGAGCTAGCTCCATGTCCCGGCGGGATCAAAAAATTTATGACTTTCATTAATATTTATCAGGGCATTATAGAGATATATTTGCCAGTTTTAAAATATATTTTTAGCTGCGCATTCGTCGTATTCATTCGTTCCTATTCATTTAATTTTAAATTACGCTAAAAATTAATATTTATTAAAGTAATATTAACTCTAATTACCTGCAGATATATATTTTTAAATACCATTAATAAAAAAAGAGTTAAAAGAGTTCTTAATTTAAAATTGATCTATTTTGACATTATAGATTTAAAGCGATAAACATCGGAACTAGATATCATTATGGGTTTTAGATCTTAAACATATGAATATAATTTTTTTTTGAAAAAAAACTCAAAAAAAGATATTGAGGTAAACGGTGGCCATTTTCACCATCTAAGAAAGTGAGCTTGCTAGTTTTCACTGCATTCTTTCTATTTTATTGCATTATGTTAATTAAAATTTGAATTTGATCACTTTGATTTTTTGATGCATTGTCGTGTTTAAGCGGAAATATCTAGAAAACGGTTAGAGATATCAAGATCGAGCAAGTATACCTTTTTAGCTTAAAAATAACCCTTCTTTGAGATAATTAGATTGAAACGTATCTAATATTACAGGTAAGAAAAACAATCATAGTTTTATTAAACCCAGTGTATTTAACTAGCGCCCTTTATTGTGAAACTTAAAAGTATTCACAAGTTTTTATTTCTCGCTCATACAAACATAATAATGCCAACTTTAAATTCGATACATTGAACCATTTTCAAATTATGACTTATTTTCCAGAATAAACTTTCACTTTCAAAACCCTGTATCTCTATAACGAGTATCGTTTCGAAAAAACTTATATGTCTTAATCGGTCTAGTATCTTCAATTGGGACAATGGGACACCCAAAATACAGGGTGTCCCACTTATAATGGACACAAGCTTATATCTTCGTTGTTACTGAATTGACTTTTTTGAATTTTGGTATGTTTACGTATGGACCTAGGGTGCGCTTAAAATTGTCGTCAACTCATTGGTGTACGGTTTTGTGGGGGTTTTGTCTTAGTCCAGGCCTACGAATAAACATTAACCCTTGGTTTTTTAAAAAAATCGTGTCTATTTACAATGTTCGCTTGGGTGTTACTAAATCAGCCGGACAAATATTTACACTTTATATTATTTAGTTATTTTATCTACCATTATTTATTGTAGTTTTTGATATTATATAAACATTCCATTTTATTCAATAGACTTAAAACCAAATAGTTTTTGATCCCATATTGAAGTGTTTGTTAAATCGCTTTGTTTTTATTTACTATACAAAATAGTTAATTAGCGATTAGTAATTCCAAACAATGCAGATCGTTAATATGAATAATATATTTTGTTAAATAATATTATTTGTTAACAACGGAGCGAGTATATTATTTTAAAAACATAATAAATTTTTCGTAATTTCAATATTGTATTCTAATTTATGTCTTTTTTCATAAAATGCATTTAAATAAAATTAATAATGTAATTGTTTTTTAGAAGGGAGCCTACAAAGGATTAAGCCTAGGTGTTGATGAAAATATGTAATATTACATGTTCTTATCAAAATATTATTACAGAAAAACTGTAGGAAGACACCGGTGCAAAAAGGGGGTAGCTTTATTTTTTATGAGTTTTAGTTTTATACCATAATACAGTAGCAAAAGGATGCCCCATCGATTGGTGCAACAACGAGGTAGATCCCTTCACTTGTACCAGGGTTATATATATATGGAACATGCATATTGCATAAACCTCCTACTTTAATTCGGTGCAAAAAGGAGGCAGCTCCGGAGCTAACTAATTTTTGCACCCACTTAGTCCACATTTCTGCCATTTCGATGCAGCGCCAAGTACCTAGCTGTAATAAGTATTTACACATGTTTGATTTATAAACAATAAAGAACTATGGCGCCATTATTGTATTGGACTGTTGGCATATTTGGAACATTCTTTACTATCAGTTGTGGATCGTTCATTACTATTATTTGAGCTCCTCCATTTTGTTATGTTATAAATCAGTAAAATGCCTATGAGCCTGGTGAGTTAATGTAAGTCCGGTATCAGAAATGTTGTGCAGAAAAAGGAGGTAAATATTACAAACGAGGAGGTTTTGTTAGCGTATTTTGAGTATTACTCGAAGACGCAGAAACCTTCCTCCTTTTGGGAGTGTCATATGCATAAAAAGAAATGTGGATATCAGCAAATTTACGCGTTTAATTATGTGTTTGACAAGAAAATGTCAAGGATATCATCCTAAAAAGTCTAATATTTTAACTAAGCCAGAGATTGCTAGTTATTAGGAAGAAGCTGAGGACAACCCGAGTTTAATGAAGAAAGTTGCGCTCATTATTTGAGTTGCAGGTGCATGTCGAAAGGAAGAGTTGGCGTGTTTTAAATTGTAGTATTATACACGAAGAGAAACATTTCCCGAGAATTATTTGTAACATCCGGAGGTATAGAAGGTAAAAAATAGCAGAATTTATTGAAAGTTTCGCCAAGCTACGTCCGTTGAACACTGACCATTGCCGTTTTTTCTTGTGTTTTACGAGAATAGTAAATTCACTTAGCAACCTGTAGGAATTAACACCTTTGGGGGTTTACCAAAGAATATTGCTTTGTTAATTAATTAAATTGTAAAATTATTCAATCCTGAACTATACATGGGCCACTGCTTCAGGAGGTCATCAGCATCACTGTTGGCTAATACTGGAGTTTATATCTTAACTGTAAAGGAGCATGGAGGGTGGAAGTCTAATACAGTTGCTAAATGATATATCAAAAGTAGCACAGAATATAAGAAGAGAATTGCTTTCAATATTCTCGGTAAAAATATTAATGCAAGGATTCATGGCCAAAAATTAAGCATAAATTAAATTTTTTGAAACCGATTGTCTGGTATCAATTTTACTAATTTCAAGGAATGTGTAGTTAATTTGATAATAAGTAGAGTATCAAATATTGCCTTAAAAAGTATATGAATACATAATTTTTTGAACTATGTTGTCTTAATATGCCATTACCTCACTAGTGCGGTAATATCGATGATTTCTTAGCTAAAATAGGTGAGACAAGTGGCTCTTATCCAGTGATTGTAGATAAAATTACTAACACAAAATATTTAGACTGTGGATTCTGTTAAGTAAACTTTAGTCGTTTTTCTAACGTTTCATTGAACAATGAGGCAAGTTGGTTAAAATGGACGAAAACTTTGTGCATAAATACAGTTTATAGTTTACCTAAAGTTGACTGCTTGTAGCAGAAAACTGGCTTAATTGTCGAGAATAACACAGCTATTAGAGCAGGTTAGTAAATGTGATTTTGTTGATAATTGCTGGCAATTTATTAGAATATAAATCTTATGCACAAAAATGAAGTGAATTTTTAGATGTATTATATTATGAGCAAGAGTTGATTCAGTATAAGATTATTATTTTGAAGCGTCAAAGACATCTTTTGGTTTAAAGCTTTTTGTGTAACCTAGCAATTTATCGTAATCTTTTGTTTAGCGGTGGGATAATTTGAATTAAAAATCATCGAATTCGATTTTTTAAATAGTCGATATCATATTCAAATTACTCGTATATATAATGGAAAACTCTGATTCCGAGTACTATTAAAATACTATTAAAAAGTAGTTTTAAACGACCTCTACTATTTGCAACACTGTAAGCGTATGATTGTAGGTACAGTGTAATTATTATATTTTGATACTATTTAACAATATGTTGGAGCAATACGTTACAATTTTATTATGTTCAAGATGTAATTATTAGGACATTCTTGTTACAAACGTTGTATATGGTCAAATATGGCAACATTCCAAAATTTATTTGCGTTTGCTAAATGGCTTTGTTAAATACATGTTACATACATTTGGGGTATCGTATAACTAGAAATTGTGCTTTAGAGGTTTTATTGTACTAGTTGGATATAAACATATATAATTTATTTGGTGCTGCTATCGATTTTCTATTTAAAAAGTAAGATTATTATTGAGAATCATTTGCATTTTCCCTCTTTATTTCATAAAATAGCTTCACGAATTGACAAACACTTTCACCAGAAAAAAGGCAAGTTTTAACTGGTGGCGGACATAATCACATTATTTCAACACTGAAATGCTCAATTATTTTCATCGAATTATATTTATTACCTATACCGTGCCGCATACGGATTATATGTGACCTAACTATAATTGATATTAGGGGAGTTATTCCAAATAGCAGGTATGCACGTATATTTTTATTGCATAACTTATTCAAGCAATTCAGTACTAACCCAAAAATATTATTTTGAAGAAAATTATTTGAATAATCTATTTTTTATTTTTTGTTATTGTTTATTGCAATTTAAAAATTCGCCATTTGCCCGCGCCTACAGGTAACGCCAGATATTGTCTAAAAGACGCGTCGCCGTTTCGTGCTTAGTTCCCAAATTCTATCCTTTAATCTTTTTGTTGGTCACGTGGACCTCGAACCTTGATTCACTTGTCTATACTTACCACACCTAACCCGGATCGTTCATCTGTAATAAATAAAAGTTATTGTTATTTGCGTAGAGTTCGATTTTTGATTGTAGTATAATTTATGTATACCTAATTCTTTTTATTAAACAAATTGGAAACCGAAATACAATGATATCCATATTTTTAGTTTCTTCATTCTTTACAGGAAGGGAGCAATCGCCGATTAAATTTCGATTTTTTGACTTTTTTTGCACTCGACATCGGTACCTTTAAATCACTCCGTATTTTTTTCTTTCTATTTTTTTCCAATTTTCCAAAGTTATCTTATAGAGGGATAATCAGACGTTAAAATTAATACAGAATGGTTCATCCGGGAATGTATTTAAGGGGTAAAAACTGAATTTTCTTGATTTCTTGCAACAAATCCTATTTTTAACTGACATTATTCTACACTAGTTTTCTTATTTAGTGGTTCTTTTTGGATTTATTTTATTCGCTAATAATCTGAGAATGCCTTTTACTAATTTAAATCGCTTATTTTTCCGTTTAAAGTAAATAAATAGGTTTATTTGCATCGGGTATAAATTTGAAACTTTTAAATTTTCGACCATTGCCATGAAAATAAAGAATTGCAGTTTATTTATATTATTAAAATATGATGTGTCAAAATTTCTCAAAAATGTCAGTTTTTGTTGCAAGACTGGAAGGTTCCTGGACCGATTTCGACTTGAAATATAAATGAATAAAATTTTAGGAACCTTCTGCTTAAAGTGCAGGGATATTTCATTGCATGAGTTACGCATTAAATGCCATTTTTAGTGATTTTTCGATGACCCTACAATAATGGAATTCTCCATGTACTTATGATAATACTTTTGACGTCACAGTCAATGGGATCACGTTTTACAAGTTTCGAACTTGGTTTCTCTAAAACCTTAAAATGTTATTTAATTATTACATATTTTAAAGTTTATGTCGAAGATATTAATAAAATAACAAAAAAATTTAAATGTAATTTTGTTATTAATAAACATTAAACAAATAAAGTAATAACGCTTGGAATCCTGATGAACCAGGAGGTTACCCTTGTTTAACACATTATTGTAAACTTATTTGTCTTTTTACTCGGTGTGATGGTTTCCGATTATAATTTAAACTGTCATATATTTTTGATTTTTTATATTATATTCTAAACTGGCAAATATTATCATCTCTTAAAGAACAACTTTAATAATCTACCCTTAAATCGCACCTGCTTTCCTTAGTGCACGTATAAAATCCTAATTAGAGCGCAATTGCCATAGATCGATATTATTTGACAATACGTTGGAGAAATACGTGATCATTATGGTCACGATTTATCTAAGGGAATTTTTGTTGCGAACTTTGCATAACATAAAGTTTGGAAAATTTTGTTTGTTTTTGCTGGGGGGCTTTGGTAAATACACACGTGTTTGAAAATTACATTTGGAATATTGTGTAATTTAGAATTCTACAGGAGAAATTCGTAATAATATCTTCTACTTATCCTTTAGAATTAAAGTCCAAAGTTAAAAAAATCAAAACTCAAAAGTATTTTGAGTATTTGTCATCACATAAACAAATTATTGTTGTCAAAACTTCTACTAGTTATTTATTGCTGTGTTTTTCGTTTAAAAATGACTGAAATGAGAGTTTATCAGAACTTTAAAAAGTATATGTTAGTTTGCTATATTAAATCGAATGAAGATTTTCACGATGCCGCCGAACTATATTTTAACAGGTAGTTCGATTTTATGTCCATTATTAATTAAAGAAAATAAAACTTTGGTTTGTATCTTCAAATTCGTTCCTTCTAAAAAAGAATTGACTACGCCACAGGATGCTACGCAAAAAAATATATAATAGTCAGTTTTTATCTTACCGATAAGTTAAAAGGCAACTGAGATACAAGGGGTGCTTGAAAATGATACATTTTCAAAATCGCCCGGTATCTCCGAAACGAAGGGGGCTATGCCAATTATGTTTATAGCATTATACGTTTGACAAAAAAGTAGCACAGTATTGCAGAAACCTCAGCTATTTTTCTTTAAAGATAACCGAAAACTGGACACCCTGTACAAAAGTGGCCGGCATTTTATACTTAATGAATCAAATTTGTTATTTTACAACTTGGGGATAAGTTGCAGATTGAAAAGGGCTTTCTAACGAGGTATCACTCGACCCCACCTGCCGTTTAAAAATTGCAATCAAATTGGTGCCCATCTTTGAAAACTGACTCACGAGTTTACGCCTTAAAAGTAGTTTTGTGGTTGCTGTATAACGTACCAAAATTTTACTTTTCCAACATTTGTTAATCAAAACTTAACAGGGGGGGGGGGGGGGGACTTTAGGCGCGCACTGTATAATTTCACTGCGGCGCTCAACGTGTTAAATAAAAGTTTGAAAATCTCTGTATTTTCTTATTCAAAAATACCGAGTTCTATCTTTTCTCGTTATTTGTTCTTAAATAATTTCCCCATAAACCTGTTTCGGTATTTACAAGATTTACTATTTATGATTTGGGGGAGAAAAAATTAAAATCTGGGTGATTTCGAATTCATAAATTCAAATTTATTTATCATTTTCGCTGCTATTCATAGATAAAAGCGAAACGGCGACAAAAACCCGGAAATAGGATAAACCTACGCATGTTTCGTAATAAAGGGCTCAGTTACCGTAAATAATGTGTCGTTAGCATAGAAACAAATATTTACCATGTAAATGATATTTTTTGTACCTACTGAATAGATACGTATAATCGGGAGCTCGGCACTGCATGAAGTTTCCGCGTAAGAAACTTAATTACATTGAATTTGTAGAACTTGTTAAAAGTTTAAAATTAAGAAAATAGTTTCCTGAGCAACCAGTTAAGAAATATATGTACATATTTATGTTGTGTATCAAAAATTAAAACAATTTTTCTCACAACCCAGTAACAAATAGTATAATATATTCGCTAAACTTCGTAAGCGTAAAAGATTATGATTTGATTTGTCCTTTAGTAGACACCCGCATGGATTTATTAAGAATGGATACGGGATGATTTAACATTCTTTGAAGCCAAAACAAACCATTCTAAACGACACTGTAAACACAATTTGTAAACACTGGCCACATCGTATTTTACCTTGTATTTTTGTACAAAAAATCCGTTAGAAGCATCACAAGATTTACAAAAAGTAATAAAAGCCCTAAAATATTTTATTTTTCTGCTAAATAATAATAAATTTAAGTTAAAAAGGTTTTATTATTTATAGGTTATGTTATTTCTAAAGGTGTTTATTTAAAGTCGCTCTGAGTCATTTATAAATTTATAAGTCGCACTTTTTCTTTTCTAGTTCATTAGACAAAGACGTACCTGTAACCGAGTGTTCAGATCGAGGTTCAGCCGTTTTCCTAAACAACCAGCACAGACAGCAACACGTCTGAGCTCCAACACTCCAATGCTATTTTATCTCTTTCTACTACCATTCTTGATTCAATTACGTAGTAATTCGTAGTCTTGTCTATGTTCGTAGTTCGTAAACTGCTCCCCCAAGAGAATAACAAACAACAAAATATAAGGCTTCACGTTCGATACGCTCACAGTATATGGACATCGAATCCTTTCGTAATAAATCCATGGACACCCGCTTATGTCTGAAAAATATCACATTTGGCTTAGCAGTCGGACAAAAAAATCGAGATTAAGTATCTGACAAGTTGCTTGTTGACAGGCAGTTGACGCCAAAAAACAAAACGCACTTAGGATCCTCCAAAACCAGGCTACCACTTCCAAATCGCTTCAACCAGCATCAATTGACATTCAGCCACCTCAAGTTGAACATACACAAGACATAAATAATTCTGGAATATCAAGAAATCTTTCCATACCAGTTAAAAACAACTTAATGCAAGTAACGGTTCTTTTACCATTAATATTTTTAATAACAAATGAAAATAGTATAGGTTTGAATTTTATTTTCACTTTGGCGTCTATAATGAAATAAAATATTTAAAAAAATACCAAAACTAGATAACTTTCCTCACATGCGGAAAGTGTCTTTTCTGCACTTTACTGCTGACCGAACTCCGCACTGCAGTCGCGTGCGGAAAAGTATCACTTTCTGCTGTTAGATAAATAGCTACTAAAACATTTCGGAAACTGTTTGGAAATAATTTAAATCTAAAACAAGGGATGGATTCTGATTATTATACAGAAAATTATATGGAATATACATCCACCAAGTGTAGTAGTGCAGCAAAAAAAATCCCTAAATTTGTTACTTCAAAATGCTCAACAGTGGTATGAGATATGTTACAAGCAATTTATTGATAAAAAGTGACTTTTTATATTTTTGTCTTAAATTGTGGAAAAAGTCACTGGAAAGTCAGTTAACATGCTCGTGTGCTTTCCGAGTATTCACACTCCCGTGTCAGGTGTCATTTTTCATGTCCATTGTGTAATAAACTCCTTCAAGAAAGTTAGGGTATTTATTATAACTAATGTTTAAGGTAAAAAACGTTTATTTGGCTACTAATATGCAAAGAATAAAGCAAAACAGTAATAATTACATACAAATTATGCAATGTTTTAAATAAAAAATCGATCAAGTGCAAGCTGCACTGACACAATTAGTGTTCCGTGCCATCAGCCCGCACCCCCACTTAACCGGAGCAAACCTCGGCCGCCCGATCTCCGTCTATTTCCGTTCATTATCCATAATGAAGTTTTTTTTAATTTGTTGTTTCTCTTGCAAAATTTCTGTTAATAAATGTATAAGGAATAAACAAAGTTAAGTTTGCGATCCATCTCCTTGATTTAATTTATTGCATCTTCGTTTAAATACGTTTTAACTAAAGGGTCATCTCTCCCGGACTTACTCTGTCTCTTAAAGGATATCAGCAGTAATCTGCAAGAATAGGAACTTTCCATTTTTCTGGATAACATTTTTCAATGGATGCGACGTCGTGATGCCTTATTGTCGTTATCGTCGATATTTGTTCCACATAAAGTTTATTTTATTTTACATATTTTGACAAAATCTCAACTACAATGGAAACTTATAAGACAGAGTGAACATAAAAGACAAAATATACAAATTTAATATCATTTCTCGTATGGTCTATTGTATTCCAAGCAAACCCAAATAAACCCAAAAATAATGGGAACTTATAAGACAGAGTGAACATAAAAGATGAAATATTCGTATTCTAAGTGAAACTGTCATTGTTTTTATGGTTTGAAGTATGTGTCTCAGCTATCTATAGGGCGTATTCTTTTCAAGTGTTTGCTTAATGGAACTTACTTTGATATTGCGGAATCATCAAATGTCAATAATAGATGACCACGTTTCATCCTCATCCTCGTCAAAAAACTAAAGTAGTTTGTATGCAATAATCACTTTAATCGTCATGGCTTAGTGGGCCATCACAATCGGTAATGCGTCTGAACTTGTTCACTAATACTATGTGGTTGGCGCAAACTTGACATACGTCTGTGCGTTAGATTTTAAAAGCAGTTATTTTTAATGACGTATCTTCTTACGTTCTCTAAACTGGAACGTCACGTCGCGTGAGATGAAAGTTCATGGAGCAATAAAAGTATAGGCGACACATCTCAAATTTCAAGAAAGATGAGGTAGGCCAGCTTGTGAGAAAAACGGACGATATTTGATTTTTGCCTTGTGAATGTTCTTAATGTTAGTAAGAATTTAGACACTTTTAGTTATAATGTTGTTACTGACACTGTTAATGGTCTTAATTTGAGTACCTTATAGTTTTATCATAAGACCTACAGCAATTCGTGAAAACTTAAAAGTGATGGTCACTTAAAGTGCTTTTGTTAATACTGGTAAAAGTGCGTAATTTGTTTTCAGGCATCCATTTTACTACTAAATAAAAATTTTTTGCAGTAAAACATGCAAAGAAAGCATTTATTTTCCTGCTTATAGGGAAAAATTTGATCTCTTAAAAATATCGCCCTGGTGATAAGCAGCAATGCCCTGGTAAAAACAGAGACCTATTAACGACCCTGGGCATCAGTCGTGTTGTGTTAGATTTCTTATGAATGTATTAGAAAAAATATTAACACATTAATGCATTTATCGCAAAATTTTAAATTGTCTAAGGTAGCCTAATTGGACAAAGTATTATTTGACTATAATTTGAAGCTTTTACTTGGCGAAATAATATAAATTAGTATGGGATGCGACACTTGTCACAGACGTTTGGTTAGAAAAGGATCATCTACCACCATTACTTGTCTTTACTACCATTTTAAAATATTATTTACTAGACGTTGCTTGATAAGCATAATGATAAAATCGTTTTTAGCCTTTATTTTAGCCAATAATTTAGGCTTCTTTTTAAATCAGCCATTTTTAACTCGGTAATTGGATTTCGTTTTACCTGACAGTCTTTAAACACAACGCCTACAAACTAAGGAAACTAATTATTTTCTGATTACGATCAGACAACTTAATTTTTCTTTAATTAAAACTGCATTATGCCGAAGTCGAAGTTAAGGAAAAAATTTAACGAAGGTAATTTTCTCTTTTAGTTTGCTTATCTATAATTTAAACTTAGAAATTTTTTAAAAGAGGTCCTCGGTCATTAGTTAATGAACAAATAATTCAATTTTCATCGACTCAAACTGAATAATTGGGAAGTTTTACTTTAAATGTAGTATAAGCGCTTGTTATGTCAAAAGTTAAAAAAATACGAACAGCCGTTTTGACACATTAATACAATGTGTGGCAAAACTACATTGACAAAATTTGAAGGCGATTCTTAGGTAAAAAAAATTTAAAAAAATCCCGTTAATATTGGTCTGCAAATGCTTCCTTACCGAGAAACGAATTAATACAATTTTAATTATTTATTTAATTCAACCATTGGCGGTATAACCGATGAAAAAATTTTATTTTTTTGGGGATACGCTTTTCAAATGGAGTACTGTTGTATTATAAAAAAATTGTTGAATAAGCCCATTGTTTGGTATATCCAATAAACCATTTTCGGTTTTAACTCTCATGTCTTACCCAAAAGTCGGCGGAAGGTCTATAAGGCGCTGCCGCTCTAAACAAGGTCTTTGTTATATTTATGTGAATATTCTAGGTTAATTTTTGGTTGAGAATGACACAAAATAAATACAGCGTGTCTCATAAAGTTCTTTCCAGATGGGATTTTTTATTATTAGACTTGGTAAATTTTTTTTCTGGGAAATCTTCTGCATCTTTTCAAACTATAATTTATCACCAAAAAGATTTAAAATTTTTTTTACCATAAGCCTAAAATTTAAATAGGGCCTAAGCATAAACTACCTTTATTATCAACTTTTTGGAAAATTTAGGAAGAGCTTTTTTTTAAATAAAAATTAAGGCGTAACACCCAAACAATAAATTTTTTAAATATGAATCCGCCACAATCATACAGACATTATTTAAAATTAAGGTTGTTAACAATTTTTGAAACAATTTCATGGACTGGGTGTCTCAAAAAGTTTTTTTAAGTTCAACATAAAAAAGTATGTGCTAAAATTACTTAATGATTTCTAAAATTAACATACCTAATTTGTTTGGAAAGTAACTTACTGGAAACTAATTCAAAAATTATTAAAATTTCGGTTACAAAAGTAAGTATTTTTAGCAGGCGCGGAACATCCATAAGGTCATTTGGTCAATGACCCACCTAAATTTATTTTCAATGATTCACCTAAATTTTCCAAAAAATAGACAATAAAGGTAGTTTATTCTTAAGCCCTATTTAAATTTTAGGCTTTCCCTCGTATATGGTAAAGATTTTTTTCCAGAACATTTTTTTACCAGGTCTAATAATAAAAAAATCCCATATTTGAAAGAACTTTATGGGACACGCTGTGCATGGATGGCTTCTTTGGAGAACGTTAATTCTGTTCCATTTAAGATGGGAGCTTTTAATTCTAGCTTCCGTCTTGTCGTAACGGGAACGAGAACAATATTGTTGAGATTACATTTAATCCATTAGATATCCACCAGTTCCTTATATTGCTTGGTATGTAAAATCCCTTTTTTTCGAATTACTAGTAATCGCAATTTTTGATTTTAATCTGAGTTATGATTGTCCAAATCAGATGATACCAAATATACCTAAGAAACCATCCTATATACTCGTAATCAAAGATATACATTTATTGCCATTAATATAAATTGTAGATAAATTCCTCGCCCTTGATAATTAATCTTGATAAATAAGTTACACTAACCCATTTCGCACAAAAAGAGACAAATAGACGTAAATGCTTGCAGATAGAACCGGGAAGCGTTGGGACTTTATTCCTTCGTAGCGGCGGCCACTAATTGCTGCAATCCCCAGCCCAAACTAATCAGGATAAAGAAAGGACTAATTGACCGGGTTGTTAAATTCCAATCAATAATTGTCCTGTTTTAAGGGGATTTCTCGCACTGTATGCCGACTGACTTTTATAAAAAGGAGATTCCATGAAAGATATTGTTACTGTGTTTACCAGGAAGCTCAGATTATAAGGTTGCTATTATTCTGATACAGTAAAGGCCAGAAGTCTGCCCCCTCCGAATTCTAACTTTTAGTTCAAGAGTTAGAAGAGGAGCAAGGACAATAAATAACATGAAAAAAATTGTTTTTAAAATAAAAATGTCAATTATTCAATTTAAAGGGGTGACCGGCAGCCATTTTAAATGTTGGCACCTCATTATTAAAAGTTTTTTTTATCTAAGACATCCCACGCATACTCAATCCTAAGTACTAACATATCGCGCACATCTGAAGAGAAGGGAAATGTGGTCTATTGACACGGGATTTAAAGGATTGGAATTTGGGACGGGAAAACATCTGCAGGCAATTTGTTCCATAATCTGGAGACCCTAGGTATGAATGAACTAGAGAAGTGATCTGTTCTAGGCTTTTGTAGCTGGACAGTAACGGGATGCATACGTAATGCACCTCTTGTTGCTCTGTTATGACCAGTGACCAGAGAAGAATATTACCGGGTAGTTGTTCAGAGCAAAATAAAGTGGAAGTAGCGGTAGAGAAGGGATAAATCCCCAACAGCGAGGCGATGAGCGAGAGAAGGGAGTTTTCTTGTGAGGACTGGGGCATTGATTAATCGAATGACTCTCTTTTGGATAACTTCAAGGATACTAAGTGTCGAAGGTGATACCGCTACCCAGATTTGGGGGCAGTACTCCAGGTTAGGTCTTATGAGGGAAACATAGAAAGAGAAAACCAAGCTTTTTAGCTGCCGATGTGGCTACTGAAGTAATGTGTTTGTGCCAGCTGAGATCGTGTTCGAAAGCGATGCCAACAAGATTAAACGTTTCATTGTTCTGTTGGGCCGCGCCTGACTGGCATTGAAAATTTGTTTAAAATAAACAGGGGCGATTTTCACATACTTAATATATCCTTCATGAAGAAATTGTAACAAAATGACCTCACAACATGCAATGTTTTATTGGAACACAGGTAAATTTTTATTAAATTATTTTAATTTGTTATGAAATTATGTCACTCAAAAAAAAATTCTGACATCCTGTATCGGGTGAACGAAGAGTTTGTCCCATTTTATATAGTGTTTTATTGTTATGTTTGTGAGACAAATCTCCTTAAGAAATCCTGAATTTTAGTTAACACTTTGTGTGCTACTATTATTACTAATATTGGATACCATTTCAGACTTTGTAGTCAATTTAAAATTTAAAACCTTATTATTTTTAAATTGTTTTGAAACCGTTTAATTTTAAGGTACCTACAATTGATTAGAACGCGGTGTATGACTATTATTGCTTAGAATAGATGCTGTTTTAAGCTTTTTAGTAACTTTTCTTGTTTTATCAAAAAATATTAGTTTTAATAAACCCCACCTATTGGACATTTTGTAACCTAAGATTAATTTAAAGTTAACCATAAGAGTTAACTATATCCTGTCTAATAGCATTATAACTAATATTATGTAGATACATACTATTTCAAGCCTCTTAGTAAAGTGGAAGTTACTTTCTGTAAAAACCTTACCTTCAACAAACTTAAACTTTCCCAACTACTGAATATTTCGAAACCGAACGAAGTTTAATTTAAATTTAACCACAAATAATTAGCATCCTGTATATTAATAATATTTTAGTAAAGTATTTCTATAAAGATATTGCCCTTAATAAGCGTAACCTTCACCCAATACTGGATATTTTTAAATCGAACGACTGTAAAGTTAGCCACAATTCATTATACGATACTATTTCAGTATTTTTAGTAAAGGTGATTTTTTAATAAAAGCCTTACCTGTAATTAGTGCAAATTTCTTCAGCTACTTACTAACTATTGTTTGATGTTCGGTGCTATTGTACTGGACGGCCGAGATACTAAACAAACTTCCGATTTTCCAATCTTTATTCACTGACTATAACCTTCTTTTTACTGTCACTTTACTGCGTTTCTATGATCAAACTAAACATCAGCATCGAAAGCCGGTTTGGAGCCTTTGCATACCTTTCTGCTGATTCTGGAGAATTCTGAAAAATTTTAGAATTTTACCAGGAGCAATAAAAAAAGAAAATAGAAGTCTAGTATATTCTAGGCATTATCATGGGCGTTCCATGTAGAAAATACATAACAGAATCGAACATTCGGCAAAGATCCAGAGCTTTTTTCACAGGCGTAACGTGTGAAAATTAACCAGGGTATTAAATTAGAAATTAATAAAATAAACCTTAAAACTCGAAACACACGAACATAAACTAAAGCCAAAAAGTCTATAAATAAAGGTCTGGGGAGTACGCAACAATATTTTGGAACCGAACGAAGTTTAATTGAGAATTAACCACAATTAATCAGTAGTTTACTAATATCAGGCTTTTTAATAACGTGGTTTTATAAAAACCTTTCCTTTAATAAGCTTAAACTTCCCCTAATACTAGATATTTTTAAATCAGAAGAAGTTCAATTTAAAAATAACCAGAAACAATTATTAACACTTTGCATTTTACTATTATTCATCGCATATACGTTCGTCTATGATCGATGGTAGGTTTCATATCTAAGTGAATCACGCCCTTTGTTTACAGTAAACAAACTTTTTGTCGCCTCCTTAACCCTGGCCTCGGATATCAACCAGTTCATTTTCAAGTGCCTTCACGTGCAAGTGTTAAAGTACTGAAAATTAAATATGCCGAGTTCGCGAAAAAGAAAAACAATAAAATAGTTAGAAGAGATGAAAAAGAAATTCGCCAGGTTGGAGAGGAAAATTTCAAATTATTCATCATCATCAGTTAGCTCTGAAGATAATTTGTTTTTTCTTTTAAGCATAGGCACTTAAATCTTATGGAGATACCTACCTCGAAGACAATATTACTATTATTTAGGAAGGGGTGTAGTTTGTTTTGACTAGGTACTGTACCTGCACACTTGTTTGCCCCAGACAATACATAATTATTATTATTATTGTTTTATGGCCAATACAATCACCAGTAGAGCAATATTGCTTATATATATATATATATATATATATATATATATATATATATATATATATATATATATATATATATATATATATATATATATATATATATATATATATATATACAGGTTGTAGTTTGTTTTGACTACTTTACCTGCAAACACCTGTTTGCCTTTTTTTTATCTAAGACATCCCGCGTATACTTCAAGTCTATGAACTAACGTACCTATATTAATCACTTTAAAGTAAAAATGTTTACAATATAGTTACCGATTATAGAAAACAATATATTTAATTTTAAAAACGGCCGCGGCCCTAAACTTTAGGAAACAGGTAGGCATTTTTACACTTGCATACGACACGCTATCAGATGTTTACTATTTCCAGCCCCAATGCTGTGTTGCCAGATCATCTACTTCATGGCACCCTTGTTAAAGAAGGCTGTGGCTGTAAGCTCTTGTAATAAGACGACACGCTTTTTGATTTTTTTAATAAATGAAATACTAAGTTGAAGTTGAGCTTTTTCTTATATTTATTTCCCTGGGAAGAGCATGCCGTATATCGAAATCATTCCGTGATTTCGCTCCCCTCTCCCCCCTTGAATCTGCGCCTGCACCAAACGAAGGGTAATTTAAAGTTAACTAAATTTCAATAACATCCTGTATATAACTATTGTTCGGCTTTTTAGTAAAGTTTAAAATTCTCATTTCTATAAAGACCTTACCTTTAATAAGCTTAAACTTTCCCAAATACTGGACATTTTGAAGCCGAACGTAGCGTAGTTTAATTTAAAGTTAACTTTAACACAGACAAATAATCCTGTAATTAGGTTAAGCTGCGATTTATTGAAAATAAAAGGAAACGTTTAAACCTGATGTAGACATTAATTACTACATCTACGGAGTTTAGGAAGATACAGAGATGATATCTGCTTTAATAGAAAAATAGTTTCTATACAGGGGGCAAAAGAGTTATTTTCAAATAAAATTAATACTTGGGGATCATGATAAGAAAATTACTCTATCAAAATATACCGTTAGTAGAAAATAGTTTAATTTAAATTAATAAAATCAATTACGCGGATTGTAATAAAAATATGTTGAACATGACACTACCCAGAGAACATGAGAAATATCTGAAGCCTCAAAGACTGTCCTTTTTTTAACTGTTCATTGAAAATGAATTTTGTAATAACATCTTAGGACGATAAATACGCAGAGAAACTGCAGTTAAACTTAAAAACTTCAGATTTAAAATTCTCATTGGCGGGCGGCTGTCGTTTGAGTTAGGAATGTATCAAATTTTTTCAAAACCAGAGTCAGTTAAACTTTAAAACTTGTTTTGTTTATTTCTCTGTAAGATGCTTAAGTCTTGTCACGTGTTTTCCTTACTTTTTAAAAGTCAAACGTCATAAATGTCTTTTTTATCTGAAAAGAAGAGAAATGTAAACTATTGACACGGGATGCAGAATTAGAGGTTGGAAGGGAAAGGGAAAACATCTGCAGGCAATTTGTTCCATAATCTGGAGACCCTGGGTATGAATGAGCGAGAGAAGTGGGATAATCTAGGATTTTTTAGCTGGACAGTAAAGGGGTGCATACGTAATGCGCCTCTTGTTGTTCTGTTAAGAACAGTCAAGGGAGGAATTATAGCCGTTAGTTGTTCAGAGCAAAATCCGTGGAAGTATCGGTAGAAAAGGGATAAATCCCCAACAGCGCGGCGATGAGCGAGAGAAGGGAGTTTTTTTTGCAAGGATCATTAATTACCCGACTGACTATCTTTTGGATAGAAACAAGGACAGAAATTAACCCAGCTTATATCTATTTTTTCTTTTAAATATATTATATTTGAAATAAAAAGTAAATTATATATTAGCAAAAAATATATTTTTTCGTGATTTTAAATATATACAGGGTGTTATGAAATTCACTGCATATATTTGAATGAGTCACTCCTGGGGTAGTCTAGGTAGTCTACAGACATACCCAATACTTTTTTCCCTCAAGTCGCACACTTTTTTATTTTAAAAAGCACCCTTAACCACTCGCGTATCCGACGCGTCTAAAGAGCTTGACGTCATATGCTCTAATATTATAAAGAAAAATCAAATGATCTAGCCCGGGCATTGTCAAACTTAAATAACATTGTGATTATCAGTTTTAGTCAAAAACGAAAATAATCCAAAGTATTTTTAATTCCACCGACGCATTTTTAATCAAAAATGTGCATTTTGATTTAATAGCAATTTGTTTACTTAATATCGGAGAATATGGACCACTCGTGAAATCGGTTGAAATTCTAACCAGAACGAAATAGGCTATGTTCCAGTTCACCGCGCACCATTCTTGATAATCTAAATTTTTTGGAAGAATTTTTCGAAGACCTAATATCGTAATTTGCCATTAAGGTGGTCACCACGGTCCTGCGATCTCAGGCCATGCGTCATTTTTTATGGCCACACATTAAAAACTCGGTTTTCAAAACCCCTTGTAAAAATTTAGAAGACCTACGGGCTTGAATGACAAAAAAAATTCAGAAGATTAACAACTCTCCCCAAGTTCTCACCAATGTTTTTGATGCTGTAAAAAGAAGAATGAGAACATGTTTGGAAGTAGAAAGTGGACACGTCCCTCATTTAGTTTAAATTTATAATTATTGGGTTCTTTGTTGTATATATTTTTTTTAATTCTGTGTTATGCAATGAAAATAATATAATAATGTATTTTTCTTAAAAATAAAAATTTAGGACTTGACAGTTTTATTTTACCTATACCCATGTTACTTTTCAAGAGTAATAATTCAAGACATGCCTGATTGTTTTCACGGCATAATTTGAGGACGTTTTTTTTATTCTTACGTTAGTTGATAATGTAAATACAGCTCTACAAACTTTGGTTGTTGAAGTTCCGATCAAGTTTAAGTCTTTGTTTCACACAAATCCGGATTTCGCGCAGCTAAGAGATATTGGATAGTGCGTAAGTGCTGACAATTGCGGTGGTAACTTACAGTGTTTTAAATGCACAAACATTACATCTTTGGATCCAGAGCGTTCATTTTCAAAATACGGTGCAAATCTGTACTTCAAAGCGTACAAGATTAACAGGGTCTACTGCCACAGGCGTTTACACAGGCTCAAAATTAGATTACAGGCTTTTGGCATCGGGGTACATTGTGGTATCCATACATTGGGTAAGTAAAGTATTTTTCTACTTTAACGGAAGGCTGTTCGTATTTCGCATTTTCAAATTACCCAATGCATAAATATTTGTATTATATTTTCAAATCGGATCCTAATTTTATTTACAAATAGTGTAGAGACGCCCCTAGACTTACAACTATTTCAGTAATACTACTGTTCGATATTTGGTACAGAATTGCGTAAATCATATAGGCAACGGCTTTTTCTGTAAGCTTCGGTCACACCTAGTACAGAAATGAAATTGGGGGATAAAATCTTTATCGATGTTATATATCTCGATTATACATCCTGTATGTTCACATAAACACACCATAAAATATCTTATTTTCCAGCATAAAAATTGTAATAACGTAGTCAAGGTCGCATGTTTTTATACCGACGGTTGTACGTCACGGAAATAAAAACCATTTTATTATAACACATATTGAAGAATATAAAAAATTTATGTACATCTTGAAATCCAATTTTGGAGATCATCGCAGACATAATTTCGGTTTATATTTGGCAGGAGATTCGCATTCAATTTCGAACAGATATAACTGAAAATTCAATTTACGTTTTACTATTGTTTATATCTTGAATTATGGCACCGCTTAGGCCCTTGAGAATATTCTTTGTTTACATGTTTCGTTGGTTCTTTTAATCCTAATAAATGAAAACTCAAATTTTTCTTGTTAAAACCATAATAGCCAGGGTGGTCCACAGGCACGGCTTGTCCATAAGGTCATTTGGTCAATAATCTACCCAATAATTTTTTTTTTAATCAAAATATAACCTTTTCTTTCAAAAAAGTGAAAGTTTCATGCGAAAACTCCTCAAGAAAGAAGCTATCCAAGCGTACTCCGGATTCGGCCGTATTTTAAATTTAACGTCATAGGTTTATACGGAAACAGAAAAATATATAAATGCTCTAAAACTACGAGAGAAACGAACATTCGCGCTTAAAACAAGTCACGTTGCCAATTAAATTATGACAGGGAAAACTGGCACTATTGCTCAGACTTTATCAAATGTTCCAGAAACTGCTTCTTTATCGACAATTTACCTTTCCAACAGTTTCTGTAACTGCAATACGAATAACATACCCACTAATTTGTCGGCTCCACTTAACTTCACTAATGTTACAAACTGAACATTTAATTTTTTTGACAAGTCCTAAAATTGTTAATTTCTACAGTTTTTTAGTTACAACAGTTCTTTCGTTTGGTAATTTATTTGTTAAAAAATATCCAATCAAACCCAATCAAACACAATAAATTACCTGTACGTGAAAATTTATTTAATTTTTCCTTTTCCTTCCTAGGGAGGAAAACTGACCCTTTCAAACTTAAAATTAGGGAGGAAAAGTTCAAAGAGGGTGTTAGAGAAAAATGTTTTATGCATAGCATTATTGATTAGTGTAATTTGTTGAAAATAACAAAAAGGTAAGAGAGCCATGGAAAAAAACTCTTCATTAAACAAATTTGATAACTAGCAAGTAACTCTTTATGCAATAACAATTGTCACCAAGTTTCAACTTGATACTAATTTGCGTCTTCTAGTTATTTAGGAAAAACCTTTTTTTTTAAATTCACCATGTATTAAAAGCAAAGTCGTTTAGGACCTACATATCTTTATATGAGCTTTTTGTCTTAAAAATGAGTAAGGAATAATACTCTTAAGTTTGACCTCATACTTTATTAACACCTTGTATTTACTTTTAACATTGATAGCATTATAAAGTTCCATAGTATCAAGCACGCTCAATATGTTTTGTTCGGTAAAAATGTAATGTTTGAAATATACACTACTTCACGACCTACATACACAATGTTTCCATTTAAAGAAATATAAGATCTTTGTCTATTTACCTTCGGTTATTGTATTCTATACTGTGTTTAAATCCAGAACAAGTAGTCACGTATCTTCCGCAGTCCCCCACCGTAAAGGCTATCGAATTACCTTTTATTTCTAACAGATCCAAGTGTTTTTTTTTAAGGAATACGTTAACAATATCTTTAACAGTGTTTTACAATGTTGCAATTTTCGTATTTTTGTAAAACAAAAAGTGGTTCTGGTTTTAAATTATAACAAGACGGAGAGTAAAAATAAGGAATTATTTTATAAACGTAAAAAATAGGTTTCAGCTTACTGAAAAGGTAATACTCAATTAAGAGCGTCATTTTGAAGCTCACAATTAAGATACTGGAACAGCACCATGAAAGATTGAAATTTATGGTACTGATATCCCAGTACAAAAAGATATAGATGTTACGCCAGGTGCCTAGTTGGTTAAGGGAACGATTTTGGAATAAATATACGGGAGGAGATTCTATAAAGCTGGGTACAGATCAGGGGTGGATTTATGCGGGGGGGGGGGGGGTGCCCCCCCCGTCACCTCGAGCTACACAAATGAACAGACAAAAAAAACGGGGCAAGTTCGAGTGCGACATTACTTTTTTATTGTTTAGGATTCTAAGAAATGTACATTATTTCATACACAGTAAAAAATCCAGTTGATTAACCACAAGAGATGTCTGATTTTATTGGCCGGATTAAATTAAATTTTTTGATTTAATTTGTAATTATTTTCTAAATCAGTTTCATAATCTTCGTTATGATTCAAACAAATTACTCATTCTCGATTACTTTAAATCGATACTGATCAAATGCATAAAAAAGACAAACATTTTAAATCATATTTCCTTGTTAAAATAATCACAATAATCAGTATCAATCACCTACTGACTAAAAAATACTCAAACTTCTAAACCAAGCCGCCAACACATGCGCAGTACGCAACCTTTTAATCACAAGGGAGTACCGATATTCATCCACCCCGCGGCAATCTGCAAATATTCCATTTAATCGGCAGTAGGTATGGCGGTTTCTGTGGTAGTGCAATGTGCAATGTGAGGTTATAACGAATGAAGTGGTCAACCTGTTCTAAAATTTTACGAATATTCTTTTAAAAACTTTGTTGTTACATCATGTTGGTGAAATTATGTTTCAAAAACAAAAGAAATACGCAAAAATCTCAGATCTTGAATCCAATCCCTTGGAGGAACTCATGCACCAATGTAAGTTATTTTCCATGTATTTTCAAAGAAAAGATTTGTCATGCCAGGTCTTCATTAGTGTTTTATGTATTTATTTACAGATGAGTAAATAATTTTCGTGTTTTTACTTCATATAATTATTTTCAACTTTTACACTGTAAAAAAAAAATTATTAAATTTTAAATCAAATTCAACCCAATTTTGACTAGATCCAGGTCCACGCCTCACCTCCCCGGATTTTTGTTTATGATATGGGACAAACAATTCCCATGCTTTGGGAATTTGCATTACCTATCTTTTATATAATTTCATCTGTTTCTTCTTAAATGTGTTCCCTTTTCTTATGTATTATAGTATTGTCATTTAATAAATAAAATCGAGGCCCTAATCAGGTACTTTATAGGGCGGAGAGGGGAAGGGCGGTGCTACTGATGATTGCATATCAATCACATTGGATTTAAGATTTAATAAAAAATGATTAGAGTATTATGGAAATTTAATCATTATGGAAGAAAATTTTAATAAAAATTGATTTAGATGTAATCAGAATTAATTGTTAGGTTAATCAATTTTGAATAAGAAAATTTAATCACAGATCCTTCGATTTAATCAATATGCAGTGTTAATTTTTTCAATCAATCTGGCGTGGACCTGGATTTAGTCAAAATTGGGTTGAATTTGATTTAAAATTTAATCATTTTTTTTACAGTGTAATGAACGAAATATCTTGTCACAAATCAGGACCTAGATGAAGAATATGGTAGCGTGAATTAATTAATCCTGTCTGTAACATAAAAGATGGTATTTCGAACTACCTATATTAATCGCAATTATGAAGGCAAGGCACTCTTGAAGATTCTTGTAGTTTCGAAGGCAAATAATCAACTTAATAAAGAGTGTTAGTAAATATAAAACTCTTACCAAACCAAACTTGACCAAATAATGAAGTGTAGACTCGTCAGCAAACTCTGGCAGAACTCGTCAGGAACTGGAACGCGCGACCAACGATTCGCGATCAACAGTTAGAACACTAAAAGAATAATAGTTAGAGCGAACGTAGATTATGAACTGATTTTGAATATCCACATTATCTTAGAGGTAAACTACTGGTACCACCTATTTCTTCATTGATCCCCGTAGGAACTACCCTTTTCACCCTGTGACCAATCATAGCTCTCGTTATCCCTCTGAGTTTCCTTTAGGGGTATGTCCAAAAAGACTAAATGTTAAGTTTCAGCTATTTGGCCCAATTTAATGAAATTACCTAATTATAATATTTTTGCACTCTCTCTCCGGCAATAATGTATAAAGGTATGAAAGATCTATATTATTAGCTTAACTAAACTTTCAAAGTGATGAAAAAACCTACTTATCTGTCTTCTGTGTATATGCATTTTTATATATGTTAAATAGGAAAAAATCACTTTGATCACATATTGTTATAATATATTGCAATTTTCAAGAAATAATCGACATTTTCCTGATTCTTGTACCATTAGAGAATCGGGTAGAAAATTACATTTGTAAATGTGGCGGCGTGAAACACGGCGGTAGATCTTGCCACATGTTTTCGGCATTTTAGGGTCTAGCATTATAATCCCAAAGTTTTTATTTATTTCCCCTAGTCGTAAAGTGGTAACTGACAAAAAAAAGGTTTTTAAATTCTTGAAAGTTCTTAATCTCGCTTTTATGTGAGCTTTGAAAACAAATATTTATATCTGATATTTGGCCATTTTATTAGGTACCTTTTTCTGGTACTTTCAATCTCCCTTATCCCTAGATGTTGGACCACATGTTCGCTGTCTGTGAGAACCTGAATTTCGAAAATTATGGCTTTTAGATTATTCTTTGTTCAGAATTTTAGACTATTCCAGTAATAATTATTATCGAATAAATTGTAATAGTCCATTTTATTACAACCTAAACCTGTTCTTGCCAAAAAACAGAACGGTTTGTTCAATTTCAATCGAACTTTCCAATATTCCAACATTTTTTTAATTACTTATACCTTCTGTCCAAAATATTTCAGATTTATTTGGATTGTACGCATATTATTGCATATTCCCTATTGCTATTGCCAAAAATATACATCCTGTATAAAATCACATAAATTTTAAGAGATAAATATAAATTTATTATAAGGAGAGAAATAAAAGTCCAAGTGCGTAAGAAAATATTACATTTTAAATATTTTATGACGCTTTTAAAGCTACATTTTGCTGGGCTGTCCTGCCCCTGGGGTATTTCCATAATAATAAATATTTCCAAATTAACATTTTAAAATTCGGACTGCGTAACGCCTGGTTTTTTTAATTCCTTTTAATCTAAGTTGTTAAAACTTATTTTACAAATTGCTTGTTTATTTTTGCGAGACAACACACCTTAAAATTCTGCAAAAGAAAAATTAAAAGAATGGAAATAAGAGAAAGGGTAGTATTTAAGCGTGTAGAAGGGAGCAAACAAAATTTTATTTATTCAACATAATCTTCTTTAAGGCGGCATTTTCCGTCCATGGTGACCAACTTAATTTCATTTTGATATGGTTTTTCGGCTTTAAAATATTTAGCAATAACATTATACGTATATTAAGTATAGCTTCATATCCTGCAAGCAATTTTCAGTGAATTATTTAAAGCTTTAACGTGCATAGTGATTTCATTCAGAAGATTAATGTTAGAAGATTTATGGTGATATTTTTTGTGTCACTAGGACCTCAATATTCTTTGTAAATATTGTTTTCCTAAAATAAATCATAAAATAACTTGAAACTTTTATTAATACGTTAAGAAATACCTATAGAATATGGAGCTATACTTAATACACTTATAATGATATTGTTAAAAATTTTACAGCCGAAAACCGATGTCAAAATGGAGCTGAGCTGGCCAACATGGACCCAACGTGGAAAATGTCGCGTTAAGACACCTAAGTCAACGTACGTATATTAATCGAGTAGGTGCCTGACACAAACCACATTTTAATTAATATTTTGTAGAACGTCATGAAATGCTTTGAAGCAGTATTCCAAATTTCATATATCTTGGTGGAATAGTTTCCAAGATACGAGTGTCCAAAAATCACCATTTCGGACACTCACTGACTGACTGATAGATCACCATAAATCTAGGGTACTTCCAATCGAGCTGGAGCTTTAAAATTTGGAACATAAATGGTGTTTAATAATACACATTTTTGTTAAAGAATAAGCCCATGGTTGGTGAATTTTAATATACTGAAAATTTATTAAGAACTTAAAGACATCCATCTTTTTTTTTATCTAAGACATCCCACGTAGACTTCAAGCCTAAGTACTAACGTACCGTGGGTGTCTGAAGAGAAGGGAAATGTAGTCTATTGACTATTACTTATTATAATATCAACTGTAATACCCTTGTGTGTTAGTTTTCATGATGCTAGCTACTTCTTTATAACGTTAACCAATAAGTTATCGTAAATTAAATCAAAAACCAACAAACCTACTTCTTTCGGATTGGGCCGTGTTCCGCTCTATATTAATCGAGTAGGTGCCTGACACAAACCACATTTTAATTAATATTTTGTGGAACGTCATGAAATGCTTTGAAGCAGTATTCCAAATTTCATATATCTTGGTGGAATAGTTTCCAAGATACGAGTGTCCAAAAATCACCATTTCGGACACTCACTGACTGACTGATAGATCACCATAAATCTAGGGTACTTCCAATCGAGCTGGAGCTTTAAAATTTGGAACGTAAATGGTGTTTAATAATACACATTTATTTTGTTAAAGAATAAGCCCATGGTTGGTGAATTTTAATATACTGAAAATTTATTAAGAACTTAAAGACATCCATCTTTTTTTTATCTAAGACATCCCACGTAGACTTCAAGCCTAAGTACTAACGTACCGTGGGTGTCTGAAGAGAAGGGAAATGTAGTCTATTGACTATCACTTATTATAATATCAACTGTAATACCCTTGTGTGTTAGTTTTCATGATGCTAGCTACTTCTTTATAACGTTAACCAATAAGTTATCGTAAATTAAATCAAAAACCAACAAACCTACTTCTTTCGGATTGGGCCGTGTTCCGCTCTATATTAATCGAGTAGGTGCCTGACACAAACCACATTTTAATTAATATTTTGTGGAACGTCATGAAATGCTTTGAAGCAGTATTCCAAATTTCATATATCTTGGTGGAATAGTTTCCAAGATACGAGTGTCCAAAAATCACCATTTCGGACACTCACTGACTGACTGATAGATCACCATAAATCTAGGGTACTTCCAATCGAGCTGGAGCTTTAAAATTTGGAACGTAAATGGTGTTTAATAATACACATTTATTTTGTTAAAGAATAAGCCCATGGTTGGTGAATTTTAATATACTGAAAATTTATTAAGAACTTAAAGACATCCATCTTTTTTTTATCTAAGACATCCCACGTAGACTTCAAGCCTAAGTACTAACGTACCGTGGGTGTCTGAAGAGAAGGGAAATGTAGTCTATTGACTATCACTTATTATAATATCAACTGTAATACCCTTGTGTGTTAGTTTTCATGATGCTAGCTACTTCTTTATAACGTTAACCAAAAAGTTATCGTAAATTAAATCAAAAACCAACAAACCTACTTCTTTCGGATTGGGCCGTGTTCCGCTCTATATACCCCGTTCGGAACGCTGTAAATCTCGATACGAAGCAAAACGAAGACTAGCAGTGATTTACTCCTAAGGAAAGTTTATCTTCGTTAGCACGCCCGAGACTTATTGGCGTTCTGATCTGAAACATTAGACAAATTAGCTAAATGGCTCGGCGGGGAATTAAACACGGAGGCAACAAGGCAACCGACATAAAATATACATTGCCTTCAGCTTATAATACTGTAAAATTGTTGTTCTGTTCTGTCTTAAAGTACAAGATTGATTACAAGTCCCGCAGGCTTAGATGTTTGACATTTGTAATAAGCCGCTTTGTTTTGAATAAATTTTAGCCATTCAAATGCTCTGTATTGATTATTTCGACAATGGTTAGAATGACCGATTTTATAAACGCTTATAGGCTTTTAAAATAAAATATTTTTAGATTAATTTATTTGTAAAACTACGATATTCAAAATACAGACGCACTTTCCTTATTTCCATTGCATGAGGCGATAAAAATTTGTGAAAAATATTGCTTTAACTTCTTAACAATTTGATGTGAAATATTATACTTACTAGCAAAATCGCTGGGCAGGGAATTACACATGGAGGCAACAAGGTAACCCATATACTTTGCGTCCAGCTTATGATACTGTAAAATTATTGTTGTGTTCTGTCTTGAAGTACAAGATTGATTTCAAGTCTCATATGCGTAGATGTTTGACATTTGTAATAAGCCGTTTTGCTTTAAGCAAATTTTCGCAATTTAGATGGTTGGTATTGTTTACTTCGATAATGGTAGGAATGACGAATTTTATAAATTCTTATTGAGTTACCTTAATTTGTTTGCTAAACTACTATATTTAAAATACATTTGCACTTTTATTGCATATTCCTTTTACTGCTCAAATGCGAATATAATAAAGTTTGTTAAAAGTATGATAAAAAGAGCCAGATTTAAGAATTTTTGGACACATTCGTAGTAGTAGTTGACTTCAAAGGTTTATAAAGGTTTAAAATTGTTGTTCCTTTCCGTCTTATAGTTGAAGTACAAACTTATTCCCCTTTCTAATAAAAATTGTCTTTCTAACACACACCACGCGGGTGAAGCCCCAGCCGGGTTTGATTGGGTCTCATTTTTATCGCCAACATATTTTAGTTCCGACACAGGCGCCTCCAGTGTTAAAACCACATTTTAAGTCGATATCTGGTTGCTTTCAAAAGTTCTAAGGGAGCTCTCAAAAAAGTTGCTTTTATATTTTTGAGTGTTAGATGATTCAAAAAATATATTTTGTGGCATCGTGAGTTTTTTACAGGTGTGTCAACGTACTTAACAAGCAAAATACATATTTTTTTTTAATTAAGGAAGATTTTTTACTAATGTAGCAAGTTCTGCCAAGAAATTATTTACCTATAAATAAACACCGCAAAAAACATAAAATACTAAAATTAATTTTTGCTGTGACTTTTACATTTACATGCAGCTTGTTGCACCGTTTAAAGCCATTGTTAACATAAGTAACCAAGTACTAGTACTACACTACTACACAAAGGACGCAAATAGCAAATAGTATCCAAAAACATAATACACAACAAAATTAGGAAAACCGAAACACTGCTTAAACTAATAATAATTACCGGCGCGAAGTAATGAAATGTAAACAAAAGTTTATGCAAATACAATGCGTATGTTAGGTAATTAGTTTTTCTTTGTCTAACCCAAATGTTTTGCAATAGTATATTTCACGGAGAGATTCGAGTGTATTTCCATAGTAGCCATGATGGGACAGTTTCCATGGTGGACCGTCGACAATTAAATATGTACTTAACATTGGTAAAATAAAAAAAGTTCGAAGGAACTTTATGGTAAAGTAAATTTTTCTCAAAACTTTTAAAATTACAGACGTTAGTTTTATTAGATCATGTCTTGGACGAGACCGCCTATAAGAAAACATTTATAAGTATTACAAAACTACTAATACTAAAATAATAAATCCCAAATAACAATGTAATTAATTCCAAAATATTAACTGAGTTCCTACGAAGGAAGAATAGAGCGACTCAAGTAGAAATAGACGAAGACTTAAACTAATCAGAGAAACTTAAGCTTAAAATCTTAAATAGAATTTCAAACAAGTTAAAATAGAGCTTTGTTCGTTTTTCCAATTAAGGTAATCTTCTTTTTAATGGCCATTATTTTCCGTGTTAGCAAAATGTTCATTATTTGTTTCTAAGGTTTAAAGAAAGGGCTTGCACTTGGAAATCTAATTTTCTCTTAAATTAAATTTTCTTAGCTTTATTATTTATAAAGATAATAGAAACAAGCTAATACTTAGACGTTCGTACTGAAAAACGGAGTTAACAGTTGAAATGTTCATTGTGATCTAACTGGGTACGTTTTATTTTTTAGTTAATGACAAATGCTTCAGATTCAATTTTCTTTTTTCTTTCGAGTAATATTTACATGATATACAGGGTGTCCGAAAAGTCTTAATATGGGCAAATATCTGTGCTATTAGTAAATATAGAGACACCAAATTTTAGGTATACCTGATTGGTTAATAAACGTTCTTTTTTATATAATTTAAGTTTTTCAAACACCTTGAGGGGTAACGCTAGGAAGTTGAGGTCAAAAATTTTTAATTCAACCTTATGCCGTGTGGTACCTCATTTAACAGGTCTTGAAAAAAATACATTATACCGCAAACCATGGCTCCGTATCTTAATTGGTTTTTAAATGGCAAGCCTTTAAAAATTAAAAATTGTAAATAAAAAAATTAAATTACTTTATCTACTCCTATTAAATTATATATTAATTATTCAACTACTTTTGAACAATTAATAGTATCTATAAACAAACAGCGTGAGTTATAATAACTCACTGCTATAACTCACTATAATAAATCGGAAAAGCTTTACGAACCGAATATCAAGGTGGCTCTGTACAAGCCGATTGGCTGAAAGGAAACAGTCCATTATTGTTACTGAGGGAAGTAATGTCACTCGAATAATTTTGACGTTTTCAAATTAAGTTAATAAAGTTAATAAAGTTCTTTCTCTGTACTTGTATCTTAGTATTTATTGTTATAGTCGTAGATAAAGTATAGTATTCAACTTGCGATAATGGTCATAACTCACTTGATGAATTACATCACTCGCCTGCGGATCGTGCTGCAAACTTCATCTGCGTGAGTTATGACATACATTACCGCTCGTTAAATAATATACTATTATTTCTCCTATTACTTTATAAAATCACCACCAAAAACTTTTTGGCAGTAATAAAGTCGATTTTGGAACTCGCTTCTCATATTTTCGAGAATGGCAGTTGATACTTATTGGCAGAGTTCCAAAATCTTTATTACAACCAAGAAGTTCATGGTGTCATTTTAAACAACTTTTAAGGTACTAAGAGAAATAAAATATACATTGACTTCAGCTTATAAAGCTGTAAAATTGTTCTTCTCTTCGGTCTTACATAAAGTACAAGATTGATTGCAAGTCCCATAGGCTTAGATGATTGACATTTGTAAGAAGTCGTTTTGCTGTGAATAAATTTTCGCTATTCAAGTGGTTTATATTTTTTATTTGGACAATGGTTAGAAAAGATTTTACAAAATTTATCCCCTGAGGGTCACCAAAACCTTCTTGGTAGTAATAAAGTCGATTTTGGTTGGGTTTGCTTGGGTTTGCCCACCCACTTCTTACATTTTTGAGAATGGCAGGTATTACTGCTTGGCAGAGTTCCAAAATCGACTATTACAGCCAAGAAGTTCATGGTGATCATTTTGAACAACTTTTAAGTAATAAGAGAAATAAAGGTACTCAAATTTTTATTTTTTTTTACGATTTTAAATTTTTATGGGATTGTGATTTAGAAATGAATTAAGATAAATGCAGACCAGTTAGAAGTTTTTTGGACCTGCATAATATTACCCAATTACCGTGGACTGCGCAGTCCCCCGACTTAAATCCGATATAACACGTGCGAGATATGCCGCACAGACGTGTCATGAATCATGCGATGATATTCCAAACAAGAGAGGAGCTGTGAAATTGCTTATAACAACAGTGGTAACAAATAAAATAAAATGACATCGATAATTTAATAGGAAGCATGCCCAACAGATGCAGAGCTGTTATCAGTATAATAGAGGTGACCATCCGTTGTATTAAAATTAAAAAAAAATCAATTTTTCTGTAAACTGTACTCTAAGAATTTTCCTCATTTCATTGTATTGTCCTGTATAAGATAAATTATTGGAAGTTAACTTTATTATTTTAGTGCATATACAAAATACTTGTTCAAATTTTAGTTTTAATGAATGAATATTCAACATGGGGTATGTAAAATACATTTTTAGCTTTGTCCCTTAGGCGGCTCTCACACTGATGCAACAGGCAATCAGCAATAGCCAACTAGCAACGCGCAATACGTATCGCATAATGAAAAGGCACGGTACTTAAGGCGGCTTTAACACTGATGCAACGAACAATAAGCAACTACCAACTGTCAATAAGCAACACACAATATTATTTTGACCGCGTCTCACACTCAAACAACCGTATTCGCAGCAGTCTCTATCATGTCATCCGACGACTCTGATGATACGGCGACATCTTGTCAAATCAAAACAACTCACAATACAATTATTCACTGTGCGATATCACTGGGCAACATAATATATTGCCATAGTGTGAGAGGTTATATTAAATGCAGTGCTTTTTTATAATGAGATAGATATTGCGCGTTGCTAGTTCCCTATTGCTGGTTGCCTGTTGGTTCAGTGTCAGAGCCGCCGAATGTAACCTCTCACACTAATAGCACTAGCTTAATTGCATAGCAACGATATAAGTAGAAAGGCCCTGTCATTCGGTTTGTTTTTGCAGCAGTATCAAATCAATCAGAGCCAATGAGATTGCCCGGTTTCGATCAGCAAACTTTTCCTTGAAGATAATTGGCTCTGACTATACGGTATCCATTTGGTTTTGAGAATGATGACAGAAAAAACAATTGAACAAGAATTAACCCTATTGGTCAGTTCCATGGACCGTTTACACCAGAACATATTTTAGTGATCACAATATTCATCTTTTCTTTCCTGATAATCACGGAGGAATCAGAGTTCTTTCTATCCGTGTTGGCGAAAGTGCATTAGACAAAGACAAATAAAAAAAGGATTTGTTCAAATTTTTATCGTACATTCTTTGCTTGCGGAAGTATTGCTGGTTATATACTTCGAAAGATAGTCATCGCAAAATTCTTTTTTTTTCCTGATAAAATCCCAGCGGAATCCGGTTTCTTTCTATCCTTGTTAGCAAAAGGGGCATTAGTAAAAGACAAATAAAAACGATGTTGTTGCCAATAAAAAAGAATAATCAAACATTTCATCACATGCGGCTTTGTTTGTGCGCAAGTATTTCTGGTTGCCTATAGTGAAACAGTGAAAGTTTAATCGGCGTTGTCATAAAAATAAATTTCTAACCTGACAAAATCAAAATACTTCCGTAAGTTTTATGATTTTATAGCAAAAGACCTTTGTTTTTACTGAACACAAACAGCATTTGCAAAAATCTCGTTTTTATTAAAAAAACAGTGTCAGCATAGCCACATTAACCTTATTATTTTATAGCATTTAAAATTGTTTCCTGCCCAAATAACAATACTATCTCTAACCAACAATTTGCACTAAAAGGATCGGAGGAAAAGTATTTAAATAAATAAAGGAAAAATTTCAAAAATGAGTAAATATTTTTATTAGGATAAGCAATGTATAAGGTTAAAAAATATTCCCTATTCTCCGATATATAATGAAAATGGATCTAACCTGCGAACAGTGATGTTTGTGTCAGTTAAAGACGCGATAAAAGTTGTTTAATCGATTATGCCAAGTAGTTTCACAATTTTTAACTGTAAATGTTGAGTCTTAGTTCCAGAAGGATAGATACACTTTTAATGACACTGTGACTTCAGCTTTAAACTGAAACCAAACGTTTCTAAAGCGCAATTTTCACTACTTTCTCAGTAACTAAAGAAATCTTCTGTAATGCCCACTATTCTCAACTTTATATCGGGTCGGCGTTCCTGTTACTTATTCCCAGTAACAGGTTGGGTTGCTTAATATTTCAATAGTTGATAGTCCCAGATTCATATAGCACAGGAATTTAAGCTGCTAATACTTTATATAAACTTTTTAAGTATATTTTTATACTGAAAAAACAACTTATATCATGGGACAGGCTTCAAATAATATGACATATTAATCTTTCACATAACCTAACTTTCTACCAGCTGTAAAAATTTTACGAGTGTGAGAGAGAAAGAAGACGACAGAGAAAAAAATGAGAGAGAAAGAACATGAGAGAGAGACATAATTGATCTCTTCGTTGTAAAATGGGTTTCTGTCATCATTCTCAAAACCAAATGGATACCGTATAGTTTCAAACTGATGCAGAAACAAACCTATCATTCGGTGAATTTATAATTTTTTTATGGTTATTTTTCGAGCATTTTCCATCAATATTTTACTAGATATGTTAAATTGGACCTCTGCGGTCCGGATTAAGTGACGTTAATTAGCATACGAAGTCTAATTAAGTGGCGATGTAGGAATGTGATCGTTGATATATTGTTTCCTGCGCCAACGCTGAAAATATTTCCAGTACTAGTGCGGAAAACTGCAAATTTCAGCATTAATATAAGTGCGGAAAGTAGTTACTTTCCGCACGCTCGTAGAAAAAGTATTTTTCTAGCGATCAACGATTCAGGGTATTTTGCCGTAACTTTATTTATATACTTTAAGTCTTTTTATCTACTTAAGGGCTAGTTAGTTTAGTAAACACCTCAACTATATTTAGTTACATCGTAAATCCCTTAACTAGGTAATTAGATCGTAAACAATTCACTAGTAGAACGTGCTTACACCAAAAGGTTTTATACAGGTAGTGTGTTATTTGATCTATCGTCTTTACGAAAGTCCTAACAAGATAATCCGATCGGTGGTTTTTGCTTGCGAGGACATGAGTTTACGGTATAAAAAATAGAATCAATGGATACATGGAGAACAAAATTTGCTGGTGTATGTTTTTGTTGAAGGCAATCCCAGATTGTTGGTTAATTCTTCCGTGTGTCTCAATTTATCTGTAGTTTACTTAACTATCACTCTTTTATCCACCATTAACTGCTTAAAACCAAGGATATGTTCTATAATTCTGTTCTTTTTTTCTTTATGTCTGTAAAATCACATTTAAACTGTATTTATGCCGTCTTCCTCTCAACCAGTACTTCAGGTTTCACATAAATTAACACTCCACTTGTGCTTGCTTGTTTCAATATCTAGATATAATTTGCCTCCAGTAGACCCTGATCGCTTGTTCAGAAGCATGGTCCGAATGTGTATAAATTCCCAACCCTGCATGGCCGCAGCCAGAAACTTTTTAGTGGGAGTTCTTGCTTCAAAAGAAAGCATATGTCAATCGTTTTGCAGTTGCTTCCTGGACGGCACTGTATTATTTTTTATATTTGTTGGCGTCAGTGCAAATTTAAATAGTTTGACGTCAAGAAGTAAAATGATGATTTTTATAAAAGTTTCTTTATAAGGCAAGTTTTCTTTTTCATAAACATTGTTTGTTCTGCACTTCCGGGGTTTTAATAAGGTTTAAATTCTTACAAAACAAATATCAGCATTTTTTAAAATTTTTAACAGCAATTAAAATGATCAAGTTAACATTTGAAAAAATGTCCAATGAAAATGTCGATTGTGAAATTGTGGAATTCAAATAACTTATGTTGGATGATGGCATTAGAAGTAAACTTTAGTTCCAGTTACATCAATGTATGAAAGGAATTCTTTATATTTTTCTTAGACAACGAGATACTATCTTATGTAATATATATGTTTAATTTACTTTAATTTACTAGTAGATAAGCGTAAACTGGAGCCGGAAAATTTCATGTTATTGCGTTCTCTCAATATATTCGATAGCTTTTTAAACTTTTACGTTGGAGAACGTGTTTCATTACATGTAAGCTCGTATCGCTAGTAAGTTGAACTCTTGGAAAAATCTATTGACAATGTGCACACTGGAGTACACTTAAATTTTTAATCGGAATTTCTTGAAGAAAAATATCGGGATAGCGAACTTCTACTATTTTACCGTAAATAATTTATTTCTACAGGGGAAGTAAGTTCATTGTAGGTGTGTACTTATTATTTTTTCAATAACAAGTTTACAACTTTCCTGTAACAGAGATTTTAAAAGCCTATAGGCGTTTATACAGACTCAAAACTAGATTACACGCGTTTGACCTCAGGTTATATTGTGGTATTTATACATTGAATGAGTAAAATATTTTTCTATTACCTTAACCGGAGGCTTTTCTTATTTCGTATTTTCAAATTACACAATGTAACGCTGGTAGAAACAATAAATTTTGGTTTTTTAATAAGTACCTATTTTTCATAAGCCTAGTTCCTTATATACAATAGCTTTTAATTTTTTCGTGTTTATGGTACATGCTACTAACAATATTTCCGATAAAGCAATTATTGTGCCAGGAATTGTGCCTTAAACATATTACGTGCAGCTCGTGTTTAGCTTACTTGCTAACTAGTAAGCCTATTCGATTCATTAATGTGACAATACGGCTTGCAACAGAGTTGCGGATTTGCTGCTTTACCAGAACACTAAACCAGTAATAAATGTTAGGATTGCTACAATAGGTTCTTATACGAATTAAGTTATTATTTATGTTGGACACAACACTAATGCGGACGCACAAAGGTCATTTTATCTCCAAAAAAAGTTGTTAAAAAATTCGAAATAAACTACACTATTTTAAGAAGAACATACTGGTTTACAATAATCGAAAATATTTTTCTACGTATCCCTCGCATTAAGTTGTAGTTGTACCTCAAATAATCTACATTTACTTCAGTCAAGTCACTTTTCCCTCGTATATTTGACGTGCATTGGCCTTATATTTTCGTGTGTTGCGCTCGCTACGTTTTGTGTGAAGTATTTTG
Source organism: Philopedon plagiatum (assembly GCA_963971165.1). NCBI lineage: Eukaryota > Metazoa > Arthropoda > Insecta > Coleoptera > Curculionidae > Philopedon > Philopedon plagiatum. The sequence goes on from OZ020197.1 coordinate 16,368,490, forward strand.
GGTATATATATATATATATATATATATATATATATATATATATATATATATATATATATATATAAATATGATAGAGTTGCTTTATTTTCATTTTTTGATTTTTTTTTCGTCGGTGTACAGGTTATAATCATGGCATTGTTAAGGGGGTCTTTGAATATTTATTACAAAAAATTTAATTAAAAAATAATGTAAGGTGTTTTTTAAAACGTTATAATTTGAAAACAAAAGAAAATCGGATTACAACTTTTGAGTTTTGTTGATTTATATTTTTAGATTGAAATCTGTTATTTCGAGGACAGTAGCTAGTATATTTCTGCCATCACTGCGAGCTCCGTTTATATCTGGAACTTCAACTCTAATCGTATCAACTATTTTAGCAGTCGGGTATTTTGAGTTTGAGGTTTAAATAATTTTTTTCAGTTTGCTTTTTCAGATTGCTTAAAGATATGTCTCTAATTTTTAATATATCTTCTTTCCTCTTTTTCACATTCGGATCTACGATATTTTCTTCTTTCTGTACGCGCTTTTCATGTTGGCATTCTTTAATTCTCGTTGACGCAGTTGCAATTTATTTCTGTCACATAGATTAGAGATTTCTGTAGTTTATTATTTTGGAGATTATGGTTTGGTCCATTTAACATAGGTGAAGGTTGAACATATCTGTCAAAAGGCAAATCTTTTCTATTTTCATGGTTTGGACTAAATAATATTAATAAATATGGTTTGGTGTAAAAATTTGACATCATAACAATGTGATTTGGTTTGTATTCAGTAATCCGGACAAATCACTAATCCGAACAACCCCCTTGCAATTAATTGTCCATATTATAGAGGTTACACTGTATATGTCTATGTAATAAGCCGATTTATCTAGTAATTGATCCAAATCGTACCTGATTCTGTCTAATCTGTTCTGAATAACACAATGAAGATACAAGAGTCGAACGACGAGGCGAGCAATTTCACAAAAACCACCAAATATTTGAAGTTTTATTGTTTTATTTTTAAATTTAAAATTAAAATTAAAACTGTCAGAAAGTGATGACCTCACTATATAGTCTAAAATGCTGATATTTGCCTAGAAAATTTAAACTTTAGAATGATTTTTAAAATATTTCTAGCGCTAAAAAATTTGGAAAAAAATATTGTTCGTAGTTTCGGCCTTAGACTAACAAGCCAATACATTTTTTTTTAATCAAATCCATTTTGTCGTGTTAAAATATTACCTATTTATGGTAAATCCTAGTTGTAAATTTAATTCAGGATAACAACAAACACTGTCAGTCTATTTCTAGGCAGCACTTCCAACAAAACGAGCCCTACAGCAATTGTGATCGCAATACAATGTGTGCAGCTTGTGTTCTCCTAAATATTAAGCCTATTGAATTGACTGATTCAACCATGTTACAGTTTGCAACTAAGTTGCCGATTTACGAGAATGTCGAATCAATTAGTATAAGAAAATTACTCAGTAAATTAACCATGTAAAGATGTTATTGGTTTATCAAAACCGAAATTATACATGTTGCTGCTTAATTTTCCTAATCTCTGCTAGTTGAGTAATTAACATACATACGTAGGTCTGTACGTAAAGGTCTGTACGTAAAGGTCTGTACGAAAGTTACCAGAGCTAAAATAATAATAAGACGGAACTTTTACTCAAGCTTACCAACTTATGAAATAGATGGCGATTCATGCATCTAATGCGGAATTTAAATTAATAGTCGAATTCTTATTTAATTTAAATATATATATATTTTTTGACGAAAGCCCTGTATACCTACTTTCTATTTTTGGTCATCTAAAATAATACAAGATTGAAGTACAGAGGAATACAGGGTAAAATAAGACAGCTAGTTTACTTTTTTGGTAATATTCCTAGTGACTTTTGGATTTTCAGTTATAATCCTTTCAGGGTTTTTGGAGCCATTATTAACTCTCAAATCATTTATAACCCGGCCGACTATATGGCCCCTCACCTACTTCTTGAGAATGGCTATTGCCATGCTTTTAGTCATGTGTCATAGTTTCAGATTGATAAACTATAATACTAAAATAACACAATTATTTTAAGTTAATATCTGCAATCCTAAAAACCGCAGGCTAAAGCATATTACCAAGGATTAATAAGATGTACCAATGTCCAACATAGGTCGTCATAATTTTATTTTTATTTTTTTATTTATTTCATATATATATATATATATATATATATATATATATATATATATATATATATGTATATATATATATATATATATATATATATATATATATATATATATATATATATATATATATATATATATATATATATATATATATATATATATATATACACTACGGAATGTAAATTCAAAAAAGTACAGAGAAAATGAAGAATAAACTATTCAAACAAAACACACAAAACAACCGAGATACCCTGCAATTACAACGAAATCCGGACACCCTGTACACACTGACCAGCAATATTAACGCACCACCAAAAATTTTCCACAACTTTAATGATATTTATTTTTTGAGTCTGTGATCCGATTTGAATAAACTTTTTATTTTCATTGCAGGTTTATTTCTTAAGAATGTTGCTGTGATACTAAATTTTGTTAAAATATCATTTTTATTTTGTACTGTATACATATAGTAGGAATTTGATGTTTGTTTCCGAAATTTTGTAACATCCTATGGGGTTATGAGTAATTATAACATAAGGTAGTTAAATCAAACTCTCGCCCTCATATAGGAAAATAAAATTCTTTTCTGTAATGTTATACCCATTTTACAATGCTCTTAATCTGATTAGGAGCGTTAACGTCCAAACTATGCAAATTTTTCTTTGATAAGTAACTAATATGAGTCCAAGTGCTGCACAATATAATTTTAGCCTATAAGGTAATTTAGGATTTAGTATCGGAAAATGGCTTATTTCATGGCAGAAATAAAGTTTAATCAAATAAATTACTTAAATAAGTGCAAGATGCAATGGGCATTATTTGCACAAATTTTAAATATTCACAATTCGATTACACAGGGTAAGTTTTTTAAAGTGTTACAAGACGATATCTTGAAAATGGTTTGGTAATAAGGGAATGGGGGACATATTTGTTGAATTTACCCCCTCTCGCTATTTTGAGGGATGGGGTAACTTTAGAATTTTAAATCGATGATGTACTTTTATTTATAAAATTCGAATTTACGTAAATAACTGCGTATTTGTACAAATTGTTTTCAATATTTTGTACCAAGCTTTAAATTTCTAACACCAAAGATAATATGCGGATTCATAGACTGCAAATAAGTTGTACATGGAAATGAAGCACATTACACAACTGGCGTTTAAGACCTAAAGACGATATCGTTAGAGAAGAAGCTATTTCATGGCTCGGACTTGGGTCGGTATTCGTTCGAGAAATATTGGCAATTTTCGCATCATGCCGCTCTAGAGACCGCGTGTTAACTCTGAAAGGTTAACACTCACCCTGTATTTTGATCAAAATTATTTACTTGAGAAAAAACATACCTCAAAACAAAAAGGTTTCCGACAGAAAATTGGTAAATTTTCAACTAAACTGCTGGCCACTCGAACTTACACATAGAGATTTTTAGGCAAAATTTAAAGTTCAATATTTTCAATAGGAATGCAAATTTTTAAACGCGTCTTGCAGATTTTAAGAGCTAGTTTTTTTCGGATTAAGCTGCATGGCGTATATTTATCGTAGGACCAGAGGTTTATTATATACGGGGTGATCAATGAAGTCATGCAAAAAATCAAACAGTTTGTATGGGTGAAATTTCCGCAAAAAATTTTTTTGGTCGTTGCAATATGGTTCGTTACTAAGTTAACATCAATATCTCTAGACGTTTTTGTCACTTTTTGGATTAAGGCCCTTAGGTCTTGTACACACTACTAAACATAAAATTTGGGTAGCAAAATTTTTAAAATGCTATAACGACATTGGATTGACGGTTCTTGATGATTTTTACGGATTTGGAATCCTTATTTCACGTAGATTTTCTATAATCTAAGCATTTTATTGGGGGTTTGAAATTTACACATTATACCGGGTCGATAATAGACAAAAACGTAGGGTACGACGCGCTCTAAGGTTTGGCATTATTTAAGTTTTTGTAAAATAAATTTCAACCTGTATATTTCAACCCATAAATAAAATGCTTAGATTATAGAAAATCTACGTGAAATAAGGATTCCAAAACCGTAAAAATCATCAAGAACAATCAATCCAATGTCAAGTTATAGCATTTTAAAAATTTTGCTACCCAAATTTTATGTTTAATAGTGTGTACAAGACCTAAGGGCCTTAATCCAAAAAGTGACAAAAACGCCTAGAGATATTGATGTTACCTTAGTAACGAACCATATTGCAAAGACCAAAAAAAATTTTTGCGGAAATTTCACTCATACAAACTTTTTGATTTTTTGCATGACTATCACCCCGTATATAATAAACCTATGGTCCTACGATAAATATACGTCATGCAGCTTAATCCGAAAAAAACTAGCTCTTAAAATCTGCAAGACGCGTTCAAAAATTTGCATTCCTGTTGAAAATATTGAACATTAAATTTTGCCTAAAAATCTCTGTGTGTAAGTTCAAGTGGCCAGCAGTTTATTTACAAACAATTTTAATTGATTTACGTCGCTAGTCGTAAAACGTTAAAATTTATAGAAAAGAAATTTACGAATATACTATAATATAATTTGGGGTCAAATTTTGACAGGAAACATTAAAACGAAGAGGTGAAATCAATATAAATGTTTCTATAAGCAAGTCATTAGAATTCCTGCTGGTTTCCTATATACTTGGAAACTGTTTTCATATATTACGCTACTCTTTAGAACATTTCCTTTATGAAATATTATACCCTACGATCCTCGATCCTGCTAATCTGATTAGCTGCGTTAACGCTCCAGCTATGCAGATTTTACTTGATATGTTGCACAGGTAGAAATTGCTTTACAATGTAGTTTTTGCCTTTAGCAATGTAATATAATATGAAAGATTAGAAAAACGGTTTATCTAATAAGGTAAATATAACGTTATTAATTTATTAACACTTTATCACAGATTGTAAAAGCTATGTGTGACTTTATAACAAAATACATTTATTTGTTGTTCAAAGATTAAAAATATGTTAATAAAACAAGTCTCTCTTTCCACATCTCAATGGGAATACTCTCCTTTGGGTTGCTTTGGTGGCAGTTACATTAACTATTGTTCCTATCTAGGAAAGAGGCAAGCCTCTTATCCCAGAGACAATGTGAAACTTGATAAAAAATGAAAAATAATAAAAAGAAGTCAATAAGAATAGGATAACATATAGATCTCTGTGAAGTTGGCCCCCAAATTCAAAATTTTTTACAAATTATTCAAGTTTTATATAAAAACTTCTAAAGTTATTTTTACTTTTTATTAATAGTTCCGTTAATATAAAGGTAAAAATGATATTTTAAAAAATGGGGTTAACTTCACGAATCTCCACATTATTGTCACAGTGCTTAATAGTTCTAAAAAAGTTCTACAGTTCTTTATGATTTCCTAGGCATATTAAAAACTGGGTTGTGTAATTTACAAGAGGAAGATTAGAGGTCAAATATAGGCACCGCTCTGGAAGACCAATTTCTGTGACCTCTCCTGAGTACAGAATCTGAGTACAGAATCTCTGAGTACCGAATCTTGTCGCGTATGTCCAGCTAATGCTTGACTAATTTTATTGCTGTGTGTTATGAAACAAGTTAAATTAAAATGTGCTTTTCATTCCAAAATTAAATTTTGTCCTTGTCATTAATTTTAAAATTTTAATTAAACTTTAATATAGTACAGAGCTGTTCTATATTCCACCGTCTATAAAATATAATATTTTTCATATGGAAATTGCTAAGGGGACATTTACATGTTTAGTGTAAAATTATGCGACGTTGTTTAAAACATAAACAGGTTACGAGAATTTAATTAGATGACAAAAATATGTTTATTATTCATTTAAAATATACAATTTTTCTAAAATACATGTACTTCCAATATTTTTTAAATTGTTTTTTATTACAGTTAATATGTGTATGCAAGCAATAATTGGAAATATTTTTTCAGATAACGAAAATTTATTAGGACGTAAAAAAGCTTCCAAATACACTCGTTTACCCAACAAAAATACCTGGGTTGCCATAACTTTGATGACATAAAAAATTAGAACGAATGGTTACATGTGACGTGACTTTTATAACACATCTGCTTATTTATAGCCGTTAACTATACTACTAGAAAACGTAATTTTTTAGTGTTAGACTATACACCAAAAATCATTAAAATTAATTGGCACGTTTTAAATGCATTTGAGAAAAAACAATTTTTTTTAAATTTTGATGCCCTCTACCGGCTAAATGAAACAATTTCGGAGTTGGCTTAAATTGACATATTTTGACATCAGGAGTCTGTCATCAAACGTTGTACATTAATTTTCCCGATACCTTACATACATAGTAGTATATTATACAAAACAATACACTAACAAAAATTATTGTTTTTTATATAAACCAAGGGTACCCTAGGTAGTGTTGTAAATATCCGTATTCTTTATATATCCGGATAATACGTATCCATTTCTTGAGCCGGACGAAAGCGGGGTCCGAGACATGTATATACGGAATTATTTCGAATATGGTTAGATAGGTGGATGCGGTATCATATGATTCGAAGTCGAAGGTTAGGGATAGTAAGGCACCGTCGTTGGTTCTCATTTGAATTCGGTTGGGGTGAGGCGGGCCGTGTTTTTACCAATGGGTTTCATCCCATATGATACCCGTTACCCCGATAAGTATGCTATCTTTTTTTAGGGAATGTCATTAGAAAGAGAAAGCATAGCCTGACTCACGAGTTCTTAAGTAGGTGACTTACATAAAGGTATTTCTAGTAAAATTCTGCCTCACCCATACACTTAACCGGAAACGTCGGCGTCGCGGTGTCTCTCCGTCTATTAGCAAAGAAATCACTACAATATTGTACGCTGTGCATGTTTAAAATAGCGGTAATCATTACCACAGGCTAAATAAGAGTACTGAAATCGTTGTAATGTCTTTTTGGATCAGTCGTAAATTGAGCACAAATTTTCCTTGAACAATCCTGCTTAGATTAGATACTTGAAACGAAAGCCCAAAAGGAAGTTACACAAATTTTGTTTAAATAAAACAATCGGAACTAACACGTTTTTGTACAAAAATAGATGCAAACCGCAAATATAGAAATATCTGTTTAATACTACGTATTTTGTGTTGCACGAAATCCATCCCCATTTATTTTAAATTTATTAATTCCAAAACTTTATTATTTTTCATACACAACCACCTTTAAAAAAAAGTTACATTTATTTTGTGATGCCGCGATTACATTTTACAATTTTAACTTTTTGCTATTTTAATTTAACAGCCTCTAGCGTAAAACCGGGTTTTCTACGGTAACATAATTTCGTTCTTTATTGAAATTCCATTTTATATTTTAAATAGGAAAAAGTATTTTATTTAAATTTTATGTCAGCTAGACAAAATATTTTTCATTTATAAATTTTTACGGGGATATTTACATACAATATGCTTTATATAGCTATATTTTCAAGGGCCTGTAGTTTCTTGCAATATATTTTAAGATAGCTTTGATATAATTAATACAGATTTAACACTTTTTTGGTGTATAGTCTTAAAAAAATTACGTTTTCTAGTAGTATATAGGATATAAATAAGCAGAAGTGTTACAAAAGTCGCGTCACATTCCTTCTGATTTTTTATGTCATCAAAGTTTGGCAACTCAGGTATTATTGTTGGGTAAGCGGGTGGATTCGTAAGCTTTTCTACCTCCTAATAAATTTCCGTGGGCTGGAAATAGTTATTATCCTAACAAGTGCGGAAAGAGTCACTTTCCCGCACGCGACTGCCGTTACCCGAACGACGCGAAGCGGAGTTCGGGTAAGCAGTCGAGTGCGGGAAAGTGCCTTTCCGCATGAGTTAGGATCAAATTTTTTTCTACTAGCGTTAAAAAAACCAACATCATTTTTACAAAGTTTATTATTTTTTAATAAACAAAAAATAACAGGTATATAATGTTTACTTATTACTTATTATATATATTTATCGTAAAAGTACAATTGGATGCACTGTGTAAATTAATTGCTGAAGCTAGAGAGGTTGAAGTTGACTGATTCTGCATAGTGGAAGTTTGAAGAGACAGAGGTGTTGAACTTTCATGGACGCTACTGGGACCCGGTGCAATATCTAGGGACGTGGATGTTTCTAAGATGCAACTGGAAGTCGTTGGAATAGCTTGACTGATATTGAGAATTTTGTTGGACATATCTTTTTTCTGTTTGATGGACTCCTCTAAGACTTCATAATAATATTATTCATACATCACCAAAATTTTATTTCAATATAAAACATTAAAAAATATTTTCCCGCACTCAGTGCGGGAAAAATTTTCCCGCACGGTGCGGGAAAAATTTTCCCGCACGGTGCGGGAAACTTAGTCTTTCAGAGACAAAATGAGTGCGGGAAAACGGTGAATTGCGCACGCTAGTAGAAAAAAATATTTTCAATTACTTGCATACACCTATTAATTGTAATAAAAAAACAATGAAAAAATGTTGGAAGTACATGTATTGTAGAAAAATTAAAAAAAAAACTAAGTAAAGAGACAATATTACTTAAGCAATTGTACAAAATGGCCGCCATTTTGCTGAATACATTTATTAACACACTTTAAAAAATTAAATTGGACACTATCTAATGTCTCTGTATTATTTAAAAGGTTGCCAACGTTTAAAATTCGCGAAAATAAATCATTGCTAGTGTTCAACGCAGTCTTGTGTATTTCTTTTTTAAGAGCGTTCCACAAAAAGAAGTCACACATATTTAAATCTGGAGAACGTGGTGGCGATCTTACTGGTGCATTGCCTCTTCCAATCCATCGGTTGGGATATTGGTCGTGTAAATATTGCCGAATAACAGCGAAAAAATTGGGTGGGACACCATCATGCATGTACTATAGTTCCTGCTGAAGTAAAAGAGGCAAATTTTCCAGAAGAACTGGTAATGTGTTTTGCAAAAAAGTTAGATAAATCTTCCCAATTCACCTACCTGGAATTAGATATAAGTATTTTTTAATCAATGATTTCCGTACAAAAACGTTCAGTGATTTAATTTACTAGATGTCTTTGTTAATTTTAAGGCTGCATTCTCCACATGGCGTCCACGGTGGCCCACCCAATATTTTTTTAACATGGTTTTTCGGCTATAAGATTTTCAAAAATAACATTGTAAGTATATTAAGTATAGATTCATATCCTGCAGGCAATTTTCAGTCAATTATTTAAAGTTTCGACGTGTATAATGAATTCATTCGGAAGATAAATATGTTAAAAGATCTTTTGTGACTTTCCTTCTGTCAGTAAGACCTCATTATTCTTTTTACATATTATTTTCCTAAAATAAATCCAAAAATATCTTAACACTTTTATTAATACGCTAACAAAATACCAAAATACCTATAGAATATGAATCTACGGTTAATATTGTCACAATATTCATAGAAAAGAAAAATAGAGCAAAAAATTTTGCTAAAATGAAATTAAGTTAGCCAACATGGACGCCACGTGGAAAACGCCGCCTTAAAATAAAATCTACGATTCCTTCCAACAATAATTTTACAAAGATCAAAGAAGTTGCGTTGTGATATAAATCGGAAAAATATTTTAAGTAGTTTTGTCGCTGCTAAAGTGTAAAATTAAAAACTGTTTCCTACAAGCTGGACTAATTACTTTAAAAGCTTTTTTAATGAGATTTCTTCATGGAGTTCTGCTTTTGTGACCGTGCTTTTATGTAGAAACATTTTTGTTTATTTAATAGATATCATGTCTCATAACGTTGCAAAGAGGTTTCCCAACTCTTATCTGGGCCTTTTTATGAGTATATCCAATAGTTCAAAAGTGGTTAATTTTTTTTCAATGTTCTTCCATATATTCTGTAAATTTTGTTATGGTCGACTCTTAAGCCCAACTAGCATCATCTAATTTGGGGGGCGGGGGGAGTTAAGTCATTGATTGTTAAAAGTTCCTTTGTCCAGTGTTTAATGTAAGGGGTTTGTAGCGCAGCCCTGCTCCGGTTGGGGTAGCGCAAGGGTAAAGTACCTTAATTTTTCAATTTATTTAAAATATGTATTAATAAAATTTGCTTAGAATTAAAACTTATTTCTTAATTTGATAACCTGCTATTCTAAAAACAAAAATAAAACTTATATTTTTGTCTTCCCCTTTATGGGGACAGAATCTAGGAGAGTAAATTCTTTTAAGATGTTTCTTTTTACGTTTACTTTTGGAGAATGGCTCAAATTTTAAGTTTCCAGACGTTTTTAAATTTTTTTTAACCACTCAAAAAAATAACATAAAATTTTGTCTTTTTTTGGAGCAATTCTAAAACTAAAATTATTTTTAGACAATACTTATTAAAAATAATTTGCTTCCCTGGATTCGGTCCTTATACAGGGTTAAATAAAAATATAAGTTTTTTTTCGATTTTTGAATAGAAGGCATATTAGGACATAATTTTTAATTTGTAATTTGTATTTATAAACAAGTTTTATAAATAAATATTTTAAATAAATTAAAAAGTTAAGGTACCTTACTCCTACGCTAATTTTAAAAATTTGCATGTCCCTTGTATATCATATTTTGTTCAACTTTTGGTAGGCGGCCTTTTAGTTTAAGGATATGCAGCAACTTTTATCAAGAATGACATTTTCTGAGAAATTAATAGGTAATAAAGCAATTTACCAAATGGAGCGCGAATTATGCCAGTCACTGTATATAACGATAGTTTAAATTTATACTAATATTTGTTTTTTATTTTTCAGGTAAGTTCAAAAAATGTCAAAACAGTAGAGAGCTAGTGTAAGTCATATACCTACCTATTATGGGAGGTTCTGATATGTCATCTGAACAAGTAAGTAATATTATGTAATAGTACATAGGTACGTTGTACATTATGAATAAATAGTGAGGTAAGAAGTTACTTCCATTAGGAGGTATGCTTCCCGGAGAAAAAGAAGACAGTTGTGTCTCCTGGTGAGAAGATGTGTCTTCCGGTGAAAAATACCCTAGAAGATATTGGGCGGATCTACACGTGTGCCTGCTAGCCTCTACAGCAGAAATTCATTTTAAAATGTGATTCTTCCGGAATCAAAACGGTCTTAAACAGCTAAACCAAAACGGCCCTAATAGCCATAATTGTGTTGATTAGAATTCACCGGCGAACGAACCCGTCTCGTGGTTAAGAATACTATCCTTTTTTAAGTACGTTATGTAAACAATGAGAGCACGCTGACGGACTGGAATCGGTTTGTCTCTGATGAATTCAGAAAAAAGACTATTCGATTTTGCATATAGTGCGCAACTTATGTATTTATAAACGGAATTTTAAATATCAGCAGTCCAATTTAATTTGGACGTCATTGATTATTCGGCCAAAGTGCCAGAGTTCATCTGCCTCTGATGTCGGCTTTAAATTAATTAATACTTATTACGATAAAAGAAATTTTTTAGAGACATTTTTTATAATTTAATGCGGACCGACTTACCTTTCCCTTATTAAATATGTATAACAAGAGAGAAACAAAATAATTTTGTAAGAAAGAATTATAAAGAATAAACGCCATACGATTTTAATGACTTGTATTTCGGGTAAATTTTACAGGTGGTTTCCATATTTAATTATCTTTTAATATAAAGAAAACAAGTTACAGGTTCAAGCTGCAAAATATAAAACTGTTTTCTTGGTCTCATGAAAGTTAAGTAATCATTTAATGGTGGACTAATAAAATACTAAATATCACCCCAACGGCGAGGAAATTAAAAACAAAACAATGGACTTGTTCAGTCATTTCGCGTTTTCAATAAATATGTTAACATTATTGCACAATCAGTCAATCAAAACACGCACACAAAAATTACGTCGGTTGGGCGGATATTAATAAAAATATTAAGGTTTAAAATTCGACCACATTCAAAAAATTCCATTTTCCTTCTGACGTCATCCTACGAAAAACAACTGAACGTAGTAGGCAATAATGTGGCGAATCATTAAGTAGAGGCAACACTGCCATGCCCCCCTCGGCCGTATTGGTACCAACAGAATATTTATATTTTGGGTAACTTGTATCATGTTTTAATTTTAAAATGTAGATTTAGATTAAAAAAAAATAAATCTGGCTCAGGATGCATCAGTGGTAAGGAATAGATCTAGCGGGTTTGGATTGTTAGGAACGCGTGGAAAGTATGTTGCTCCTTGATTAAATTGGTGAGCGAGTTGCTGATTGCGAAGTTTTCTGCCGCTCTGCCGTCTGGGTCGATTTTTGTGGATCCTAGCCATTCGTTGCTGTGGACGTTAAAGTGGCCTAGAACGATAACTTTAGCGGAGAGAAATGAAATAAGCCGGTCAGTTTTTGCAGAGAGAAAGTCAAATAACTCATTGTAGAAGTTGTCTGGTGGGGAGTGGTACATCCTACAGATAAATTTAGTGGAAGATTTAAGGGTAAGATTTAGCCTGAGAATATCGGGTTTGCCGATTCCAGGTTCGGGAGTCTGGTGCAAGATAGACAGCTACGTACATAGGCGCATACTTCACAGTGAATACGAAAAGATGAGAGAAGTTCATGGCCTGGAAACACGAGATGATTAATTGAGGATTTGAGACTGATTTGGGTTTCTGTTAGAAAAAAAATGTAGGATTTGCATGATTGGAGGTAGTGATGGACAGAGTCCAAATTGGAATTAAGCCCGCAGATGTTGGCAAAGGTTATTATACTTTTGAAATTCTTCGATGGTGAAAATATAAGCTTTCAGACATGTGGAATATTTGCAGACTGATAGACTCTACTAAAATAACGCAGTTGCTATGTATTAATACTTATTTACAATCATAAATACGACAGGCTAAATCATATGACTAAGGATTTCTGTTATGTGGCATATTTGAAGATGGATAAACTATACTAAAATAACGCAATTAGCGCTAGATAAGAGGGGTATCAGATCCCCGAAAATCTCACCAAAAACTGTAGTAAAACTTTTACAGATGAGGTTAAATTCACTCTTAATAGATGCCATTGACTATATTATTTCATGAATTTTTTTTAAGTAATTCACTGATATCTAGGTTATCCACTTATTATTATGCTTACATGTTTTTTTTGATTTTGGTCGAATGTGATTTTTTGTACTATTTCACTGGGTAGCTTTTACGAAAATTTCAGCAGTTTAAATTGTGTCATGAGAAAACAATTTGTATAAATTGTATCGGCTATTCTCAAATGCACTCATGGCGTATGCGCGCTATTGAAATGGCTGCAATAAGTTGCCCGGTGTAATATGGTCACTATAGCAACACCGCTATTTTTTATTTGACTAGTTTCGTTCGTATCCAAATATCCACCGGACGCGTTCCTACAATCGCAACCCTCCCCTGTAAAGCTTGAAACACACTTATTCGAACGGCAAAAATGCTGAAAGAATTATTTGTAATATATCACATTCTTATGAGATGTGACTATTTATAAAGTTTGTATTAATTTCTTTGGAACTCCTTTAGCATTATTGCCGATCAGTTCCGGCTGAATAAGTGGTACAAGCTTAAGCTTTAAAATAAGGGGCGTCCCCTCAGGATTTATAAAATGACACAAAAAATATGGCCCCAGTCTCAGGGCTCTTATTTGTCCTTAACCTCTGCAATGTGGGGATTCCGAAGTGTTGTATTTGCTCCGGTTTTGTATAATAGAACAACACGAAGTGCGTTTCATAGCATCCCTTTACTGCCCAGCTACAAAAACCTAGAATATTCCACTTCCCTCGCTCATTCATAGTAAAATAAAGCTTATAGGTATTTGTTTTTTTATTACAACCCTTGGGAAAGCCACCAGTAGAGAGAAACGCTTAAAATAAAGTCCCTGTACCTTTGAACGTTATTTTCGTTCATGACATTACCACAATACCTATTTTTGCATATTATATTCTTATTTTTCTTTTGTAATCAAAACTTCAGAAATAATTACAACCCAGTTTAACAGACAGCGGCCCTTTGGCAGCATTAATTCCTTTCTTAAGACTGTTACTCTGAGAGATACGACCCGCTCTTACCTGTTTATTTAGCAAACTATCGACATCTTAACATAAAAAGGATATAAAGTACTAAAGAGAAAATTGAATTTTCTTTTATAGTTTTTCTTTAAAACATTTCTTGTATTTCAGGAATTACCTGTAGACTTCTGTAATACGAAAAAAAAAACCTCGAAGAGTGAAACAATAAAACAAATGTTATTGAGCGAGTTTGCCGTTGTTACTTTTTCTTTAGGCAAAGAGGCGTAAAGTAATAATAACGTATAATGTAAATTATGCCCGGGTTAGTTTTTCATACTGATCTAATTCGCTTAGGTTAGAAGATTTCGGAAATTACTTACATTTATTGATATTGACAACTACTTTTAGTGGTAAGTGGCTGGGACCTTCTGCAGAGTCACAGGTTATGTTTAATAATTGTTATCCGCGACTTTGTATATAACACAAAAATATTTTAGATTTTAGAAATTGTTTCACTAATGCATAAGATCTTTGAGTTTAATTTAAACCGCATATCCAGAACAATAACCTATCCATTCTACGTGTGCATTTAAAAACAAGGACGCGATACCACATTTTAGAGCGATCAGAGATTCCCAGGTTACTTATAATCCAGCCAAATATAGTCCCCATCTACTTCTTGAGAATGACTTATAACCATGCTTGGCCAGTTGGATCCGTTACCAGAGGCGTCGATATTTATCCAATACATAACAATTTTACCGCCAAGATGCATAAATACTTTCCTATAGGGCACATAGTCACCTTTAATTTTGCACCTATTTTTTTTAATTAAGTTTTTGAATACTAAAAATTAATTTCTGATACCTCCACCCCTTGAAAGAAGGGACGCCGACCTCATCTGAGGAGGAAACTTTAGGAATTTGTAGATAACATTCCAAGAAATCACCGCATCAAATAAAATTTCTAGGCGGAGTTTTTTCCCCGGAAAATTTGCTCTAAACTGTTGCTTGAGGTACTACATATTTTCCCCTATTTTAATTCCCTACTACAACTTTTATGTAAATAATCGATGTAACTAGATGCTAAGAAGCTCCTAAAATAAAACCTTTAGATCGTGATCTTATAAAACATTTAAAAAGTTCTGTAAGTTGTTTAACATAATTTTTATGTTTTGGAATCCAAATTCTCCTTATATATTAACCAACAAATGAAGTGTATAAGTTAATGAATGGTTATATAGAAAACAAACTATTAATAAACTGACATAAACCCTTTAAATGAGGTGTAAATTTGTTTGCCCGCTCCTAACCTTGACCCGACTAAAAATATGGGAAACAATTTACCATTTTCCTTTTAACTTGTTTTCCCTACGCCAAAGAGCCGAGCTTAATGGGGCCTCAATTATTATTCACTAGCGAATTTTTATAAATTCCATAGGTGTTATTTTCTCATGATTAATAGTATTTTTATTTTCGAACTTACAGCCCAATATTCCCATGCATCAACTCGTATAATAAATTCATCATTTCTGACAGGTATTTAACAATATTTCTTTTTATTTCGGTGGGTACATTTGTATATTAACAAATAAAATTTATTTATTTAAAAAATATAAAGGTTCTAATTTTGCGATACAGAAATGTATTTTAGTTGCTTTTTCTTTAAATTTTAATTTGTTTTCTTGAAAATAAATACAGTACTCAAAAGTACTGGCACATTAGACTCGAACCGCAAATAGCGAGTATCTTTCTCCATGGCCAATTTAAATTAAATTGTGTTATTGTATTCGCAATTCTCGATAGCTACCAATTTTAAAGCGAAAATAAAGGATTTAATTTTGCGATACAGGAATGTATTTTAGTTGTTTTTCTGATCTTTAATTTGGTTTTCTGAAAATAAATACAGTACGCAAAAGTACTGGCACATTAGCAACATAGAGTCGAACCGCAGATTGCGACTATCTTTGTCAGTGGCCAATTTAAATTAAATTTTGTTATTGTATTCGCAATTCTCGATAGTTAGGAATTTTAAAGCAAAAATAACGGTTTTAATTTTGCGATACAGAAACTTATTTAAGTTGTTATTCTGAACTTTCATTTGTTTTTCTGAAAATAAATACATTCCATTTCACATTTTTCAACTTACCATCCTCCCCTAAAATTGTAATGGAGGAAGGTAAATGTCAAATATATTTTAAAATATGTCTCCTTGGCCCCTTATCACCTTTCAAAATTTTTATTAAGATATTCTAAACCATTTTTGAGGTATCGCATTGTAACACTTCAAAATCCTCGCCATCTGTAAGTGAAGAGTGTAATTTCCTATAGGGTCTAGGTAAGTGCCAATATCTGATATTTAGAGTTATATATTTCTAAAAGATCTATGTACCATGCCTAACGATGTTACTTAGTGCCAGTGATATGTTTAGGTCTTTGTGTAGAATATACAAAAGATGGCACCCTCTGTATGTGCCAACTTAGAATATTTCTAAAGGGCCTATGTACTTGACTGAGAGTGATTTTAATGATCTGCAGAAGTTCGCGGATACATTTATAAATACTTCAAATTTACAGATTTCTCAGGTTTCCTGGATCTGAATTACATCACAAAATCCTGGACTGGTAAGTCCAGGATGATGGATGAAGGTTGGGCAATCTGCAATGTATTAAGAACGGAAAAACATGACCTCCAAAACAGAATGAAGGTCAGATGAAGTGAACCCCAGTTTAACCCTTAATAAAACAGTCCGTATATAATTAATTAATTAGCACGAAGTGTAATGATCTACTATTATTAAACAAAGGTTTTTAAAAAAATAATTAAAAATGCGGATGTCGTAAAAAAAAGATCAAAAGAATATTAACGAAAAATAAATCAACTAGGTAAGCAGGTAAAATTTAAACGCAAAATTTAGCAATTGAAAGTTATTAGCAAGGCAAAAGAATCTTACCTAGAGATAAAAGATCGGGTCTAAATGAACATGTCCGCCATTGTCAGCGGCGTGCAGTGAAATTTTAAAGTTGTATATCTCTGTTGCTACTTCTAGGAACCGTTCCAAATTTAGGGGTTTAATTGTGAGCCCACTGGGACTGTTTTGGTAAAGAAAAAAAGACATTTTGTAATTTGCGAAAGAAGTTGAATTTTTGCATTGCTTCCACTGGTAAGAAAATGAACACGTTTACGTATTTTATTTATTATTTTTTCTAAACAAATTTTAGATCATTTTGTCGAGAATTTTTAAATTTTAAGAGAAAAAAATGTATTTGTAGAAAGTTATAGTCATTTGAAATTTTTTTGAAATTATATTTTAGGTTTAAAAAAATTCAAATGACAATAACTTTCTAAAAATTCTCGACAAAATGGTGTAAAATTTGTTTAGAAAAAATAATAAATAAAATAACTAAACGTGTTCATTTTTTTTCCCAGGGTAGGCAATGCTAAAATTCAACTTTTTTCGCAAATTACGAAATGTTTTTTTTCTTTACCAAAACATTCCCAACTATTAAAACCCCTAAATTTGGTACGGTTCCTGTAAGTAGGAACAGAGATATACAACTTTGAAATTTCACTGCACGCCGCTGGCCATTGTCCTTTCAAATCCAACAAAGGAACGTTGCAATTCTTCCGCATTAAACCAAACGGCCCCAAGCCAATAACGTAACTCAAAATGCAAGAATCACAATAAAGCGAAAGAAAACTATCGGCATAGCAATCCAAATCCAATTTGTGTGTCTTTAACAAGACCAATGACTGCTAACGCCCACGACTCGGCGAACTTCTATGAAGAGAATTGTCGGAATATACCACACCCACCATCTCGAAATTCACGATTTGTCTCAAAGCGTCGATGCAGTCACAGTACCAGACAAATTCACTAGGATAATGTAGCTTCTGTAACAGTTCGGGATCTATAATTTCGCGGCAAGTTCTGAGCCCAACCTGAGCAAAATTAATTTTTCGAATTGAGCGAAGAGCTGCAAGCTGATGTTCTTGGTTCTTGATATAAAAACAAATTTTTCAATAAGAATGGCCTGGTATATATTTTTAATACAATAGTGCGCCTGTTTGTAAAGCTCTAAAAACATCCATTTTTGAGAAAAATTCGCAAACTTTATGCCTTTATGCGCGAACTCAAATATTTTTCCTATTAGCAGGTAACTAAATGAACAATGATGACGCTATTAGAAGCCGAAGAAGTTAATCTGTAAAATTTAAGCGTTAAGGGTGTTTTTTGCCATTTTTTTCAAACTTTAGGCCCTGTGCGCGAACTGAAGGTTGCATAGGAATTTTAAAATATTTTTCCCTTTATTGCGATGCGAATACGCAACTTTTCCGTACTATTAGAATTTGATCCTCGTAAATTCACTTTTTTCGACCCATCCTAAAATCACCCTCTCGCAAAGTAATTTGAGAAAAATAAAAGTGTTTGCGTTAAACGAATTTATTAGGATTCTTGAGACAGTAAAATTAAAACATCATAAAAACTTTTTTTAAACCCCCAATAAAATGTAGTTACAAAAAGCTAATGATTACCATTAAGATTGTAATTTTCGCCAATCAAAGTTCTGTTGACCTAATTTCAGATAAATTAGTTTTATAACAATTTTATGTGAAAAGGCCTCGTTTTCAGAAAGAAAAATTGTTTTGGGCTGAACATTATTAAGGAACATTTTAAAAATCGATCTCATGCTATAGTTTTTATTCATATTTTGAAATATACCAGTTTAAAAGTAGTTTATAGCAATGATGTAACTCAGCTACGTACACGATGATCTCAGCTGCCAACTCCTTGAATCGTAATTTCTGTTACCTGTAAAAGTAATCCTGTATAAATTTTTGGACACTTGTAATGTGACAGCTCTCGTGTTAATACCATTGCCAAAGGTATCTCTAAACATCAACTACATTTTATTGCTTAATTAAAAGTTTTCAGCAACTTAAATTACAACAAAACTCTCCGCTAAATTTGTTAAACAATTATTATTTTTCTATGTACCATTGCGCCCAAAAAAAACTAGGACAACAAAATTTGCTGAAATTTACTGTGATCTCCTAGACTATTACGTATTACCTTAGGTTGAACATCAAACAGGTATCATGTGACAGTTGTCAGTTTGATTTATTTAAATAATTGACTTTACATTTACTTCCTAAATATGCCTCAGTTAACCCCCCAGCAAAAATCAATTATCTACAGTCGATTGCGAGACGGTGTCAGTATAAGAAACGTAGCAGAGCAAAAATTGCAGAGCATGGAGCTATTATTAGAAAAGCAGGTTCTGGTCGCCTCAAACTTTCGACGCAAGATCAAGACAGAGAATTAGTTGATTTTTTATGAGATCACCCCTTTGAAACCGCCATAAAGGCCAAAGAAGATACCAATTTCCCAGGGTCAGTTAATACGGCTCGGAGGAGAATTCGCAATTTTGATATAAGGAATCGATGTGCCGCTAATAAAATATTTTTCACGGGCAGAAATAAACAAATCAGGTTAGATTTTGCCCATGAATACCTCAACCAGAATAATTTGTGGGAAACAGTGGTATTTTCAGACGAACAAACATTTCAGTCTTGTAATAATGGGAGATTCCGTGTTTATAGGCCATCTGGTGCGCGATATGATGAGAGATATACTCACAAAACTAATAGAAGTGGACGTTTCTCTGTAAACGATTGGGCTTGGATTAGTCCTAGGGGTCCAGGAGCCTGTCAGATCGTGGAGGGGAGACTTACTGCAGCGCTATACTGCGATATTCTCCACCAAGTAATGATACCTTCGGTTGGCGCAGTTTATGACCAAGATTATATATTCCAGCACGATAATGCTCCGATACACAAAGCCCGTTTTACTCAAAATTTCAATGAGGAAAATAATATTCGTGTTTTACCATGGCCTTCGAGGAGCCCCGATCTCAACCCGATCGAAAACGTTTGGGGTTTAATGATAAAGGCTATAGATAAGCATAATTTCCAGCCAAGAGATCAATATGAACTCCGCGAAAGAATAAACCAAGCTTGGGATGAAATCAACGTAAATACTACGAGAAAATTAGTTTTAAGTATGCCGCGAAGGTTGCAAGATGTTATCATGAAAAATGGTGCAATGATCAAATATTAAAAAATATGTAAAATGTGTTTTAATTTAGATTTTTTTAGATTTAGAAATGATTTAATATTTTTACCTATTGAATTTGATTTAATTTTTAAGGTTTGATCGCTTTTCGATTTTTCGTTTATGTTTAATATACGCTTAAAATATGTTGTTTTGATTAATTGAAAAAAAATAATCCAAAATTATAACTTTGGGGTTCCTATATCTATATCTGTTTTATCTATATCAACCATAAAATTCCAACAAAATAAAACATACTTTTGATTTCACCTCGTATCGCAAGGTACAAAAGGTAACAATCTTGTAACCAAGGGTACTTTCTACAAGGTAAGGTGTTAATATTTACACCTTCAGAGTACCTCCTTAAAGTCTGGGAGCTACAACTCAGCTGTCCCAGTATTACAATTTTGCTGTCCTTGATTTTTTTGGGCGCAATGGTACGTATTTTTTAAACTTACCTTTTAATTAACATTCTTTTAATCTGTTTATTTTTTTAAATGTTTACTATAGCTTACTGATATTATTTACTTTCTACCACACTAACACGCAATACTATATTACGATACACAGTCAGTAACGTCCAGATTCTCCAACCCTTGATCGCACAGTAGGGCCCGGAACCCGAAAACTTGGCATTTATAGCGCAAAATAGCTAATTGTGGGCGGTGTGATTCAAATTACAATGTATTTTATTAAACGAACAAAAAATACAGTTTAAATAAAGAATCTAAAAATTAAGCGAATAATCCTTATATCATGTTAAATAAAATAAACACTCCAATAAAACATATAAGGTATTAGAGAAATAATAAAAACATTAATTCAATGAGTTCTATTGTTGGTTGAAATATTACTTCTGTTGCTCAAAGACACCCTTGGGAGAGGTTAAAATTGTGCTGTTGGTATTTGTTCGTTGAATAGTCGTTTAAGGTTGCAGCCTGTTTGTTTATTGCGTTAAAGGTACGCAAAAAATAATAGATCGTTTTTAATTCTGGACTGGAGCACTCATTTCAGTATTTTATGGTATGTAAGTAACACAAATCTATCAAGCTTTGCAAAAACAATAAGTATTTTGATTAAATAAGATGTACATTCTTACAAATAAACGTTTACTGAAACCAATGATCCATTTTGTATTGAATTTAGAACAGTGTATTACTGCATCAAATAATTGTTTTATTTAAACGACCTTTTAAAAACCTTATATTTGAAGCAATCTTAACCTATTGGTTAACAATGATATACTTATCATTGAAAGAAACCGAATTTGTATTATGCAATACGGAATAGAGTGTGTCACTGAGTCAATTGGTATCCAATTCAATATACGATACTGTTTGTTCTGTGTACCGGCCTAAACATAATATAATAATAATAAATCTTTATTTCAAAATTGCATACCTTTACAGATACGTAAAGTGAAACAGAGTCACATGGCTCGGCTTGTGTACTTTGGTTGCTAAGAAAAAATAATTATTGTTCAATAAACTTACTGTTTCTGTGAATAATGACAATAAGTGGCAAAAAATCTGATTGTGCAAAGACATCTTATGTTGGTGTGGTAACAACCCGTGACACAGTGTAAGTACTCTAAAGGTTTCAGAACATAGCTTATTTACACTTACATTAACATGTAGAGGAGTGGACAGGGCGTAAACTACTGCATGAGCTACATCTGAAGGATAGATGGGTCGATATGGTTGTTCTTTTAGTCCTTCGGATTGTAGCAACTCCGATTTGACGTAGCCCGGACTAATACTCTAAAAATTTAGTAAAAACCAAAAATTAAATTTGATTCAAATAGCTATATTTAGGACTATTACAGCACATTTTGAAGTTAGGAACTATCACGAGATTCTCTTAATCTATCTTTAACTGATTTTCAGTTCTCGCTGCATTTTTGAGAAAGAACAGTATTACGAGAAGACTTCGATGCTGCCATTTGTTGACGTCAACACTTATAAAACTTGCAATAGTTTTGTTTCAGCATCTCAGAACAATAAAAGGCGCGTTACGTATGCATCCCTTTACTGTCCAGCTACAAAAATCTAGAACATCCCACTTTTCCCGCTCACTCATACTAAGTCTAGGTCCCATACACATCCAGAGCTGGAAACATCTGTTCTGGGATGAGTAAGATTTTTGAATCTATGCAATATTAAAATTATTAAGCAGTAAATACATTTTTTGCAGTACCTAACTAATTTTGATTTTTTTATCAAGCGTATTTTCAATAATCGTGAAGCTATAGATATACAGGGTGCCAAAAAGTCTGTAATGTTGCAAATATTTCAAAAACTACTGAATATACATTTTTGAAAATTGGCACACCTTGACAGGATAAAATCGTTTCTGTCACTATTGAGGGTTAGTCAGAAAGAATACTAATTTTTTATTTTAAATGCAATATCCTGTATATTTTCGAAGATTCAAATTGTTCCTTAAAAACAAATTCAATGTAGGATTCAATTGATTTATTTGTTAAAATGACATATCGCTGGCTTGAAATTTTAGGGTTCTATGTTACAAAAGCAACTTTTCGAGCAATAAAACTTTGCTTTCTCGAAAATTACAAAATCATGCACATATTTCCGTGTACATTATAGTGGGGGAGCTACACATAGAACCATGGATGTCTTCTGAGATGCAAGAGCAAACAACAAAATTGTAACATAGAACCCTATAATTCCAAGCAAGCGATATTATGAACACTAATTTTAAATAAATAAACAAGAAAACAATGAAAATAAGAAATATCTAAAAATTGAACAAAAACTACTTTATGAGATGTTCAAAATGTCTGTCACTGTTAGCCAAGCCTGTCTCTAAATTCCTGTAAGACGTTGTCAAAAGTATCCCATCGAATTTCACGTATTTGATATCTTATAGGAGCCTTAAATCTTCAATATTAACCGACCTATTTTGTAACCCTTATTCTTTAAATTACCTCACAAATAAAAGTCCAAAGGCGTGAGGTCTGGGGATCTGGCAATTATCTGTAATTGTTGGACTCAATTTCGCCTCTCCTTCCTATCCACTGATTTGGAAACATTTGGTGTAAAAATTGTCCCACTTCTAAACCAAAATGGGTTGATCTTGTAAGGGCGAACCTTTTCCCTTTCAAATAAATTTTCAACTGACTGATTACACACATTGTGGTCTTAGCCAAACTGCTGAAGTAATCGATTTGGATTATCTTGTTGGTCAATTAAAATATCCAGAGCCTTATCACCACTAGTATCTATTTTTGGTGTGCCTGATCTGTGTTTGTCTGTCACACTTCCCGTTTCGTTGATTTTAACCAGTTTGCTTACATATGACTGGGTTATTGCAGGCCGATTAGGATAGGTCTGCATAAATAACTCACATACTTCCTGTTGTGTTCTCCTGCGGTTACCATATCCAACCATCATTAAAATCTCAATTTTTTTCCTTCAGTTAAAGCTACCATCCTAATTTCTAGTTTTTGAATGCTTACGAATGAAGATTTGATAACTGTCTATTTGTCATCTGACAATACCTAGCTGATTGCAAAGGTGTTTTTCCACCTTTCTATTTTCAAAAAATTAATGAATAATTTAATTTTTTTACATAAATCTATTATTTTGACAAATAAATCAATTTTACCCTGTATCATTGAATTTTTCTTTTAAGGGACTATTTGAATCTTCAAAAATATACAGGACTTTTCATTTAAAATTTAAAAAAAATAGTATTCTTTCTGACCAACTCTGTATAGTGATAGAAACGGTTTTATCCTTCCAAGGTGTGCCGTTTTTAACTATATAGACTTGGCAATTTTCAAAAATATATTTTCAATAGTTTTTTGTTTGATTGGGTCTGATTGGGTTTGATTGGGTATTGTGGGTTGGTGGGATTAGGATATTCCAGACTTTCTTGACACCCCGCATACTATTTACTTGTTTGTTTTGTAGGTATTCAGGTATTTCTAAGTTCTGGGGTTTTAAAAAATAAATTTTAGTGTTTTAAAAAGTAAGAAGAACTAAAATATTTATTTCGACAGCGATTTTTTTATATATTTGGAATTCTTGGGGGTAATTAATCCCCCCCCCCCCCCCAAATCGCCCTTGACGTTGCTGTCTGACAAAAAAAAATTGAGGCGGTTAAGGGTTAAAAAGTGTGTAATGACAAATGACGACTTTTTTAAGTGTTTAGTGATGTGAACAAGAATCGACAATTTTGAGGTAGTGAAGTGGTAATGATAAAATTTATTTAGAAAAAACCTAACAAATAAATACATTTTTAAGGTTATGTCCGTCAAACGTGTAAAAATTGAAGTAACCGTGTGTTTAGCGACATATTCATCGACTGCCTCTTGAAAATACTTGAAATATTGTATTAAAGGAGATTAGCTGCCGTATTACCGCCGGCATGTCAATGAAATTTCGCGAAAATTTCCTTCAAACAGTTTGAGGAAATAAACAAAATTGAGTAAATAGGTAGCAGCATATAGCATTAACGTAGAGATGTTTTAAACTAATACACATGCTGGATTTTGTCCATGCCAAGTAATATTTTATGTCTTTAATGTGCTTACTGTTACTTTAACTGGCAACTTTTTTCCATTAAGCTCAAATCTCAGCGTTTCAGCCAATGCAGTAATCGCATGTTTAGTTGCCCCATACACATTTATTCCAGTATATTCCTTAGTAGTGATATGTCCTATAACACTATTCATGTGAATAATATGTCCCTTTGTACCTTTTGCTATCATGTCTTGAAGAGCTTCTCTTGTAGCTATACAAAGGCCCAAAATATTGGTATCTACAAAAAAAAATCTGTCAATACGCATCTGAGTTTTATTACAGATAACATACAAAAATTGCCTTATTTTATTAGATGTTAACTCTCATACATAGATCAAATTTAATAAAGATCCGTTCATATGCCGCGCTACCCGCCGCGCCGCCGACGACGGCACTAAAGCCGTATCACATCCCATGTGGGCTAAGCTGAGTGGGCCAAATTAAAAATTTTGAAAAACGTGTAAAGGCAAAAGTTGTTTCTTACATCGGCATCATGAGAAATATGTTTTGTCGAAAAAAAATTCTCTAAAAGCAATGGTTCAGCAGTTATAAGGAAATAGACAATTAAATTATTTATAACAATTGACCGCGCTAGAATTTTTCAATCCTGATATTTTTCGATCAATCTAAACCTAGTTCTCAATGTTCATGATTTTTTCAGATTTTTCTGAGCCATCCTTCTGGTGATAAGGGTGAGGGACAGTAATTTTTAAGCGTTTTATTTTAAGCTTATCTTTATCTGTATACGGTGCTTTACCTGAGCAAACCTCGGCCGCCCGATCTCCGCCCATCTGCCGCGCTACCCCTGCCGACGGCACCAACGCCATATCACATCGCGTATGCGCGGAGCTGAGTGGAAAGCGTTTCGACTGGGCCAAATTAAAAATTTTGAAAATCGTGTTAGGATAAAAGAGATTCCTTACATCATGAGAATTATTTTTTGTCAAAGAACTTTTTCTCTAAAATCAATGGTTCAGTAGTTATAAGGAAATAAACAATTAAATTGTTTATAACAATTGAGCGAATTTTTAAATCCTGATAGTTGTTGCTCAATCTACACATAATTCTCAATGATCATGATTTTTTTCAGATTTTTCTGAGCTATCCATTTGGTGATGTGAGTGGGGAACAGCAACTTCTAAGCGTTTTTCAAGAAAAATGTTTAAAAAATCCATAAAAAATACTTTACAAGGTATTGTTGAATTCGTGTTTCAATAACCTTTCATTTGCCACCCTACACGATGCCCTTGAAATTTTTTTTTTACATTTCTCTATTTCGTCCCTGAAAGTAACCCCCAGAATGAAAATTGAACTTTTTATACTTCATATTTATAATTGGGCCACCATACTCTATCTCTGTGCTAAATTTCTAATTTTTACGTCGAATAGTTTCAGAGAAAATCGCTTGTGACCGACGGACAGACACCGAAGTGATTTTAGCACGGGACGCTAAAAATAAAGTTAAATGCATATAAGTTAATAATTTGTTATCGCATTACCTATAGTTATTTTCCATTTTTGTGTATCCCCATTTATCAGATCTGTGGCTTCCATAACTCCTGCATTGTTAATTAATACATGAATTTCTCCCATTTTATGAGTTATCATCCGAAATGTGGTAACTATTTCTTGTTCTTTGGCCATATCGCATTTAAAAGGGTAAAGTTTTCCTTTTTCTCCGCCTAGTTTTTTAGATAATTCTTCTACACGTTCTACTCTTCGTGCTAAACCGGCAACCTATGAAAAATAATGTAGTTTTCATGTGAGATGATTCTTCTTTATATGTAGGTATGGGCAAATGAGATCCAAAAGGCGACCGTGACCCCCTCATCAAACAGCGCTATTTCATTGTTATCTAGATCTAAAAACTTACGAGATTATAGTAATTTTGTTTACCGCTAATTGATTTTGGTAAGATTTGGATATCCTTGTCTAAGTACATAGCATTAAGAGTCAGACTTCCTGAATGCAGGGTGCTTGGTAACGAACGGACTATACCTTAGCAGTGGCTTTCCTCAACCTTACTGGCTCAATTTAGATGTTTAAAAATGGAAATTGTTCAATTTGGTAGTAATAAATGTTTTATGTCATGCATTAGGTGAAGAATTACGCATTGTACTGCAGAAAATAAAAACCAAATCAATATTTTTTTATGCGACATCGCGAGCATTTTTATTTCTACATTGAGCACTTCTGACGTTCCATAAACGTTCAGATTTTTTATACATGTCTAAGACAATTTTCTCAATGACTTGTAACCTTGTTTACACATCAAAATTTTTTAGGGTTATACAGGTTCTAGCACGCAAGAAAAGTAGACCGGCGTTCAACTTAACTTGCATGCTAATTTTGCTTGTACAAATTTAATAGTTAAACAAGTACTTGCAACTCAGTTGACATTAAATAAGTACTTACAATGAAGCATTTGTGCAAGAAAAACTTTCATAATGTAAACTTAGGAAACATAAAATATCGTAAACATTTGCATAGCAGTTCTGCCTTTAATAAAGGAATAATTATAATTATTATTGCCCTACACAATGTTAGACATTGATTCGCCTTCACCAAATATCGGAGACGTTATCCCTATGGTATCTGCAGTGATTTGTCTTGTATTGTCCCTCTTAACAATAAATCTTTTTCCTAACACCTGTTTCTGTTGGTGAAGTTCTCAACATAATATCAAGGCTTAAAAACAAAATGAGTTCGGGACATGATGAAATCCCTTCCAGCCCTTAAAATATATTTAGCATAAATTTGTTACTTGCATTAAGCCCATGCTTCACCAACTTTTCTGCGATAGCAGCACCAATACCAGAGGAAGCACCAGTTACTATTGCAGCTTTTCCGACATATCTGGTCAGACCAAGAACCATTTTTCGTCTAAAATTTTTTCGTTTTTTTGAGCTTCTATTAGTATAAAAAAATATATGATAGAAACACTAAAATGTTGGTTAAACTTTTCTTCATCGTTGAAGGAAAATTATAAAGTTGGAATGTCATGTTAAGTTGACGTTTTATGTAAGGCTGACATTTCATTGAGTGTGGTTCAGGTAGAATTATTTACTTTTTATAAGTCTACCTCTACTACAACCTATTAATTATGTAGGTTCCCTTAAAAATAGTCGGTTCATGACATAGTGCACGAGCATGTAGTACAAACTGATATTTTTCTCATATATATTATTAGAGTTTTCATAATCTACCTCCGTTTTTAAAATAATCGATATTCTAAGATACGGTTAAAAATAAAATTTAAATAATTCCAAATTTTCTTTTTATTTCATAATACAAGCGGCGTTTAACTTCGGTGGTCGGGCCAGTTATCGTTCACCCCTTAAAGCTGTTTTCCCCTAGATTTTCCAGTAAAATTAAATCAACAAACTGTAATATTAATAACTGTTTATAATTAAGTTAATTTTTCTAAAATCCTGAACTATTTATAGCCCTAAAAGATTACCTCGGATAGGGCTGTTTTGCTTCAATTAAGCATTTCAATTTTACTATGGGCTAACATCAGCCCCAGCCATTGCCTGGCGGCGTTTTTCTGGTGAATGTATATTTGTATATATTGTACAAGAAAACACGTAAGAAAATTGTAAATATGAAATGTAAAAATTACTTTCTGCAATAATAAAATCCTTTGAAAGTAGTTCTTGTTCGATCGTCCAGGTAAAGCGATGCCCGGCACGATTATTACTTGAATGAGTGACCGCCTGGGAATGCCGTGTCTTACCCTAAGCAAGGAAGGTGATAGAGGAGCTCGTCCTCATCCGAGGAGGCACCACACAGGAAAAATACTATCGTATATTGAATTAGATACCAACTCACTCAATGGACTCACTTTATTCCGTATTGCACAATACAACTTTGGTTTGTTTTAATGATTAGTTTATCATTGTTAACCAATAGGTTATAAGATTGCTTGAAATATAAGGTTTTATTGGTTTTGAATAGGTCGCTTAAATATAACAATTATTTGATACAGCAATACCCTATTCCAAATTCAATACAAAATATCATTGGTTTCAGTAAACGATTAATTGTAAGAATATACATCGTATGTATAGAAGTAATTACATTTTTTTTTCTAAATTTCCATTGAAAGTTGTTTATGACAGCCACATTATTATTAAAGAAAGCAAATAAATTCAAGTAATAAACTAATGTAACCCCTTGAAGGAAAGTGTTAATTTGCTTTCCTTCTGCTAACCTTAACCCAGATGGAAATATGGAAAACAATTTTCCATTTTATTATTGATTTCCATTGCTTACATAAGAAAATCGAGCTTAATGGGGTCTTGATTACTATTTGCCAGCTAATTTTTATAAATTATATAGGCGTTGTAATCTAATGATTAATCGTGTTTTTATTTTGTAATATGGAGTCCAATTTTACCATCAACCCAGATAATGATCGGGGAGGTATTATTAGATATACTTTAATTTATAGCTACTGTTTTTTATTTGCTTTGGATTATTTTTTTTATACACTGCTCAAAAAAATTAGAGGAACACTTCTTTGTATCTCTATAACTTTTATTGTGGAAATGATATACATATGAAACATTTAAATTTCTAAAGCCACATATGTTATCCTATTAAATAAATGAACTTAAGAATTAAGAATGCAATAATTATTAAGATATGATTAGGAATTTAAAAAAAATACAAAAATCAAAGTGGCGATAGATGCATTTTCTTTGCAAAACATTTGTGGAATTCCCTTCGTATGAGAATCAGTATCTCGTGTGTCCTCCACCAGCACGAATAACTTCATGACACCTCCTTGGCATGCTTCTTATAATTTTTCGAATATTTTCTTGGGGTATACTTTCCCATTCTTCTATTAAGGCTTCTTCTAGGTGCAGGAGAGTTTGGAATGCATTTGGACGCTTCCGAATGCGTCTGTCCAACAAATCCCAAACGTGTTCGATAGGATTTAAATCGGGACTAATCGCAGGCCAATCCATGATTTGAATACCTCGTTCATGTAGGAAGTTTATGGCAATGGCTGCTGTATGTGCTTTCGAATTATCTTGCATCAGTATGAAATTTGGACCTACACCGTAAGCTACGGGTACAACATGTTCTTCTAGCACATTAGCGATGTAACGTTGAGCGTTTAGACTTTCATGAATTACCACAAGGTCGATTTTTCCTTCAAGACTTATCCCTCCCCAAACCATTATCGACCCGCCACCAAACCTTTGCACTTCTCTTACTGCAGCAGCAGAATACCGTTCGCCGGGACGTCTGTAAACACGTGCTCGACCATCACAACGTGTAAGACGAAATCTTGACTCGTCGGTGAAGAGTACTTGTGTCCAATGTCGAAGTTGCCAATTAATATGCTCACGAGCAAAATTTAAACGGCATATTTTGTGACGCCTTGTCAAAATGGGTTTTCGCACGGGTCTTCTGGGTCTCAAGTTAGCTTCTTTTAATCGATTTCTAACAGTCTGGTCGGAAATATCTAGTCCATGAGTCACCCTAAAAGCACTTTGAAGATCATTTGCTGTTAGTATACGATTACGCAATGATGAAAGAACTAAATATCGATCTTGATTTTGGGTGGTTTTCCTCTTACGACCTTGCCCGATGCGTCTTTTGTACTGACCAGTTTGCCTAAAACGATCCCACACACGTTTTATAACAGAAGGACTGCGATTAAACATTCTTGCAACTTGCCGGATACGGAACCCATTTTCAATCAAAGAAACAGCACGAGCAACTTCAACTTCACTAAGATGCCGCATTTTATTTTTCGTGATGTCTAATTGACTTTTGCAACAATATGTTGCTGTTACCATGCCTACTAAATCTCGAAACTAAGCATAGGTCACTTTATCGCCACTTTGATTTTTGTATTTTTTTTAAATTTCTAATCATATCTTAATAATTATTGCATTCTTAATTCTTAAGTTCATTTATTTAATAGGATAACATATGTGGCTTTAGAAATTTAAATGTTTCATATGTATATCATTTCCACAATAGAAGTTATAGAGATACAAAGAAGTGTTCCTCTAATTTTTTTGAGCAGTGTATTTGGATTTGTCTTTGTTCGTCTTTTGTGTGTCTTTCTATTAAAGTTGTTTAACAATTTAAAATTGTGTTTTTAGAGATTCGTTTTCGATCATATCGGTATATTTTGTTTCTAGCTGTAACCCCTAAAATAAATAATCTTTTAAACAGGGGCGGCTGGTGAAATTTTAAAGTTGTATATCTCTGTTGCTACTTACGGGACCCGTACCAAGTTCAGGGTTTTTAATAGTAGAAATATTTTGGTAAAGGTAAAATATTTTGAAATTCGGGAACAAAAGTTGCATTTTTGAGGAAAAAAATTATTAGGTTTAGGTATTTTATTTATTATTTTTTCTTAAAAAGTTTTACGTCATTTTGTCGAAAATTTTTAAATTGGAAGAGTTAAAAATGTGTTAGTAGAAAGTTAGTCATTTGATTTTTTTTAAACCTAAAATATAATCTTAAAAAATCAAATGACTATAACTTTCTAATAACACATTTTTTTTCAAATTTAAAAATTTTCGACAAAGTGATGCAAAATTTGCTAAGAAAAAATAATAAATAAAATTCAACTTTTGTTCCCGAATTACAAAATATTTTTACCTTTACCAAAATATTTTCTACTATTAAAAAACCTGAACATGGCACGGGTCCCGTAAGAAATTTGCTAAGAAAAAATAATAAATTAAATACCTAAACGTGTTCATTCAAAATTGAAAATCCAACTTTTTTCGCGTTACAAAATATTGTTTTTCTTTCCCAAAACATTCCAAGTAGGCTCACTTTAAAAAACCTGAATTTGGCATGGGTACTGTAAGTAGCAACAGAGATATACAACTTTTAAATTTCACTAGCCGCCACTGCTTTTAAAAATTGAGCTCTGTAAGTACAGCCCTAACTATTTGACCTACCAATAGCCTGGCACATTTTTTTTTTAAATTTAGTATTTTAAAGGAAGGAAGTCAACGTATGTTTAAAGTTTTCTCGACATTTTCCGATTTTTCCAACAAACTTAGATTGTTATCTATAAGTTTACTATAAAGCTATCTTAGTCCCATTTTATGAAAAGAAACATATTAACAGCACAAAAGGCATTATTCATATAAAAGTCATAACCGGGGCTCTTAAGCAGGGTTTCTTCCTAGATTTTTCATTATTAGTTCATAATCGACGAACATAAAACAATTTAAACAAATGTCTTTAAACATGAATGAAGGTACTTAAGTCAGGGGTACATGTAAATATGTAGAATGAGAATCAAGAGTTCTCCAAACCACCTTATATAATAAGAACTAAACAAATTGATGGTAAAAAAAGTTATTCTCCGGACCATACTCCGAGCGCTTGTTTTTAGGTATCAACCTTTCTCCTATATTTATAAAATTTTATTACGAGATAAATCTGGAAAGAGGTAGAGTGAAATACATTGAGTCCCATGAATTTCTTTTTAGAAAGGTAATGCTAAATTTTTATGTAGATTTTATCATATTGCTCTTTTAAGATTAGAATATTGATTAGCGTCTGTATTGCTTTAATCTTCTCAAAATACATTTTCTTAATTTTAAACAAGTAGCAGCAAATAAGAACAAAAGGCTATTTTTAATGAATCTTTTGATCATAATTACTTTTCCTTAGCTGTTTTCCTCCCGTCGCGAACAGTCCGTTACGCATAAAAAACTTACTGGAGTTTCATTTCTTTCCGATAAATCTAGCGGATATCAAACTAATTTATCTGAAATTAGGGTAACAGAACTTTGATTGGGGATTAGCAAACTTTACAATCTTAATTTTAGTCTTTAGCTTTTTACAACTTAAATTTAAGCCGTGGTATTAAAAAAGTTTATAGGATATTTTGATTTTATTAAATGGGTAAAATTCTTGGAAGCAAACAAAATAAATTTGACAAAAAATATTCTAATTTATCAGATAGCTTAAATTATCTTTTTAATTCTAAATACATACAGCATGTCCTACGGAGTACTTGCCATATTATGGGGAAGAAGAAGAATCCCCATGGAAAATATGTAAAAAGACCCATAGTATACAGTGTAGCGACAAAAACGTAAAATATGCCCACGAATAAAGTACCCTTGTTTAGCAAGATACAAAGAAAAGTTATTTTAAAGAAATATTTTTAATTATTATTTCTCTATGAATGCGAAATCACACCTACCTACGAAAAAAATTAAGAGGGTTAAAAAATTTGCAAAATTCAAACTTCAACACTGCCACCTCTCTTTTCGATGCATTTTATTGTTAACTGAGCAAATTTTGAAAGAGTTTTTCTCAAAACAACTTGAGGAATTACAAGAGCACATCGGGTTAATACCCTTTCCAAGCTATTGATATTTTCAAAATCGTGAGAATACTCGCTTTCTTTTAAATATCTATCCCCAAAGAAAGTAATCAAGTGGGTTCAGGTCCGGCGACCTTGTCGACCAATGATTTTTTGAAAATCTTCCTATATAGTGCCCCTGGAACATTTTCTGAAGAAACTGGTTAACAGCTCGGAAACGGTGGCATGGCGCTTCATCATGCTGACACAATAAATTATTTCTAATGTTAAGTGGAAGGCCATTAACAGAGCCAAACAGCTGATTTCTCAAAATTGAAGGTAAATATCCGACGTTATATTGCCTCGGAAGAAAAATGTGCCTATCAGCTGGTTACCTAACATACCGCACCACACATTTGTCTTAAAATAATACGAATTTCGACACTAGATAACAAATCTCGAATTAGCTGTACTCCACCAACGACAATTTTGGGAGCTTACTACTCAATTTGATGTAAAACATGCTTAAAAAAATGCTAATAGAACTATACTGCAAAGAATGTCAATGTATATGTCAAAGTCATTCTAAGCATACTTACCTGTATGAAAGATAATCGCTTTCTTGTACCTTAAGGTAGGTTTCAACAGGCAGTGGTTATTGGCGCCAATATCATGTCAGTTTCGTGGCGTCATTATTACTGGCGCCAGTACTAGTTTACCGTGAACGTCAAAATATCTACTGGCGTAGTAAAAAATGGCGTCAACTGAAATAGTCCAAACAGGTGTTGTACAAATTTTATCTTCACAGTTGCGAAAAATGTTATAAAAAAAGGAACGTAACCTGAGCAAACCTCAACAATTTTTCTGAGCGCCTTATCGCGTTTAGGATTTTCCCTCGGAAGTGGCGTCATGGCGTAGCATACCGTTGTAATTGTATCGTGATGGGGTGGAAAAATTACCATGCAAATCCCATGTCCCGAGTGAAAACAAAGCACTGTTTATAAATGCTATATAAATAATACACCTATATTAAATCCCTATAGACAACATCCTGAAGGATAATTTCGTTTAATTAAAATAAATTTCAACTATCTTTGTAAATTCACGACATATCAGTTCTACACTCTTCCTTTGGCTTTGCAGGAGTCATACACAATGTTTACCAAAGCCAAATAAGCTTTTTTTGACAATATTTATCAATATTCGACTAAAATATCTGAAAAACCGTTAGCTCTTCCCCCAAAAAGAAGTACCTTTACCTTATCGATCTCCTCTTTGACCTGGGGGATAAGCTACCTCCTATTAAATTAAATATTAATAATTTAACTAATGTCACATCCTAAACTACAAGGATTAGTGTCAAGAAATTCAACAAGTTGTGGTACACATTTCTAAATACATAAATATATAACAAAATTATTCAAATAAATTCTAGGGGTTGTAAGTGCAGTGGGTAAAATAAAATTCAAAATATTTTGCACAATCCAGGTAACAAGCCCTTCAAACTAATGAGCTCTTTAAGCAGAGTAGTACATTATTTTGTAATAATTTAGCTCCAATTTGACACCTGTACGATGCTTTAACAGCCTATCTGTATTGTACAGGGTCTTCCAACGAGGACTGAACAGGGGCTCATTTTTGAGCTTCCTTGTATTTAAAGAAAAATCTAAAATAGCCAATCGATGTACTTTTTCCTGCAGAATTCAAAAATGAAACCAAAAATTTATTTGAACCAGAAACAAAAGAGTTACGCTATGGATAAGGTGTTTTTTAAATGGAACATAGCTTTTTTTATACGATTTTCGGAACGAGTGATTTTTTTTATGTCCGTTCTGATTAAAATATTGTTACAGCTATTTTTATTAAATTTTAATGTTTTATCCAGTATAATTTAACTTCAACCTGTTTGAAACATACACTAGGTAATAAAGGTAAAATCACCTTGAAATCCTTCAAAGTCAAAAAATTTGACAAATTTACTATAATATTACCTTGCTTCTCTTGCATTTTCTTGGCATTTGTAGAACAAGATAACAATCTGCAATCTCTCATCTAATGAATATTTCATTTCGGCAATATTATAGTAAATTTGTCAAATTTTTTGACTTTGAAGGATTTCAAGGTGATTTTACCTTTATTACCTAGTGTATGTTTCAAACAGGTTGAAGTTAAATTATACTGGATAAAACATTAAAATTTAATAAAAATAGCTGTCACAATATTAAATATTTTAATCAGAACGGACATAAAAAAAATCACTCGTTCCGAAAATCGTATAAAAAAAGCTATGTTCCATTTAAAAAACACCTTATCCATAGCGTAACTCTTTTGTTTCTGGTTCAAATAAATTTTTGGTTTCATTTTTGAATTCTGCAGGAAAAAGTACATCGATTGGCTATTTTAGATTTTTCTTTAAATACAAGGAAGCTCAAAAATGAGCCCCTGTTCAGTCCTCGTTGGAAGACCCTGTACAAAGTACCCACTTTAAAAATCTGAAAAATCACAATGATAACTGTGATAAAATAAAGACAAATAAATAGGCAGATTTATTAACAAGTTTATTTTATAAACAAAGAAGCACAATACAAAAAAAATTAATTGCTAGATTTTGTTGTTTTTTTATCACAAAAGTTCTGCAAAAATGTTTTAAAAATAAATGTATCATGACATTTTTTGATAATTTTCTATATATGTATAAATATTGCTTTACATTGTGCAAAATCAAATGAATTTTATATAAACGCTATTTAAAGTTTAAAGAAATATAACATGTCGCCCGATAATGTTGTTACAGTTCCACTAAATGTTCTTTAACTTTAAAATATCCAAATTAGCTGCCGACTGCTTGAAGGGTAATTTCATTAATCTGCAAAGACCAAGTAACAGTTAGATTGTTCCGTTTTATGTAATTTTCTGTTATTTCTATAAGTTATTTTTATAAAATAAGAAGGTTACATTAATTGACAGAATTTGTAACTTGGTGACGTGACAAAACCATACTAACGCTGTTACACAATAAGCCTACTAAGGATATCTGCAAATTTTATGTGGGTAAAAAAATTGCATTAGATGGAGCTTAAAATTTATTTCTGAAATGATATGACAAGCTTGTTGATTTTTACCATTTTCTAAATTGTATTGTGTAAAGAAACCCAAATTTGGTGAGCGCCAACTTCATGTTTTTAGTGAAAAAGGGGTTCGGGAATGTTTTTAAAAGTCTTTTAATTCTTCGTAAAGTAGATTGATCGATTTCAAGAAATTTAGTTATTGTTACTTAGTGGCCATTTATTATTGCTACGAGGCAATATCGTGGTTGATGAAATACCGTTTACAAACAAAATTACAGACAAAATTTATTGGAAAAAATTGTAAGGAAAGAGCTTGCACATTGTTGTTTCTATCTATAACATATTCTTTAAAATATTTTTGCGTCTTGTATACTTACATTAACATGTGCAGGAGTAGACAAGGCATAAATAACAGCATCAGCTAAATCGTCTCCATATAGAGGCGGGAATGGCAGGCCACTTTTATATCCCGCAGTTTCGTGGAACTCTGTTTTAACATATCCTGGGCTTATGTTCTAAAAATAATAAAACAAATTATCTGGGGTCTTCGGTGCCCGAGTTGGTACTGCGCTAACTTTGTTAACGAGCGATCGTCGGTTCGAATCCGCCTTCGATCATGAATATTCTGTGGTTGTCAGTGTGAATGCGGTGTGTACTGCGTTTGTAGATGGAAGAGTGCAAACATCAAAACGGTCCTATTTTCGTCCGTAAGAGGCCGGGTAAGAGTTATTTAACTATGTCAGCAACAGGCGTATGTCTCAAGAAACTAATATAAAAAATATTAAATATTGTGCAAACTGTTATTTATTAGCATTTGAAAAACTTTCTTACTTTCGACGTAGGTTTATGATACAGAGTATCATTTAAACAAATTCACGTTGGTCTGTGGGATCTTTTAAACTATTTAGGCATATGTACTATCCCATGGATTTATTAAATGAAAGGATACGGGATGATGTAACATTCTTTGAAGTCAAAACAAACCATTCTAAGCGACACTGTAAACACAATTTGTAAACATTGGCCACATCTTATTTTACCTTGTATTTGTGTACAAAAAATACGTTAGAAGCATTACAAGATTTGCTAAAAGTAATAGAAGCAATACATTACTTTATTTTTCTGCTAAATAATAATAAATTTATGTTAAAAAGGTTTTATTTTTTATAGGTTATGTTATTCCTAGAGGTGTTTATTTAAAGTCGCTCCGAGTCATTTATAAATCTATACGTCGCACTTTTTCTTTTCTAGTTCATTAGACAAAGACGTACGTGTAACCGAGTGTTCAGACCGAGGTTCAGCCGTTTTCCTAAACAACCATCACAGACAGCAACACTTCTGAGCTCCAACACTCCAATGCTATTTTATCTCTTTCTACTACCATTCTTGATTCAATTACGTAGTAATTCGTAGTCTTGTCTATGTTCGTAGTTCATAAACTGCTCTCCCAAGAGAATAACAAACACCAAAATATAAGGCTTGACCTTCGATACGCTCACAGTATATGGATATCGAATCCTTTTATATAATAGATCCATGTACTATCCTGACTTTCTTTTAGAGTTTACGACTAGTTCCATTTTTTATCTCGTGATGATATATCGTAGGAATGTAATGTTTTGTTAAAGTACTTACGGTAATTTTGATTTGCAACTTCTCCCTGTTGATTTCAAGTCTCAAAGTTTCAGCCAATGCAGTAACAGCGTGTTTAGTTCCTGCATAAACATTGACTTTCGGTATGTCTACCACTCTATGACCAGCGATACTGTTAATATGAATAATGTGACCTTGTGTGCCGTTGGCCTTCATGTTGTGGATCGCTTCCCTTGTAGCAATGCAAAGGCCCATAACATTAGTATCTAAAAGTGAAAAGAGAGCGATTGCCAATGTCTTCCTAATATGGCAAACTAAGTTGGCAACATTAACTTTCATTGTATATTAATAATTATATTCACAACGTTTTTATGTCAAATATTTGACAAGAAATGCAAGGTTATACAATATTGTTACTGCCTGTCACATTTGAATGTTTTTCCATACTTATTTGTCATATATTAAAAACATAAACGATACACTTACAACGGTATGCTACGTTATGACGTCACTTCGAGGGAAAATCCTAAATTGACTAGACGCTTGAACCCCTTGTACATAAGTGCAGGTCAGTTTATTGTTGGGTAGTGTGTTGAGTTGACGTTTAATAAAATATTATTACAGGTCATTTTATTGTCGCGTAGCGTGTTCAGTTGACGTTTATTACAATATTATTGTCATATTTCATTTGCTCAGGTAAGCGCTTAGTCAATTTAAGATTTTCTCCCGAAGTGACGTCATAACGTAGCATACCGTTGTAAGTGTATCGTGCTAGGTACATTGTTATAGATCAGGTAATAAAACGAATTTAACTCAATCACTGAAGTGTTACCAATGAGCAAAATAGTAATCAAACGAATAATAATTATTAAGCATTTTTTACAGAAAAAAAAACTTTAAGTAGTTTTCTTTTTACCGAAAGTTGTTCTCCAGTCTTGTATATCTCCATCTATTAAGTCTGTTAACTTCCTCAATCCCGCGTTGTTTATTAAAATAGAGATATTTCCCAGTTTGCTAATAATTTCTTTAAATGTAGAAATAATCTCTCCGTCTTTGGTCATGTCACATTTGAAAGCATACAGCTTTCCTTTTTCTTCACTTAATTTTTTGGCTAATTCTTCTACACGTTCAACTCTTCTTGCCAAGCCAGCTACCTACAAAATATAGTACAATAAACACGTAGGTTTATTATCATAAGTATAGTTAAACAAAACTCTTCTTGGGGTTTTCTTTATGTGTATGTTTGTGTGTTCTATATGCATAATTACGAATATTCCATTTGATTAACATAGTTTCTGCTAGCACCACAAAATCGTAAAAAGGGGAACTATAAAAATGCAAAAATTTCGACATCTTTAAATATGACGAACTTGGTCAGTTTTTGGTGAGTGGGACCGCAAACGATTCCACACTGAATTGAATTAATTATGACGTCACCCGACACAAGCCCAAAAAGCACGTTCAAACTATAATTTTTGGAAGCGGATATTCTGCGTCATAAAATTTTAAAAAATACGATGCGCCCAATATTAATTGTGTTGCAAAGTAAATTATTTACTTTACTTCCCATAAAGGTATACAATAGTACCTAAAGATCATTTCATAATTTATTATCTGCTATTCATATTATATAATATTTTGATATGATGTGAATCGGTGTTTAGTCGTTTAAGCAAACACACTAACAAAATATCATAAATTGTCAAAATTCGCATTTCTACTTTCGGTCTTATAACAAGAATAACAAAATAAAAAAATAATTTGACATAAACGGCCAGATTCTAAAACGATAGTCCGGTCTAATTTGACAACCAAAAGTTTTGATCTGGCATGTGTATCTAATAATAAGACAACTAAGTTTTATACCATTTGTTTCTGAGATTCTTCATAAATTTATAAAGAAAAGGGCAATAGAACTAAATCATTCTAACGACCTATTTCCAGATAAAAATCATTTGGAGTAAAGTCGCTGAAATATCCCTAATTTAGAAGTTTTTAATGACGACTTATTTACAATGACAGGACAAAAACCTGTCAAAACCTAACTGATTAACTAGAAGATCTTAATTTAAACCGGTAGTACATATTAAAGCTTCTTACTGAATCTGAACGTTATAGTTTTTGAACCGACTAGCGATTTAGTAACCTACTTACAATAACGCCATGTTTTACTAATGCTTCTGCAATTGCAGCTCCGATGCCAGCAGATGCACCAGTTACTACAGCTACTTTTCCAACAAATCTGGTTATAGAAAGCACCATGTTGATGTTTTTCTAATAGTATATTAAATATAACACAAACACAAATAAATATTATTCTTATTCGTCGAACTGTTCTGACTGAATTTCGTAATTGAAATACAAATCTATTTATATCCCGTAAGTGCTTACTGATTATTTAAACATGGATGATAATGATAATGCGAGGTTGGCTGAATAAATTGTATACTGGGGTCAAAATTCTACCGAAAAAACTTTTGCAGCAGAGCATTTATACTTTTTTTTTTTTCGTTTTAGTGCATTTAAATATAAGAAACGCTTGTTTTTGAAAAGTGCTTTTACATAAAATCAAGTTTTAAAGTTTTTAGTTACGTCTTAACCTATGCATTTCTGATAATGCATCATTATTACAAGACATTTCACCTGCTACCTTTGAGCTACCTAACCATCCGCTAGCTATCCGCTTTCTTGTGGCATCCGCCATATTGGGTTTAAAATGACATCACATAGCTTATCGTATTCTACTCATCAAACGTGGACGGTGGTAGAGGAATTTTTCCTCGGCTGAGGTGGTACCACCCCGCACACATCCTCTTAAAGCTCAGGTGAAATCCCGGATATTTCCAGCTCTGAATGTGTGAGTCGGATTTCCTAGTACACCCACGGTTCATTGTACTTAGGCTTCGGTCTTCGTGGGCTGTCAGAAGATAAAAAAAATATTTCATTTGGCACCCATATCAAGGTGATTGTGAAAAAAGGTAATCCGCCATCTTTGGGCGTCCGCCATATTGGGTTTAGAATAACGTCACATAGCTTAACGTATTCTACTGGTCAAACTATTTAATTTAATACCCATATCAAGGGAATTGTGAAGAAAAAGGTAATCCGCCATCTTGTGGCGTCAGCCATATTGGATTTAAAATGACGCCACATAGCTTATCGTATTATACTCGTCAAACCCTTTCATTTGATCCCCATGTCAAGGGGGTTGTGAAGAAAAGGGTAATCCGCCATCTTGTGGCGTCCGCCATCTTGGGTTTAGAATGACATCACATACCTTATCGCACACCATTCACATGAATGGCCAAGCAATGCCAGATTTTTTGCGTGATAGGGAGCAGGCGTTGAAATGATCAAGGTTCTTGGCACCCCAGTCTAAGATTAATTGAAGGGAATAGGAAGAGATAGGCGTATAGATCTGCGTCTATTATCTAGATCTTGATTTGAGACTTGTCTGGAAAAGTGAATATTGGAATGAAGAGTAATATCGTCAGCATAACTATGAATGGGGTTGATAGTTGAAGAGAGCAGGTCACTAATGTGAAGAAGAAATAGGGTGGGGGCCAGGACTGAACCTTGGGGGACGCCAGCATTGATAGGATTAAAATTAGATGAGTGACCGTCAACCACAACAGCTATTTGCTGATTAGAGAGCAAGTTACCGATCAAGGTACAGGGTCTTCCAACGAGGACTGAACAGGGGCTCATTTTTGAGCTTCCTTGTATTTAAAGAAAAATCTAAAATAGCCAATCGATGTACTTTTTCCTGCAGAATTCAAAAATGAAACCAAAAATTTATTTGAACCAGAAACAAAAGAGTTACGCTATGGATAAGGTGTTTTTTAAATGGAACATAGCTTTTTTTATACGATTTTCGGAACGAGTGATTTTTTTTATGTCCGTTCTGATTAAAATATTTAATATTGTGACAGCTATTTTTATTAAATTTTAATGTTTTATCCAGTATAATTTAACTACAACCTGTTTGAAACATACACTAGGTAATAAAGGTAAAATTACCTTGAAATCCTTCAAAGTCAAAAAGTTTGACAAATTTACTATAATATTGCCGAAATGAAATATTCATTAGATGAGAGATTGCAGATTGTAACACGATAACAATCTGCAATCTCTCATCTAATGAATATTTCATTTCGGCAATATTATAGTAAATTTGTCAAATTTTTTGACTTTGAAGGATTTCAAGGTGATTTTACCTTTATTACCTAGTGTATGTTTCAAACAGGTTGAAGTTAAATTATACTGGATAAAACATTAAAATTTAATAAAAATAGCTGTCACAATATTAAATATTTTAATCAGAACGGACATAAAAAAAATCACTCGTTCCGAAAATCGTATAAAAAAAACTATGTTCCATTTAAAAAACACCTTATCCATAGCGTAACTCTTTTGTTTCTGGTTCAAATAAATTTTTGGTTTCATTTTTGAATTCTGCAGGAAAAAGTACATCGATTGGCTATTTTAGATTTTTCTTTAAATACAAGGAAGCTCAAAAATGAGCCCCTGTTCAGTCCTCGTTGGAAGACCCTGTACATAGTTTGGTAGTAAGACCGTAAGAAGGTAGTTTGTTAATGCCACACTTGGTCAAATGCCTTGGAAATATCAAGAGCAACAATATGAGATTCGCCAGGAATTCGAGAGACTTGTTTCAGTTATATGTGACAAAGCTAAGGAGATCAGCTATGGATCTTTGGTGACGAAATCCGTACTGTATGTCATGGATGATTTTATGATTTTCGTAAATATTTTAGAATTTGTAAGTTGATCGCTTTCTCCATAACTTTGCTGATTTAGCGTATGTCAACCAAATTCTCAATATTAACTTTTAAAAACATATTTTTTTGATAATAGTGTGGTATTTATGGTATTTACAGGGGCGGCTGGTATAAATGGGCTGCAGTACCACCAAAATTTTCAAGCCACTTGACTAATTTTCGGCCGAGAATGGTATAATAGGCCAGCGCTCGTCAACACAAGGCGTCGCCGGGCACCGACGTACGGTTGACCAAATAAAGTTAATAAAATTTTTTCGCGACGTTACGAGTGCCGAACTGAACTGCTTTTATTCGTGCACAGCACTTTTCAACTTGGTGAATACAGGGCAGAAATCCAAAAATCAGCTCCACCGAAGGGGTGTTGATAAAATTTAATACTGGCAATTCTGCTAGTCATTTGGCTGCATTCCTGACAGTCCTTACTGATAAATTCGCGCGCGTTTTATAGCAGAAGGGACAATTATTTGCCGTTATCGTTGTTGTTATTATTGTTAGCTGTCGTTTGTGAATTTTGTAGACTGTAGACTTTGAAATATGGATATTGTGTATAATTTAGTGAACGTTAAAAGATTTTTTAATTTCACATGCGGAAATACTTGACTT
Organism: Philopedon plagiatum; assembly: GCA_963971165.1. NCBI lineage: Eukaryota > Metazoa > Arthropoda > Insecta > Coleoptera > Curculionidae > Philopedon > Philopedon plagiatum. The sequence goes on from OZ020197.1 coordinate 16,411,644, forward strand.
AAAAAATACATGCAGGCCAGATATTAATATTGAGACAGCTGGTGTTAGCAGAGGGAAACCTTGTACTTTAAGAGAGATATTTGTTCACGAAATGATTGGATTTGCGGATGCAACAAAAAAAATACCCTATTTTGCTTTCAGTGTACTTTTCGAAGGCGATAAAACGAAATTACACGCTATTTATTTCGGTAATTTAATTTTTTTGCAGAACACCTATAATACTTCCCCACGAGCCGCCACTGGGTGTTTATTTAATCACTTTTTCTTAAATGTTATTGCGATGTTGTCGAACCAAAATTTCTTTAAAGAGGATAAATTAACCAGCAAACTTAGTAATACAGCTCTGACAGGCATGCATATTCCTCAAATTTAACTTCATAGAAAAGCAAATTTATTGGAAAGTTTATATAAACAAAACAACAAAATACAAAAAAAACTTGTTAAATTGTTAAATTTTATTGTCCTGGCACAAAGGCAATTTAAAATATCTCCTATTATTAGTATATCGTGGGTACTGGGTACTGCATATTTTCTGCTACCCTTATTAACAATATAATATCAAATTTTGCATTGCATTATTTATGAACAACTGAATTTTGTGAAAAATATAATATAAGTTTTAAATAAAAGCTTTTTTGGGTTCTGAAAATGTCATATTGCCTCAAAATTTTGTTATAGCTGCATAAACCATTTTCCATTTTTAAAATCTTCAAATTAGCTGCCGACTGCTTGAAGAGTAACTTCATTAATCTGCAAAGAAAAAGTAGTTGTTAGAATGCTCTATTTTATGTAATTTTCTGTCATTTTTATAAATTACTAGCTTTTACCCTCGCGTATATGTTATGTATTATTGAACACTGACATTTGTGACGTACTCCGTATCTTATGAATAATATTGACGGTACTTGGTCATATTTGTTCACGACATAAACTGCAAAGTAACCTTTATGGATTTAACAGAGTTTCTTCATCAAGTTCAAGTTCATTTTCACGAGATGCAAAGAACCTTCGAGTTTTTCTTTCTGATCAGTTCTAACAAAGTTGAGAATTTACATCAAACGCGTACATGGTTCCGGGCAGTTCTAGAATAAGTTTGGAACAATCCGATTTTTAGAACTCGAACAAACCTTGTATATTATTTAATATTTGGGTGAAGCTTAAAACCTTTTTAAGATGATATAAAAATGTGTTGGTAGTTTTTTACCTTTTTTAAAATTAATTAAGCAAAGAAATAGAAAGAAAAGATTTTTTTTAGTAAAAAAGGGGCCTGGAAGCACATCATCTTGAAAGCCTTTTAATTGTCTGTAGAATAGATTGCTCGAATGTCGTGGTTGGTCAAATATCGTTTACAAGATTTATTGGAAACAACTGTAATGAAAGAGCTTGCACATTATTGTTTGTAACTTAACATATTCTTAGATAATATTTAATGTTTTTGCGTCTTGTATACTTACATTGACATGTGCAGGAGTAGACAAGGCATAAATAACAGCATCCGCCAAATCTTCTCCATACAGAGGCGCGATTGGCAGGTCAGCTTTATATCCGGCAGTCTTATGAAACTCTGTTCTAACATATCCTGGGCTTATGTTCTAAAAACAATAAAACAAATTATGTCATCAAAACTAAGCTTGAGGGTACCCGGTGCCCTAGTTGGTACGTTGGTACGGCGTTAACTTTGCAATCATCGATTTGAATCCGACCATGGATATTCTGTGATATAAGTGTGAATGCGGTGAATAGTGCGTGCGAAGAAGGAAGAGTGCAAACGTCACCGGTAAGAGTCCGGGTAAGAGCTATTTAACTATGTTTGCAACACGCGGATATCTCAAGAAACTAATATGAAAAATATTAAATGTGTGCAAACTGTTATTAGCATTCGAAAAACTATCAAAAATATTCAATTTTCTTTCTTAATATTTAGTTTACTACGTAGGTTTATGGCAGAAAATACCACTTAAGCTAATTCACATTGGTCTGTGGGATCCTTTAACTTACTTAGGCACACTATACTGACGTTCTATTAAAGGTTACTACTAGTTCTTTTTTATCACGTGATGGTATATCGTAGGAATATAATCTTTTGTTAAAGTACTTACGGAAATTTTAATTTTCAACTTCTCTCTGTTTATATCAAGTCTCAGAGTTTCAGCCAATGCCCTAACAGCGTATTTACTTCCTGAATATACATTAACTTTAGGCATGTCTGCCACTTTATGACCAGCAAGACTGTTAATATGAATAATGTGACCTTGCGTGCCGTTGGCTTTCATATTGTGGATCGCTTCCCTGGTAGCAATGCAAAGGCCCATTACATTAGTATCTGAAAGTGAGAGAGGGCGATTAAGTACTTCAATTAAAATGCTTACTTTTAAAATTCGAAATAAATATCATAATAAAATTGGCTTGTTCTTTTATACGGCGGAATTTGTTCTATTCTTCAGAAATTTTAATTTGTCAATACTGCAATAAAAGTCAAAATAATTATTTACAACAATGCAATGCAAAAAATTCTTTGCTAGGACATAGTCTAACAAGCCCCAATCAGTACATCTAAAAAAAATCCGAAAGACTCCAAAAGAACAATTTCTTTAGAAATATGCGATATGATTTTGTCCGAAATCCGATGTCGTTTTAATTTTACAGAACATTTAATTGTCACACATTTGCTTAATACAAATAATTTTGCTGATTTTAAGAAAGGCTCTCCTGAAGACATTTTAAAACATATTAGAAATAATTACGAGATGATAAACGTTTCCAAGCTTCAATCAGAATGGCATGTTTTATTTAGTCGTGAAGATTTTTACAATAGTACTGGAGCTGTAGCCATTTTACAGCTCTTGTTAGAAATGAATCTTAGTGAAACGTTTTCGGAAAGCGATAAATTATTAGAGATTTTATATTTTATATGTTTGATTGTCCTCTTATTAGACTTTTAATATATGTAGAGTAGGTCCAGTTTACTTTTTTTCCATAAAAACATGGCCAAGTCAGAATATTGCAAATTCAGTTGGCAACATTACCTACCCTCTTTGGTGTAGTAATTATATTAACAACGTTTCTACGTCAAATATTTGCTACTCTCTGTCACATCTGAACGTTTACCCATCCTTATTTGCCATTTATTAAAAACATGAGATACCTGCATTGTTGTAGATTAGGTAATAAAACGAATTTAAGTGAATCAACTGAAGAGTTGCCAATGAGCAAAATTGCAACCAAACGAACAAAAATCAAGCATTTTCTTTACAGAAAAAAAAAACTTTATGTAGTGTGCCTTTTTACCAAAAGTTGTTCTCCAATCTTGTATATCTCCATCTATTAAGTCTGTTAACTTCCTCAATCCCGCGTTGTTTATTAAAATAGAGATATTTCCCACTTTGCTAATAATTTCTTTAAATGTAGAAATAATCTCTTCGTCTTTGGTCAGGTCACATTTAAAAGCATGCAACTTTCCTTTTTCTGCACTTAATTTTTTTGCTAATTCTTCTACACGTTCAACTCTTCTTGCCAAGCCAGCTACCTGCAATATATAGTACGTTAAATACGGTGGTTCATTATGATAAGTATAGATAGACAAAAGTTTGTATTATATGGATATTATTAAATATTAGGCGCTCTCCATTAATTGTGTTACGAAGTATATAATGTTTTGTGTTGGTTCCCATGGAAGTGTACAATATTAAAGCGCATTTCTTTATTTATTATCTCCATTTTATATTATTTATATATTCATGGTAACCTATTAAAGACAAACAAATTTGTCTAATTATTGTTTCTCCGTTTTTGACGAACCGGTGCTTGGTAAAGGCTTTTTCAAATTGTTGCATCCTCGGTTACATTTTAGTCAGTCTATTTTGACAAATTACGTTAAATGTCACAAATTTTGGAAACACTTTTATAATAGGCAATATGTATCCATTTTTTTGGACAAAATTGGAGAAAAAAAGTTGCTAAGCAATTTTTCGTGCAGGCAAAAATCGAATATATTACTGACAGAGTTGTCAAACAATTTTTTTTGCTGGAAATCAATTTTGACATAAAAATTCTGGCTTCTGATTGGTCGGAATTAAGACAGGGAAAATAGTCGAAGAAAAACGAATCAATATGACATTTAGGACAATTTTTGCAATAAAATTAACAAGCATAAACACAGATGACGGTATATATTTCCAAATACATTGTTAAAAATTTTTTTATGTATTAAAAAATTTACAAAAATAGCAATTTTTGGAAGTCTGAAGTTTTTGATAGGGGCCGAAGGGTAGGAGGGACACGAAAAGCTGTAGGAAATTTATGGTGATATTTTGGACTGAAAACCTCCAATAGGGGCTAGTTCAATCGAACAGAATCCGTATAAATATCTGTAGAAGAGAGATAAATCTCCCATAGCGCGGCAGTGAGCGCAAGTTTATAAGAATTTGGTAATTGGTGATGGGTGATGAGTAATGGTGAGTCGAATGCGTCCCTTTCGGACAGAATTATTCTGTATGGCTTGGCCATTCATGTGGTTTGGGATGATTGACAAACGTGAGTTATATGACTGAAGTACTGTAACATTAGTAAAGATTGGCTGTTCCCTTGCACAATAGTTACCCTGTCCTTGTGTCCATAAATAGAATTACGAATACTTTGGTCCTTACCAGAAATTAAAATCTAGAAACCGACAATTACCACGCATGCATTCTATGTATAACACAATATCCGAAATTAGAAATATGGACTGACTACTTTTCACATGTAGGTAATGTAAAGCAATATTGCACAACTAAACGCAGATTACCGATTTACTAAAACTTCAGTTTAAAAGTGTCTAATTCAAAAATTCAAAAATTCAAAAAACCAAACCTATATTTTCTTTCAGTATATAAAAATGATTTTTAGTAAATATTGACTTAAAATGCATTCGGTTAAGTTAAAAATGGTATAGTTACGGAATCTACAAGTCGTTCAAATACTTTCTACAATATTTGCATATGATGTGAATCGGTCTTTGGTCGTTTGGGTAAAAATACTAACAAATCAACACAGATTGCCAGATTTGTATTTCTACTTGCAATTTTATAATAAGAATAACGGAATAAAAACATAATTGGGAATTTATAGTTTTTGGACCAGCTAGCGATTGAGTACTTACAATAACGCCATGTTTTACTAATGCTTCTGCAACTGCAGCTCCGATACCAGCAGACACACCAGTTACTACAGCTACCTTTCCAACAAATCGGTCCATAGAGAGTACCATGTTTATTTTTTTCTAATAGTGTAATATATAAATATAAAATTAAACACAAATAAAATTATTATTCTTCTTCCAAGTTCTGACTGAATTTTGCAATCGAAATACAAAACTATTTATATTACGCTTAAAGTGCTTACTGATATACTGATTCTTATTTGGAACGTCATATATGTAGAAAATGTAGATGATATAATTATACGAGGTTGACTAAATAAATTATCTTATACTGTGATCAAAATTCTACCGACAAAATTTTACAGGTATTAATTCTTTGGTTAAAAATAAGAAAAAAATACTGTTGCTATTGGTCCTAAACTGTTTGGTTTACGAGAATAGGAAAAGAAAATTTTAATTTCATTTTGGTTTTTCCTAATTATTGTAAAAGTAATTGATTTAACTTTTGTGCAGCATTTTAAGCAACAGCAATTTTAAAACAATACAAATTATAGGCCCCGATCGACACCGACTGCCTAAACGCGGGAAACCTGCTTTTATTGTGTTTCGACACCAAGTGTTAACAAACCAGCTCTTACTGTGTTTTTGATAGTGAGTGTCGAAACATTTACTTTCAACTTCATTCTTACATCTATCTGTTTACAATAATCTAAGTATTCTAGGTATAATGTTTACAAAAAAAGTAAAATTCACCAGGAAAAAGCCACCAGAACTGGTTGGGGCAGTTGTTAACCCTTGGGAAGAATTGTATAACGCAAATTGCTGGCCACTGCTCTATCCGAGGAGATCTTTTAGAGCCATGTTATATGATGTCCGTCAGGGAAGAAAGCTATTATTAATACTAATATTTACAACTCTTAATTACTGGAAACATTGCTAAAACACCAGTTTCAAACTAAAAAACCAGTTAAAACATCTGCTTTTACTGTGTATTCGACACTTATACCTTGTCTCGCTACAAGTTAACCATCTTTTTGATGGAAATGTGATTAATGGGCTTTGCCCGATGAATTTACAAACTCGCCCAAATCCAGTTTAAATACGTTTTTCTCGAAAACGGTTACTTGTAGCGAGATTGAAAAAGTGAGTCGTTTCTTTAAGTCAAAAACGTAGACGAAAAAACATTTTTGTAAAGAGTAATGTACAATGAAAAGCAAGAAATTTGGGACGTCTTAAAGGAGCGCTAGAAGCCTTATGTGGCGCCCTCTACAAAATACAGCTAATTTATAGATGTATTCCAATTTTTAACATGCCAAAAGAAAACTCGTGTACCAAATCTCGTGAAAATATTTGACATTTCTCAAAAAATACTAAAAATAATTAAAATTTAAAATTTCTTCTTTCACTTCCAGTATCTCGGTTATTATCAAATTCTGTTCAAAAGTAAATTCGCTTAAATCAAGCAATCTTGACGTAAAGAAGCTACTGTTAAAGTATGCGTTGATCCGTAATGTGACCCTTATTGATATACCACAGAAATTTTCAGGTCGATAAAATTACAACAGTTTGGTCAGCAATTTTATCAAATAAAAGTATATCAGTCTTAGGCCATACTAACTATGGATCCTACTAGGACAACACACAATATCTCTGTAAAATGTTTTTACACAGTTTTCACCAGAAAAATATTTTCTGAAGATGATTTCATGATTACGAAAACTCGCGTCGAGGGCAGCAAATCTTATTTTGGTGTTGGGGAAAAAAATAAGCAGTGTCAGTTCACAAGATTCCATAATCTTAACATTTGCATCCCTAAGAACATGTACCTGTAATATATATATATATATATATATATATATATATATATATATATATATATATATATATATATATATATATATATATTATAGTAAATTTTTTGCTTGCCCCGGTATTAAATAAATAGTACAGTGTACACTGCACATACTGCTTGAACAAGGTCAAAACTTCAGTTTGTTTGTAGCACGGATCTACACATGCATACAAGTACATACATATCTATCTAAAGAAAATAGTACTACATATTTTAAGAGGGTTAATTAAAGTTATTACAACATAATATGTAATTCAAATAAATTACAATTGATATATCTTGTCAACAAATTTAAATTTAAATCATATCTTTTCTTCGAGAACATTTTATGGTGTTGTCATCATTATTTTTACGGACAACTTAATATTGTTTACAAACTCACAGGATGTTACGAAACTCCCCGACAAGATACTACAAGTAATTCTTCGGCCAAACATTTTCAAAAATGTTCCTAACATAGGCCCGAAATCGCTTTTTCCGATATACAGAGTGATAAAGTTTTAACTTCATTCTGGGATTTCTTGTTTATTTTGCACCCTTTAAACAAGTTTATTTCAGTTTTTTTACGAACAAAGCGTTTTGCACCTTTGTTATTAGAACCTCCTTTTCTTGTTTTTTGGCCAAGAATCACCCGTAAACTTTTATCGGCAGGGTTATTTTTTATAACTGATTTTTTAAACAGTACTCTTTTAAAAGAGTCATTAATTTACCAACGAATATATCTACCTCTTACAGTAATTGGTCCTAATCTATTAATACTAGTATTTCGAAATATTGCGTAACACTTCATCATAAATCAAAGCAAACGATATTCAAAATTCAAACCATAAATTAGGTAGTAAACATGTAGAAAATGTGTTTACCCTATCAGGGGTGGCAGTTGAACCACTTGAACTCCCAGATTTCTTAGTAGCTAAAGGAGTTTTAAATCGTATTTAAGAAAAGTAGCTTGTATGGAACACCTTAGAGAAAGTAGACACCTAAATATAAGACATGTTTTAGGATATGGTGGTCTTACGCAGCGAAGCAACGCACACCTATCCACAAATACATAGTAAATTTAATGCATTTTTTATTATGGCGCTGTAATTAGAAGTAAACTTCTATGATTTGTTAAATTAAATATACACGGCTTGTATTATTTTGTCTTAAAAATACAGAAAAATCTTAGAGATATAGACGGTTTGCCTCGACTAACTTTAACCTAAAGGTCCTCCCACTTCCATTTGTTTTTATATTGTGTTAAAGTGGTGTGGCCTAAGTAACTTAAGCCCAAAATTAAAATCCTAGATCAACAGTTTGAAAGGAAAACTTGATTTTACTAAGTTTTCATAATTGGCGATCCAAGAAACATTTAAGTATTATCAGAGATAATTGCTTAGCATGAACATTAATGTAGTAAAATTCTAATAGTATCGTACTTTTTGAATGAAGGGCGATCACTTGGATCCAATAAATTTCAGAAACTAAACCTAATTTTTTTTTGTAATTATTATCTCAACATAACTAACTAATATTCAGTTAATTTGATTTCAAATTCGTGGGTCTGAAATCGAGCAAAAAATACGCTAGTTTTTCGGTCGTTCTTTATTCGTAAGCCGTGATTCGAGTTTATGTAACATTTAAATTGTGAAATTCATGGACGGATCGTGTGACAAAACTGTTACAAAATAAGTAAAGGTTTTTTATCTGAGACAGCTCACTTAGACTTTAAGCCTAAATACTAACGTACCGTGGGCATCTGACGAGAAGTGAAATATAATCTATTCATACAGGATTTAGAAGATTGGCGGTTAAGAGGGGCAGGGAAAACATCTGCAGGCAATTCGTTTTATAATCTAGAGACTCTAGGTATGAATGAACGAGAGAATTTAGAATTTTTCTAGGCTTTTATAGCTGAAGAGTCAATTAATGCACACATAACCGCGCCTCTTGTTGTTTTGTCAGGAACACTTAAGGGAGGCATTATAATGGCTAGTTCTTTAGAGCAAAATCCGTGAAAGTATCGGTAGAAGAGGGATAATTCCCTAATAGCGCGGTCATGAGCGAGAGAATGGAGGTTACTTGTAAGGACTGGGTCATTGATGAGTCGAATGGCTCTCTTTTGAATAGAATTAAGGATGTTAAGTGTCGTAGGTGAAATGAAATAGTACTCTAGGTTGGGTCCTTTTTGTTAAACATAGAGAGTGTATAAGTTGGAAGGGGAAAAGTATTTTATGGCTCGAAAGAGAAAACCAAGCTGTTTAGCTGCTGATGTGGCTATTAAAGTAATGTGTTTGTGCCAGCTGGTATCATGATGTGAAAGCGATGACAACAAGTGTTCGACAAAATTTTCTCTCAAATACATTTTCGGTCACATCCAATTTTTGAGGAAAATTTATAAATACATATAAGCCAAAAATTGATTTTTTGGCCCCTTTCAAACCATAAGAATTTACGAACGGCACGCGCTAGAGATGTCTGTTCAAGTTTGTTCACATTTTTGAGCAGAGTATTACTGAAAATTTCTATTATTTGATTATTTTCTATTATTGATAAGAGCTGTTCTGCAGGAATTGGCCATTTATGTGGATGGGGTGTTGCCGGATTTTTTGCCTGGGGAACAACATTGCATTTTTTAGGCGTTGAACTGAAAAGGTTGGCACCCCAGTATAAGATTATTTTAAGATTTTGAGAAAGAAATAAATTCATAGATCTGTGTCTATTATCAAGTTGATTCGAGATTTTTCTGGAAAAGTGAAAGTTAGAATGAAGAGTAGGTACCATCGTCAGCGTAACTGTGTATTGGATTGGTAGTTGAAGAGACCAGGTGAGATGAAGAAGAAATAGGGTTAGTGCCAAGTAAAAATTACTTAATTTATTTAAATGCGATTGAAACAATAGAAGACGCTGAAAGATTGGCTGATAGACCAAATAGGACCTACCAGCAGTTTATCGTTTTACATAAAATACACAAATCCATAAAAACGCATATTTATTTACAAGTTTATTTAGAAACACAACGAAATATAAAAAAAATTGGACTTAACAGATTTAAAATTTATTTTTCTAACACAGAATTAATTAAAATTATCTGCTTTTAATAATATGAATACATTCCATGGTGTTTTGCGCATTTCTACTATTCTTATTAACAATATATAAAACTTTTCTTTACATTATAGGCATCAATATGGCGAAGACTTAAATAAATTTAATAAAACATCTTTTTAAGGATTAGAAAATCTTGTCGTCCCAAAATTTTATTATAATTCCATTCAGCATTTTCCATTTTTAAAATCTCCAGATTAGCTGCCCACTGCTTGAAGTGTAACTTCATTAATCTGCAAAGAAAAAGTAGCTGTTAGATTGCTCCGTTTTATGTAACTTTCTGTCATTTTTGTAAGCTTATTTAAAGAAATTACAACGTGACATATTTTATTGACCATTGGGCAATACACTAGTTTGAAAGGCTATTTGAAAATGGAAAAGAAAGTATGCCCGGAAATTTCAATGGCAAAGTTTTACATTAATGCCGAAGTTATTAACAACGGTGAGTTACTTGACAAAACCATACTGACACTATTCCACAATAAGACTACTTAAGAATTCTACAAATTATATACGTCAGGAGAAAACTGCTGCAGCCGCTCTGAATTAAATCAGAATTTAGGGCTACAGAATCTAAATTTTAACGTTTGAAGCAACAATGACATTTATGTTCCATCAAAACTTTACTTTTTATAACAGGGCTATAGTTGCCGGATTCGTTGCACTTATCCTTCGAGTCACCTCTACAGCTTCTATAAAACAATATACTAATTGAGGATTTTGAGTTTTTCAGAATTGTATGTATTATTCTGTTACCAAAATAGTATATAAAAGAGAGTACCGCATAGTTAAGGTAGGAGCAACTTCGTTAAAAAAAACGTTAACTGCATATGTATGACTAAAAATTGAGATAGAGCAAACAATCTCTTGTAGCTACATTAGCATATAAAGGTTATCAATACTGTCTTTACCATTTTTTAAAATTTGTTGTGTATAGAAATTCAAATTTGGGTAAGCGCCATCTTTAATTGTTTGGAGTGACAACGGAGATCTATTGGCACATCTTAGTAGAGTACCATGTTAATTTTACATAAAAATGGTAGTAAATTATTATTGTTACTAGGCGAAATTTTAAAATGCCATTTACAAAATTTAGTGGTAAAAATGATTAAACATCTAAAGCAACAACTTCGGACTTATAACGCACGGGCGTTCAGTCAAATAAAATATTTATTAGATCCTCTTTTGCTGTTATTTAGTCGTTTCCCTACATATTTTAAAAATTTTTGTTTTTTATATACTTACATTAACATGTGGAGGAGTAGACAAGGCGTAAATAACGGCATCAGCCACATCTTCTCCATATATAGGGGCCCAATCTAATTCACCTTGAAATCCGGCAGCTTCTTGGAATTCTGTTTTAACATATCCTGGACTCACATTCTAAAAATAATGAAAACATTACCTCATCAAGCAGGAAATACACGTTTCATTTAGCAAATTTCTTAAAAATAGAACGGATTTTCTTTCTCTTAAAAAGGGCTAATAAACAGGGTTGTCCTTTATACATAACTCAACAACTACCCAATTGTCTTATATAAAAACTCCTTTTCTTGAGATGCCCACGGTACGTTAGTACTTGGGCTTGAAGTCTACGTGGGCAGTCCCAGATAGAAGACATATACATATTGAACACTTCTCAACGTTGAGCGCGAAGAGAAATTACTTAGCATATAATTTATTTTAACCAGGTCAGTTTTCGATAGTAAAAAATCATTGTTTTGTTGCCTACAGAACACATCGCAACACATCATCATCAGTCAATCCTTCTGTGTCTACTGCTAAACGTAGATCTCCCTCATCATTCTCCATCGGTCTCGATCCTGCGCTGCTTGCATCCAGTTTGCTCGGCAACGTATTCGTATGTCGGTCCATCTTATTGGTGGACGGTCCCAATTTTGGTAGACTGCTTCTCTTGGTCTCCAATCCAGTATTCGTCGTGTCCATCTATTGTCTCCCATTCTAGCCATGTAGCATGCCCAGTTCCATTTCAGAGTCGTTACTCTCTCTATCGCATCTACCACTCCTGATCGTCGTCTCAAATCCCGGTTTGAGATTTTGTCTCCAAGAAAAATGTTCAACATCGCGCGCTTCGTTGCCCTCTGCGCCACTCCAGTTTTTTGTATGGTTGACTTTGTCGGTACCGGCAATACACAATGATTGAAGGTCTTTCTTTTAAAGCATACCAGTAGAGCCGACTTGAAAATGTAATTTAGTTTACTGAAAGCTACCCAGGCTAATCTTATGCGGCGGGGAAGTTCGATGGTTTGCTTGTCTCGTCTTATACAAATCTCGTGGCCCAAATACTGGTATGACTTGGTCTGGTCAATGGCTGTTCCTGCTACAGATACATTTTCACTGAGAACAAGATTCATCATCTGCCTGTTCTCCGGCAGAATTCTAATTTTCTTTCCAATCTTTTCATGATTATTTTTGTATAGATTTGTAAATATGAGAAAGGCGGCTTATATGACGATTGCTCTTAAGATCCGTAATATCTTCTTTTTGTGCAGTAAGATAATTTCTGCGTTATGCCACTTAGTTGGTGTTACTGCTTCATGTAGGCATTTATTAAAGAGTCTGGCAAGAGCCTGTTATAGACTTTTTCTAGCCGTTTTTATAGCCTCGGTCACTATTCCATTTCCACTCGGTCGGGAATTTATTGTTTTTCATTCATACATACATGACATTGTAGAAAATTTTGTAAACGCATTAGACGATGAAGAGATGCGACAAAGCTACTTTCAGCAGGACGGCGTACCAATTCACGTAACTCTTGATGATTTAAATTTTTTGGAAGAATTTTTCAAAGACCGAATCATTACACGTAATATGCCACACGCTCGTGCAATCTCACGCCGTGTTTTTTTATGGCCACACGTTAAAACTCGGTTTGAAATCCCCTTGTGAAAATTTAGAAAACCTATGGTCTAGTACTATAAATAAATTTCAGGAGATTAACAACTCCCCTCAAGTGCTCACCAATGTTTTTGATGCTGTAAAAGGAAGAATGAGAACATGTTTGGAAGTAGAAGGTGGACACGTCTCTCATTTAGTTGAAATTTATAATTTTTAGGTGCTGTGTGGTATATGTTTTTTTTAATTCTGTATTATGCAATGACAATGACAATAATGCAATTTTCTTAAAAATAAAACTTCAGAACGTGGCAGTTTTATTTTTCATTCACCTATACCTTTGACCTATGTTACCTTTCAAAAGTAATAATTCAAGACATGTGTGATTGAATCCACGGCATAATTGGAGGACGTTTTTTTTATCTTACGTTGAAGTACATTTATCTAAGATGTTTTATTAAAGTACTTACGGTAACTTTGATTTGCAACTTCTCTCTATTTACATCAAGTCTTAAAGTTTCAGCCAATGCAGTTACAGCGTATTTACTTGCTCCATATACATTTACACCAGGAAAGTCTATCACTTTATGACCAGCGATACTGTTTATATGAATAATGTGACCTTGCGTGCCGTTAGCTTTCATGTTTTGGACCGCTTCTCTTGTTGCGATGCAAAGGCCCAAAACATTAGTATCTGGAAATAAAAAAGTGTACTTAGTATGTATGTGCTGCACAAAAATGTTTATTTACTTTTGCTAATCATGTAACCATCATCAGAATATGATTAAAACAGCTTTAATCAAATTTTGTTCTGAAGTGATAAAAAAAATACATGAAAATTAGCAGAAAATTTTGTTTGGCTTTATAAAATTATACAGTGTGTCCGAAAAGAGTTAGTATTTGCTAGTAGCACCAACTTTTAGGTGTATCTCATTGGTTAATAAATCTACTTTTTCATGTAATTTCACTTTTGTGAAAAAATGTGAGAATCGAGTTCCAAAATCGACTTTATTACTACTAAGAAGTTTATGGTGGTTATTTTGAACAACTTTTAAAGTAATAACTGAAACAAAGATGTGAAAAATATTTAATTTTTTTTTTCACGATTTGTGTTTTTTAAAGGCTTGCCATTTAAAAACTAATTAAGATACGACCCCGGGTTTACGTTGGAATGTTTAGTTTTGAATACCTTTAAAATGAGGTACCACACAGCATAGGACTGTATTTAAAATTTTTGACCTCAACTCTGTTCCTGATATGGAGAGCATCCTACAATATCATTGAAAGTGGGACACTCTGTACATGTACACCCGTTGACCAAAATGTTGTACATTTAATTTACAGTCTGTGACACTAAGAAATTAAATTAAGAGGCGTTAGGGATGTAAATTAAATGTTCGATTTTTTTACCACATTGATCAATTTCAACATTTCCTTACTGTGCTTTCTTACCAAGGGTTGTTTTCCAGGATTCTATATCTCCATTTATTAAATCAGTTAACTTCATCATTCCGGCATTGTTTACCAAAATGGAGATATTTCCCAGTTTGCTGACAATTTGTTTGAATGTAGAAATGATGTCTTTGTCATTTGTCATGTCACATTTAAAAGCGTGAAGCTTTCCTTTTTGTCCACTAAATTTTTTAGCTAATTCTTCTACACGTTCAACTCTTCTTGCCAAGCCAGCTACCTGCAAATATAATACAACTATTAACAAGGTGGTTCATTATCATAAGTTATAGTCAAAACTATTTTTTGATATTTATGAGTGATCTTTCCTAAATTTTAATACATTATCCTGAGCACACTAAAAAATGTTAACAACGCAAACAATAAAACTTTAGTCACACTTAGCCGGATACTGAATTAAAGCTTAATTAATGGGGACATCATACTATATTTCAGTAAGATTAAAAATCTATATAAAAATACCTTCTACTTTAAAAGAATAAGAATTTATTATCCTACAAAAAAGCTGATAACCTTCAATAAATACGTAAACATCTTGTTACTACACACCAAATCAAATTTCTTACGAGGTAATTAAAATTTTAATTATGATGGTAAAATCTTGTTTTGGTGCGTCTTAAAAATGCTTGATTGAGACTCTTTATATGGTCGAAGAGTAACTTATTGCTGGTTGACAGAGTTTTTTACCACACACTAAAGGTTCCAGAAACCCAATAGGCTGTACAGCAAAATAGT
The DNA here is from genome assembly GCA_963971165.1 of Philopedon plagiatum. Taxonomy (NCBI): domain Eukaryota; kingdom Metazoa; phylum Arthropoda; class Insecta; order Coleoptera; family Curculionidae; genus Philopedon; species Philopedon plagiatum. Next base: position 16,426,787 of record OZ020197.1, read on the forward strand.
GTTGCCGTTGGTGCTAAAACTTGTACAATGAGTTCTTGAATGATGGATAGTAATAACTTAGCTTCTCTGGTATAAAAATAATACATGCAGTTGCTTTTATAATTTAGCATTTAAAAAAATATATTCTTTTCGTTCGCTAAAGAACATCCCATTATTTTGGCAATATGAAAATCTACTATAATTACACAAAAGGTTATCAGAGCCAGGTACGCAGCGGTAATGGTATAATTAGACAATTAGTGGGCAACACTCCAAAAATACTGTTAATCTAACGCTTCGGCTAAAGGTAGGTAGGGGAGATGGGATATGCAATTTTTATGCGGGATTAAAAGAATCGGAGAGTAGAAGGAAAACGAAAAGCTTCTATAGGCACTATATTCCATAATTTGGAGACTAGGTAAGAATGAATAGAAGAAATGGGAGTATTAGGTTGGGAACAGCCAAAAGAAAATAAGAGAGGCAAGCAAAATTCGTTACAACATCGGTCAAAGAGAGGTAAAGCACCCATAGCACGACGATGAGCGCGAAAAGAGAGCCTTCCTGTAAGGACTTGATCACTGATCAGTCTATTTGGATAGAATCAAGAAATCTAAGTGTTGAAGGTGGTACTACTCTCCTTATGTATACGTTGGTTAAAACTTGTTTATGTTTTATTTGAAGAATTGGTTTGGAAATGAAGAAATTGGCAACAGCATTTTCATTGCTGAAGTACTGTGTTTGTGTCGACTGAGATTCTTGCTTCTGTGTGACCAAGCGATTCATGAGGACTGGAATAAATGACAATGAAAGTTTGTTTAATTTCCTGGGCAATGCAATGGTTATGCTGTGTCCTTAATAAATTAGGATAGTGAAAAAAAATGTAACGCTCAGATTCACTAAGGAAGTTTAAGATTTCACTAAGAAGGTTTAAATTAAGATCTTATAGTTGATCAGTTAAGTTTTGACAGGTTTTTGTCCTGTCATTGTTAATAAGTCGCCATGAAAAACTTTCTATTATTGTCGAAACTACGTACTAAAACTGCCCTGTCCTTTATAAATTTGCGAAAAAGCTCAGAAATAAATTCATAGCACAAAACTTACATAGTTGTCTTATTATTACACTTGTCAGTTTAAAACTTTTGGATATCAAATTTGACCGCACTAGCGTTGCAGAACCTTGCTGTAAAAACTTAAATACCTTTATTTCTCTTATTACAGCTTTTTAAGTAATAAGAGAAATAAAGGTACTTAATTTTTTTTTTTCACGATTTTTAATTTTTAAAGGCTTGTCATTTAAAAACGAATTAAGATACGGACCTAGGGCTTGCGTTAAAATGTTTCTTTTTTGAAAACCTTTATAATGAGGTACCACCGGCATAGGATGCATTTAAAATTTTTGACAGCTCCCTAGCGTCACCCCTCAATGGGGTTGATATAGTTAAATTCCATAAAAAAGTAGATTTATTAACAAACAAGATACACCTAACATAGATATTTGCCTATGCTAAGAATTTTCGGACACACTAAATGTACATTGACAGAATTCGTATTCCTACTTTTAGTTTTATAATTAGAATAATAGATTTAAATTACTGGTAAGTTATATTTTTTTAAACTATCTAGCGATGCTATACTTACAATAACGCCGTGCTTTACTAATTGTTCTGCAATTGCTGCCCCGATGCCAGCAGATGCACCAGTTACTACAGCGACTTTCCCAGCAAATTTATCCATAGAGACCACCATGTTTATTCTTATTTCTAATACGTAGTAATGACTCGATATATTATTATGTAAAATAAACACGAATAAAATTATTCTTTCCCGCCGAACTATTTTGTCCGTCTAATTTCTCAGTTGAAGGATGAAACTATTTATATACCTTAACTGATATGATATTATTTATTTGCAGAATCATATAGATGCTAAACAACAGTAGGTACGAGGTTAGTTAAATAAATTGTACATTACATTAACAAACATTAAATTTATTTATTATTACTTGTTCACTACAGTGCGTCATTGTTATTGGTTAGCGAAATTTTGACGAATATCAACAAAATGACTGGGTTAAATTTACAAAAATAGAAAATGTTGAATAAACTGATTTTCTATATATTTATATATGTAGAAAAACCTCCTTATATTATCGTACAGTGGCGCCCTTGTACTATCGAAGAAAGTCGACGTTATTTTACTTATTATGTCAGCAACCAAAAGTTGTGCAGCAACATACGTAAAAGTAGTTTGGCGAGCCACTACATCTTACCCATCCTTTTGGAACGTTTTGGATATAAGGTCTCTTGTTGATTCTGGCCAAAGTGTTCGTCAGCCACTCTCGGTGTGAGCCTGCCTGATGAAGGGTAAGGGTCCAGAAATCGCGATAGCAAGAGGACACCTAGACCAGAATCAAAAGGAATTGTCCTGCTTTATTTTATTAGTCATTTTACGGTCTTGTGTTTTGCACTAGCTAAGAATTAAGGCTTTTGCATTTACCGATATACAGTAGCAAATTTAACGAGCTGAATCCGTAATCAAAGTCGGTGCCGTAGGAGCTTGCGTATTGCGGAACGCTTGCCTTCTGATAAACAGGACCGAACTTTAAGGTATTCATTCAATCATTCACTACATGACGTGAATATATTATCGAGTAATACATGCAAATTTTTATTACATGGAATTATCCTTTTTATTAATGATAAAAATGTAAACCTCTAGTGGGATTTTAATAAAAGTTTTATATTTTGTTGTATTAAAACTCGAACTTTCCTTGCTGTACAAAACTGTCGTTATTGTCGTTAAAAATATTTTTAGTTACCCACACTTTTTTATTAATAGTGTGAGGAATTGAAACAGCAACATCTTTTATCTTTAGTTCCCATTAATTCTTAATTAAAACATGGTCAGAGTCAATTTGACGATCAGTCTGGTTAATTAGTAATTAATTATTCTGGACTATCGGCACCTTTTTGAAAAAAAGAGTAAATGCTACTAATAAAAAACTTGCAATAAATACAACATACTTGTTTTGAAAGCTTTTTGCTGCTATTGGCTTTTTAAACGAAGAAATTGCCGGTTATCCTCACCTTTTCTTTACGAAAATCAAAATGTGGGTTACTAACTAAACTGGGCCTAGAAACTTGAAATTTTGCACAGAGGTTTTTTGTATAACATAGGCATCCTCTAAGGGGGGTTTTATAAACTTCAACCAATAAGAGGGTGAAAACAGACTTTGTATGGAGAAAGAATATTAAATGATGCTATTAGATCGAAACTTCATAGAAGTACTATAAAAATAAATGTTTAAACACGTGTTTTACAGCTTTTAATAAATCAACCCCTAAGGGGATGAAATGGGTGTTCAAAGTTTGTAATGGAGTAAAATTTTTATACCGCTAGCGACGTCGTCGTGGGCGAAAGCTAGTTTATATATTAACTGAAGTTGTTTCGGCCTATTTTTATGTAACATGGAAAAATAGTAGTAAACAGAAAATTTTCAGTGTTTTTGTTAAATGATGTATAAGAAAAATATTTTCAAGTGATTAGCATGATACTACTATCAGAAACTAAACTTGGTGTTAAAATATTCTCAACATACTTCAATAATGTAAAGCAAAGTAATTTAAAAAGTACCACCTTAAAAGAAAAAGGGGAAAACAACAAATTTTGGCAAAACACTATCATGCACTTTACATGTTGATCGGTCATTGTCTGCAAAAATAACTAAACAGCAACACTAAAAAATTGTCGCTTAACGAATCTCTCAAAATAATATCAAAGTCTCACAAATAAACACAGCCAAAGAGTACTTCCTTTTCGCCCGCAAGTGCAAATGGCGTCTGTCCGGTTCTGATCGCTTAGTTTCCGTCCACCCACTTTTGCTAGACGACCTGAGTGCGCGTGCCACTACAGCACCGACTTTTAAAAACCTGATCGGCGCCAAATGCGTACAAATGCACTTTTCCGTCCATGCATTGCATTGGACGGATTCAGCTGGTGTAGGCAATACGTTCTACAGGTCTAACATATGTAATGTCTATGGAGTGGCGTCGTCTGATTCATTGATAAAGCTGATGAATCTGAAAGGTGTAATTTTGTGTGTGTGCGTTCCAGGCAGGTCGGAATATACGTGTGTAGTGATATTTTACATGATTTTTCCTGAGAGAACTTTATCAATAAACGTTACGCAATGATGCTTCAATGCCAACTACGTAGAAAAATGGATTCTTTTTATCCGGAACTGCCTTTTAAGAGGTTTGCTTGGTGACATGCGGCTCGGAAAGCCATTATGGTGGCAAGTCGAGACGGAATTATAGCGGTCGATCTTTGTTCTACATACTCGTAATGTATAAAGCTCTCTTGCGGAAGGTCAATGGTATCAATAAAAGTTCCAGATACTCAACATCTGCATCCCTTAAAAGATATGTGTCGACTAAACTACATGTAGTTAATTTATTACTTGCCCCAGGTATTTAATGGTAACACAGTACACCTATCGCTTGTTCAAGGTTAAAATTGTTATTTATTTCTATTTGCACATACAGTCCGCGGCATGAGTGTTCGGACAATAAGCCTAAAGGAAAAATATATTTATGACCACAGAAATAATGAAGCAATCCACGTAATACATTGTCAGTCTGAGAGAGCTTTATTTATTACTAATTACCAAGTAAAAAACAAAGGGAAGCAATAATGCTTGATTAAAAATAAAAAATAAAATGAATGATACAGGTTTATAAATTTTTTTTGTTAGGAATACAATATTCATAAGTAGTAACAAAGAAACAAAATTAAACGGTAATCAATTTTGTTTTAATACTTTGTGCATATGCCCTTATTCTTAATAGCTTCTTGAGTCTATTTGGCTTCGAATGCACCAATTTTCTTAACACTTCTGGTACCAGGTGACCCCATTCTTCTTTTAATATCAATTTTAAGTGTTCTGCTGATGTGTTGTGTTGTTATTGTACCAGCAGTTCTAATTCAGTCCAGCCACCTTCGATTGGATTTAGGTCAGGAGATTGAGGAGGTGTGTTTAAAGTATGAGGAACATTGTACATAATCTCTTGGCGCACCATATTTTTTTCACACTTTTTTTCAAATTGTTCTACGAAATTTGGAAATATGGATGCTTTTCTATTATTTTGTCAATAAATACAAGTTCCCCAACCCGTCGATGTGACCTTACGCCCCCAACCACTACCCCTAGGCCAACATGCTAAAGCACAGGAAACTTTTAACTGTAGATATATTTTCACGTCAAGCGCAGTATTGATTTTTCTCCACACTATGATATGATTTCCTGATCTGAATACTGTAAAAACCTTAAAATGTAGGTAAAAATGTATATTATTCAGGTCAGCACCAAAGTATGGAGAAAAAATAATATTGCGCTTGACGTTAAAAATCTAACGGTAAAGCACCCAAGGGGGAATGATTTGGAAGCGTTCGGTCGCAGGAGGGCTGAAGAAAATGTGTTTATTATGTATCAAAATTATAGATAAATAAACATTTGTAAATTTTTCAAAAAAATTAGAGCATTTCTTCCAACCAAGGCAACGATCCGAATCACACAGCATATGCGTCAATGAATCCTATACAATATTCTTCATACTGTAGACCTCCTCAATACGCGGACCTAAATCCTATCAAAAATGGATAGCATAAATTAGAGTTGCGGGTAAAATAACAACACATTACATCACTAGAAGAACCCTTTAAGTCAGTACTAAAAGAATAAGAGATTAACTGGCACTAGAAATATTAAATTAATTGGTACATTC